>CM057451.1:735745000-736250000 GCA_016271365.2 Neoceratodus forsteri | reverse complement strand
GGGAAGTGACATTGTATGGCTGTGCTTTGGGGCCAAAACTGGAGAAGATGGAAGGGAATACATTGCTTTCAAACCATACAGCTTCATAATGTCTTGTTTTGCCTTCTGAAACTGGGAAGTTGTAATTTTACAGCTAAATCCATGGTACTGTGGACTGGACTGTAAAAGCGTAGATCACACATCTGTCGTGCACCGTGGTATTTGGTGAATGCTATTGCATCTACTTTATTTTACCATCCCTGTCTCCACCTGTTTCATGCTTTTGATTTCTCCCATCCCCATCTCAGTGTTTAGGGTGCAGGAGGCTGTGGCCTTCACAACTGATGCCAGTGGTGGACCTTGGCCAGCTGCAAGAAAGCGTGAGGGCAGAATGACCTGTGCCCTGTCTTCTTGGGGGTCGGCTCCCCAACCTCAGTGACACTCCAGATCCCCAGCTAATTCCAGTGCTCATACACGCGAACCCTCGTGTCTTGGGTGACTGAACAACACAGCCATCCTGAGGCTCATGCATGGGACCTTCAACCAGCGTTCCGCAAACTATCTCCTAAGTTACTAGAAAGAATGTTAAACTCTGGCAACTAGGTCATTTTCAGTAACGGGCCTAAAAGTACTTAAAAAGCACTCTGTTAGTGGAGCTGTGATATTGCGCATGTGTTGATGCATATTCATAGCCCTCTAATAACTTAGGATATAGTTTGCTGAACTTGGGTTAAAATGTGAAGTTCGGCAAATCAGGCTCTCTTGGCTGGCTGGAAACACACCTAATACACAGGCAGGGCCAAGAGAAAGTATGCAAGGATCACCATGTGAAAGCTGTCGGCGTCACGAGAGCAGTCGGCGCTGACTGTGGCGTTCAGGTAGGCGCTTTGTAAAAGCGGCTGAAGAGAACACCTGTGTGACTGAACCTGAGGTCTTGCCACCGCTGTGCTTTTATGCGGGTTATTACTTCTCCCACTACTACAGCCTTTGCTTATTGGGCAACAACTGGAGATCTCCCTTCCGAGCCCAGGAGATTCCCAGAGGCCATAAAACTACCATATAACAAATAGGCTAATTTATAGAAAACTCTTAATAGCAAACAAAGGGAAGGACATGCTGGGGTTAGACACACATCAAAACGGTCTGAACATGTTTTTGCAAATTATGACTGCATTACTCCTTTCTTACATTTAAGAGAATGTAAGCAATCACAAAATGTGGCTTTTCAGCTAGAAATATTTGATGCAAAAAGGATTAATAGTGTCCCTTTAAGTTATAGAAATCATTTCTTCGGTAAGTCAATTGGGTCTTTAAAGGGACACTGTCAACCTGTTTTTCATCATATTATTTCTAGTTAAAAACCTATATTTTGTGATTACTTAACATCTCTAAAATTCATTGATGTTGCTATTTGTTTAGCCTGTCTCCTTGTTTAGTGGAACTGAAATGGATGCTAATATGTATATTTATCAACAATCTTATTTTGTTTCCAATCCTGAATCTGTTCTTACTACATGCTTCCTGAGCATTACGAAACCAACCTAACAGTGCAGTCACTCATGAGCCAGTAGCTCCGACACTCCCACTGCATCACAAGTGGCTAGATTGCATTATGGGGTGTACCAAAGTCCAGGAAATATGCAGTTGGAGCTGATCTAGGAATGCAACAAACCTGTTTGTTTAGTAACACCAGTATGGTGGGCAGTCTCTTTTTCACTTCTCTTTTAAAGAAAGTCCGTCAAACTGCCAGCTACCTCGGCAACCTTTACAGAATGTTGGCAATCATAAAATGTGTTTTTTAAACTAGGGACACATTGAGACCTAAGGGGGTTGACAGTGTCCCTTTAATACCTCCCATCAGCAAATTATAATGCAACTTGCGATCCCAGTTTAAAAAAAAAAAAAAATTTGATGGGACGGATCTTTCATAACTCAATGCTGCTCAGTGATTGAGTTTTATGACATAATTGACAAAATTGTAGTTAGTGTTGTGCTGGTTACAGACTTTTTTTTCTGTTTTCTTTGAGCAGCTGACACCTTTTGGAAAATTTTGGAAAATATTTAGTAACAATCCAGCTTTCGTTTCCTGCATATTCTGTAGATTTCTCCTCCCCATTATTTATTACTGAAGAAATTCTCACAGAAACAAGATCTTTATTCAGCTGCCTCTCTAGTTATGCCCTACTTGAAATTAAAATGCTGTGTTGTGACATCACTGTCTGCTGCCAGGGGAATAACTGATGTCACAAGCAGAGTATTAGAACATCAGGTTGGGAAGAAGGTAATGGGAGTTGATGGACCTTCTTCTAGGAGCAGCTGTCCTGTTTTCATGCATATTACCACAGCAATGAATATTGGTATAAGAAATACAGAGCTAATGAGAAATATATAAACTACTTTATGTCCAGATATCTTTCAAAGTTCTTGTCAAGGCATCTGTGGCTCTTTAAACCTCGTAAAGGTCTTTATTGTAGCAGATCATAAACAATACACATCACAAAGATTTTAGAATTGGCCAATGTGAAATGAGCACAAAATACAGAATTAACGTTTTCATAATGGTTTTTATACAGTGGCTAAAACGTGTTCACTTCAGATAGTTAATTACTATGGCATATAGTTAAGGTAAAACTATTTATTGAAATTTGTTGACCGGGTAGGCCTACTGAGAACAGGGTCCTTTTTTCAGGGCGACCTAGAATTAATTACATTGAATAAAGACATCATATGCATATAGGAGCCAAAAGCAGAACAGGCAACAATAATGGTACACAATTATACAAGGTTGGTATACAAGGCTAGAATCCACAAACCAATTTATGTAACAAGACAGTTCACGGGGGATTTATGACAGTTCATAGAGCTGGACACCACCGGCAGGAGGGGTGCATTTAGGTTAAGAGCTAATCAATAGTTGGCTTGAACTAAGGGGTAGGCCAGGTGTTCAAGCGGATACATAGGAAATAAGACCCCCACTTTAAATACAAGTGCACTGATTTACCACAAGCAAGTGGGATTTTAGGGCAGTTTTGAATGTGTTCAGGGAAGAGCAGTTCATCGCCACTGAAGGTATGTTATTCCAGAGGGCCGGGGCAGAGATGGCGAAGGACCTGTCACTAGCACAGGATCTGGACCTAGAGACTCCCAGAGAAGGGTGGGTAGCAGACCTAAGCTTACGCTTAAATGACTTGAACTGAAGAAGTCCATTTAGGTGGGGGAGGCTGATAATTTGGCTGTTTTGAAAGCAAGACGGAGAGTAGGATAGGCAAGTCTTGCCTCAATTGTTGGCCAGTTCAGTGACGTGAGAACATCACAGTGGTGATCACGGGGATGATCTTGATTTTATCAAATACCAGAAATATGCAGCAGTGTCTGTCTGAAGACATTATGCTGTGTTTACATAACATTTGATCCGTCTTTTTTAATTTCTATTTCGAAAAAAGGTCTGATAACAAACAGCAACATATGCAGAGCATTCAAAGTAATCCAACATAATCTTGTGCATTTTCTGTTTAACGCAACATGACCAACCACACACACACACATTCTTAAGGGCATGACTGTCAGAACACAGAATTTAAATAGCATTACACAGGATTAGAATTTAAAAATGGGCCCCAAATGTCTTCAGATGTGAGAAGATTGCCTGACGCTATGAGACATTATCTCGTTCTGCTAACTTGATCTTTGCTATGAGCCATTTGCTAAAATTAAGAGAAACCTCTGACCTCCATCTAAGCAAGATCTGCAGTTTTTTGCTTCCAGGGTTGCTATTAACAGCCACCTTATTCTGCCCCCCAGTAAATTGCTGTGCTGTGAGTGAGCCCCATACGATTCGGAACAGGATGTCTTTGGGAACTTGCCTTTCTATCACTGTATCGCATAATTGTGCACATGCCCCCAGAATTGCTGTAGCACAGGGCAGGACCATAGGATGTGTGTAAGCGTGCCCACATCTGAGTGACCTCCAACACTCGTCCGTGTGAAGGAGGCCCATTCGCTTCAGTATCTCAGGACTTTGATACTACCAATTCAAAACTTTTTTCTGAATGAGTTGGCGTTGTAGGTCTCCTGAAATGTGGGCTCTTTTTATAATGACTTCCGATTCCTCGTCTGTCAAGACGGTGCACAACTGTGTCTCTTGCTGTTTTTTTTCCCCTTATTAATAAGGGTCTTGAGGGCTCCAGGATTAAACTGTGGATGTAACCCCCGAGTTGGATTGAGTTACAGGAGCTGCGTCAAGGCCTTTTTTGGTCAGAGGTGGAAGAGGTCTTGCATGCACGAGCAACTACAGCATTTGCAGGTACTGCCAAAAATCTGTGAGGTAGACTCAAAATGGTCCATTTGATGTGCTTCTTATGTTTTATGTCTTGGAGAGTGCACCTGTGAGCCCGCACATTAGTTTTACTCATAGAATAGGAAATTAAAATGCCTCTGCTGATGTTTGGAGAATTAGTAATTGATTAAAAATTAAACAAGGGGGATGCAGGTTCGTAAAGTCATATTTGGAGCTACCAGAAAAAGCTGAATGTGATTTTACATGGTCTTGCCCTTTTTTTTTTACCTTTTTATTAATATTTTATTTTAATGTATTCTGAGAGTACCTTTGAGCACAGGTGCTCATTTACAAAGGTTCCACGTCGGCACATACAGTAGTTACAAACAGAATGAAAAGCAATGACTGCAATTCCAATGGAATGTGTCGGTACAAACACATGTGATGGGGTGAGTAGGGTACGATTAAGCCCATAGTTATGCTGCTGTGTGGAGTTTTAGGACCGTCTGTGCATGATTATGGATTAACGGTGACAAGTGGAGTTGGAGTTTGGCAAGGGGGCTGCACGCAAAGCTTTTTTAAATTGGGTAGAGTTTGGGAGGCTGAAAATGGATTCATGCATTTCATTCATCCAGATTGCAGCCCACACAGCAAAGGAGCGATTCCCTAGATCGGTTCTTTGGCGAGGAAGTGCTAGGGCAGATTGTGACAGGCTTCTAGTGCCATATTGATTGTTATACTCTGTTTTGAAGCAGCTTCGTATGGTCAGAGGGCAGAGACCCAGTAGTGCCTTTTTGGCAGGCAGACAGGATTGGTATTTTATTCTGTCATACAGGGGTAGCCAGTTGGTCAGTGAGTAATAGGGTACAGGTGAGGGTAAGCTTGTCTCCTAGAATTAATTGACCAGCTTTATTGCAGATTACTTTGATCCTGTTAGTGTCACAAGCAGCAGCATACACACAGGGAGTCTGTAGTCAATGAGGAACATGATACTACTGGAGACAGCAAAGCATCTGGCTGCCAGTGAGAGGTTGTGGCAGCCACTGTGCAAGGCACCCAGTCTTCTGTTAGTGGTGGCCATGATGATGCCATGGGTCAAATGAGAGGGTGTCATCCAGAAAGATGCTGATGTATCTGAAGTTTGTACTTGTTTCAGATTTTGTCCCTTTTGTCTAGCATGAACAAAAGGTAGTACAAGACTTTGACCCCCCAAAAAATCCTTGTAAAGAGCAGCTGATGCCTTCAGGTGAACTTTAAAAAAAAAAAAAAAAAAACCTTATTTTTTTTTTTTTTTAATCTGCATTTCTTTTTCTTATTTATTGCTGAGATAATTTGTACCAAACAAGATCTCAAGTTCAGCTGCCCTGGTTGCTTATTTATTCGTCCCTCTGAGATCATACTTCTCTGCTTGTGACAGCACAGTTATTCCAATGGCAGCAAATTGTGATGTCACAACAGAGGATTAAGACTCCAAATGAGGAAAAAGCAGTAGGAAAGATGATCTCTTAAGGGCTGAAGATCCTGCCTTTGTGCAGACTTTCTCAGTAGTTAATAAGCGGAGGAGAAATCTGTAGATTCATGAAGTGCAAACTGAATAGTGTCTAAATATTATGGTTTCCAATGTTTTCCCAAGCGGTATCAGCAGCTTTTTTTACTTTGGGTTGGGTCTGCATAATTAATCAGACTTTCCATATGTACCCAGTGGTGCGCTCTTTGTTAGCATTCTGTGGAAACGCATTGTGTGTGAAGCTGCAGATCCTGCCTTTTCTGTTATCAGGCCTTGACACCACTTAGTAGTTCCTTCCTGTAATTTTGTGTGTGTTGGCTACAGTTTGAATGACACTGTGCAGTCCTAGGATAATGTAAATAAGATTATGCCTCCAATGACTCTGTGACCTGTAAAAGCAAAGCAGCAGTCTCCAGCTGCAGGGCTCGCATTAGGGTTGCAGATCAGAGGATTGGACCTGACCCTCTACTTCCAAAGTAGGGGGTCAGGCACCAAAGTCGGATCTGTTTTAGAATTTGGGACAGATGGCGCACGTAAAAATGTCTAACTGTATTTTGCATATTTCGTGTAAAATATCAAATGTTTGAACTGGACTGGCACCAAAAATGAAGGTAGGAAAACATGGGCAGATGGGTGGATCATGCTGTCCTTCTCTGCCGTCAGTTTTTCTGTTTGTGCTTTTACCTTTTTATTTTGTCAGTGTAGGAACAGTTTGGGTGAACCATTTTCCCATCATACCCCCCCTCAACATAGCTTGTTTTCTCTGACTGCAAATTCACTTATTTTGAGCAGAGACTGTAGTTAAACACTTTTTTCAGATCAAGGCAGAGTGGCAGGCTTGTTGTTGGTCTGTCAGAGACCAGAACAGAAATTAATGTAAAAAAAAAAAAACTCCCCATTATTATTCAGTGCTTGTAAAACTTGAGTTAGATGGGGCTATGTCTCCTCTACCAAAGGATGAGAGTGCTGAAACGAATACAGAGTTGAAGCAAAATATGCCTTCGTGAGTACAGCAGCCGCATTGTGAATGAAGAGAAGTCTTACCCAGCGAACCAGATGCGTTTTCTGGTGTTTTTGCTCCTGCTGTGCTAGAATCCCTTTTGCAGCAGCGTGTTTGGGGATTGAGTGAGGGACAGTAAGATGGTGTCTCTAACCTAGTCACACGATGGTCGATCTGGAGATGCCAGCGGAGCACTGCACCAGACTTGCTACGCAGACCATAGCACGTTGAACCAGATGCGTTTTGGCTGTGTCGTTCTATTGCGTTAATGTTAGCCCACTCCCATTACCTTGCTTACAGAGAATGGGTGTAGTTAGTGCTGTTGAATCCAGAACCTAAACAAGTTTGGTTGTAACTCCTCCCTCTCCATCCTGATCCAAGCACTCTGATATCTAGTTGTAGCCACTGCTGAAACTTCACACCTCTTGTTTCACCCACCACAAACAGCGGCCAGCACAGCCCTTTTTATTGGCCATCCACCATTTGAGCCAAGAAATGCAAACCATGGCATAAATGAGAGGCTCTGGTACTGCAGGTTGCGGTAATTGGTTCAGGCGATGGCAGGCCAAGGAGGTGTGAGGAATAATGTGCCGCTGCTGTCGGAGTGAGTGTGTGTGTGTGTGTGTGTGTGTGTGTGTGTGTGTGTGTGTGTGTGTGTGAGAATTACCACGGACATCAGGGAAATGTTGTTGTTTGGGATCTCAGTGGTTAAAGAATTTCACTGATAAAATAAACATATTTCTGGTCTCTTTTTTCTGACCCCAGAATCTGATTCCTCGGGCCCCAATTTAGGCAAACACAACGGTTGGTGTATGGGGCAGACTGGGTGGGCCTGGAGGCTCTTATCTTATGTCAACTTCTGTGTTTCTGTACAGAAAGTGGTAAGATCTTACGAGGGTGTGCAAGTGTTTTTCTCGTTTATTTCATGGAGGTGGGGATAGAGGTCTGTAACTACATAGTACTTTTCCTGTGCTTTTTGTAAGGTTCACTATTTCCAGTGACAGATGGATAAAATAAATATTTTGAGTGCTGTTCTGCACACACTGCTTCACCTATTTAAGGCAGGAATAACCAGATGGTTGCCTATTTCTGTAATTGGTTGGCTGTTGAAATTTCTAGGTGTTGGCTACTCCTTATGAGGCGGGGGGTGGTAAAGAGGTAGAGGGGGAACTTCTCCTTTAATAGTTTTTATAGTTAAGCATATAGTACATTTTTTCTTTTAGACAAGATATCTGCCCTGCAATGTAGAGTTTAGTTTTTACAGCTAGACTGGCTATAGTGATGTGTGCACCTCTACTACACCTCCTGGCCACCCCCGAGGTTGAGGTGTACGTACACCATTAACATTTTTAATTGGGTCCTGGTGGTTTAATTTTGGGTCAGGTTCAGCAGTGGATGGTTCTAACGCCATATGGTGGCTGCTGGACCCAATAAGTTAAGATGTGTTACACCCAAATTACACTATACATGCACTGCTGTTGAACCTTAGGGTATTGAATAAGCCAAAAGGATTGATTGGCAGTTTGTACATGTGAAGGTGCTAATCAGCTGTAAAAATGCATAGCACTTAACACAGAATGGTTAGCAAAGTTTAAAAATAAGATTTAATAAAATTATATATATCTGTGTCAATCTTCACCATTCATCACAGATGGGGTACTGGCCAGAGATCAGGACCCCACGGGAGCCTTTTTTTTTTTTTTTTTTATTTAAAGGCTAGGCGGAGCCGACGCAGCATCGGCGCTGTCCTCAAGGCCGACGTACTACGTGGCGCCGAGGATTAGCTGCTAGCGCTGACTCCGCTTGCTTACCAGTTCTTCGCTCCGCCATCGAGGTCACTCTCTGTAAAGCCTAGAAGCGTTTTTCAAATTTTTAGGCCTTGAAGCTCGCGCCTTAGTCGTATGGTCTACTAGTTCTGTGTTTGCCTCCACTCGACGCCGCCGTAAGATCTTTCCTTATTTTACCGTTTGCCGCGCCGAGTCTGTTTTTGGTGTTTTTCTTCCGGGAGGTCGCGTCGCGTCGGAGGGCAAGAAATCTCAGACGGGCGGCCCCTATGCGCGTGGTGCCGTGCGGTCGCAAGTACTCAGTCACCGACCAACATGACCTGTGCTCTTTCGTGCCTTGGCCCGCCACACGACATGGATTCGTGCGACGCCTGCTTCTCGAGGACCGCTTGCTTTTAGAACAGTGCGCTGCTCAAAGTCGGACGAGCTCTACCGACTGGAGGTAGGCTGCACTGCCAGGCCAAGTCGCTTCTCTCGGCCCTTCCTCCGGATCTCCTACCGGTTCTATACGGATCGCTGGAGGAGGAGCCTCGGCTCTTCTAGCCTAGCTGTGGGCTAAGGCTCTTCCTTACGCGCAGGAGACCTATCCTGCTTCCTCCTGGGAGCGGGCGGAGGCGCTGTTTGGCAATCACCCTTTGGGGTGAAGGTTCTCGCGTGCCTCCCGCGATCTGCTAGGCCTCGGTCGACGCCGTTGCTTGGTGCCGCTAGCCTTTTGGCGCCGCTTCGGTGCCGCCGGTCCTGTTGGCGCCGACTCGACGCCAGCGCCAGGCTTGTCGGGCGCTTATTCGCGGTGCTGACACTGCTCGTGGCGCTGCGGAAACCGCCTTCGGCGTCGTCTTCGCCATGTCTCACCCTCAGCGCGAGGTTGAGCATGGTGCCGTGAGGCTTTTCAGGCCGTCGCGCGCCGTGCCTGGCGCCGTTGGGACTTTTGTGCCGCCACTGTGCCGGAGCGGCCCCACGGGCGCTGGCGTCGGCGCAGAGTCCTTCGGGCGCTGCTGACGCCACCTGGTCTCTCAGCACTGCACGCGCCTGGAGGCGTGGTGGCCCGAGGCTGGGGTTTGTGCCGGGCGAGTCTCTGTCCCGGGTGCCTTCCCTGGCACCGGTGGACCTGATGGTGCCGCAGCTAGCCCCGGCCTAGGACTTCTGGCCCAAGCTACCCTGCCACCTTCTGCTGGCACCGCTTGCGGTGCTGTGGAGCGGGCGAGGGTTGCTTTGGCTCCTGGGCCCCTCGGAAAGGTATCCCTTCCTCGACCCCCTACTATTTGGCTTAGGGCCTCGGACTCTTCCTCTTCGGAGTCGGAGTCCAGCTCGGAGTTGAATGGGCAGTCACACCCTTCGGGGTTGTCTGCAAGGGAGGACGAGCTGGTGGTTTCCTCTTCGGGTCTCGGCCAGCCCCCGTCCGAGGTGAGTCGGGTTCCTCTAAGGCTAGGGTCAGTGGTGGTGTTGACCAGCGGGCTGGTGGCCACCATCGCCTTGCAGCCTGGCCTTGGGGGTTCCTTGACCCTCTGTAGTGGTACTTCTACTGTGACGCCTCTGGTCGCCCAACTTTGGGGCCTATCGAGAGGGCCACCGGGAGGTGTCTTTCCGGGATTGCCTCAGGGCGGCCCTGGCTACTGAGCTGCCTAGGAGGGCCACTGAGGGCTAGGACCCTTTCGGATTCAGGGTCGAGGGGTGGGTTCGCGCCTGCCCTTCTCTGGGACCCACCTGGCCCTGGACGGAGCCGGAGTGTGGACTTCCGCCCTCCTTCGGGTTCCTTGGAGAGGGTCCCATTCTTTGAGGCAGGGGACTGTCCTTCTGGACCTTCACAACCCCGGCTGCCTCACTTGTGGGATCTCTTTGGGCGTAGTCCAGTGGCGTACCGAAGCGGTTGTGCAGCTGTTCACTGCGGAGTCTTCCAGGACTCCCTGGGAGTCCGTGGTCTGCCTCCTTAGCCCTGGCAGAGGTCAGCCGGCTTCTTCTCCGGCTCTGTCCACTCCCTCTGCCGCCTTCACCTGCGTTCCCAGGTATCCTTGGTCCTAGTGGGCCTCTCACCTGGGAACAGTTCAGAGCGGTGGCTGCTCATTTCCCTGCTTACGTTAGGGCTTTGGACAGCCAGGTTTTTCAACCTCCCCCCGAGCAGCCACCCTCCTCTGAGCCCATGGTGACCTCCAGCTCCTCATCCCCCTCTTCTGGGGGAGAGGAACCTTCTGTCCACATCTCTCCTGCTGCTGATCTCTCTGAGTATCAGCGTTTTCCTCATGAGGATGATGGAGGACCTTCACCTTTCCCCCTCTTCTCTTAGCAATCGGAGCATGCGGCGCACGCCTTTCTAGGTGATTTTTGGGACAGCCACCGTGGTGCCGCTTGGCCCGCCTCCCTTCGGGAGCGCCCATGCTTCTGGCAGAGGCCCTTCTCCGGAGTTCCTGCCCCTAGGGACCTCTGCCAGAGGTATTGCGCCCCCAGAGTCTCCAGGCTCCTTGCCTCATCCGCAGTCCGGATTGACGCACCTGGACACTCCTGATGGGCTTCACGCCTCCACTGCGGACCGCCCCAGATCAAGACTCTCGGATTTTGATTTCTGGGGAGGAGGACTCTACCGCACAGCTGCTTCTTCCATTTCGCGATCAGGCCCACTACGCTGCCTATAACAGGTACTTGTGGTCAGCTAGGTCAGTTCCTAGCCGCCTGCCTGACTCGAGCAAACCAGGCAAGCCATTGCTCTCTCTGCACGTGGCCTGGAGCTAGCAAGGCACAAGGCAAGGCATCTTACGGCCAATGAGGTAGCTACCAGGGTCGAGGGACAGCGATCTGCACCAGAAGATCAGCATGGCTTCGCTTTCCCGGTTGTCACCCTTGGCCCGCGAGGGTGATTTGCTCCGCCACCAGGGAACCTATCTCTTCCCGTAGGGCGAGACTGTTTGTCGGGCAAATTTCTCCGGGGAACCCTGCCTCGCCTCTCCCACTCGGCCTCCTCGGCCCAGAAGGTTCCCCTTAGTGTGTCACCCACTGAGGGCTAAGGGACATTGTCCCTTAGGGTGCAATCAGTTAACCCCCTTCAGGGGCTTGTCAGTACTATCAGGATGAACGGTGAAGATTGACACAGATAAGATATGAAAATTACGTACTTACCGTATTATGATCTTTCTGTGTATCTTCACCATTCATCACAATCCTCCTCCATCCCCTTGGGCTCCAGTCTCTGATTCTCCTCCTCTGTGCCTTCCTCTCGCGGCATAGGTGCCGGAACCTCTGGGCAAAAGGGCAGTTCCCTCCACTTGTTGTTCCTGTATGGTGGAACTGGTATGGGGAAAGTGTCTTTCTTTCTTAGCCCCTCAACTTTGCCATCTTCCGCACCCTTGCTTGAGTGAGATTAGTGGGGACACACGGGGGACAGTCTTCCTCTAAGGGGTACAGTTTGAGTGGCACTCCTTCTCTTCATATCTTCACTTTCTACGGGTGTGAGCTGGTGGTTGCCCTCCTCTGTTATCCATCTATTTAAAAAAAAAAAAAAAATCTTCCTTTTTTCACCAAATATCTCTTTAGAGAGAGAGTACTGAGTTCCTGTACCCTGTCCTTCCAGAATAGCCGACTTGCTTTGGGGTATCTGCCAGTTATTCTGTGCCTTGAATTCTGGCAGTCAGCTCTGCTAACTCCTTGCAGTACCTATACAGTCTGGTTATGGTCAAAAGTCCTGGATCCTTGTTACCCTCACTCTCTCCTAAAATTCTCTCCCCTTCCCTCCCTTCTTCCGTTTCCAGAGATTGGGGCCCCTACCCAATCCCCTTAGTCTTACTTATTCTATGCTGTCCTCTGTTGTTGTTTCTCCTTTTTAGTTCAGTTTTCTCTTCCTTTTTCTGTCCCTTGGACTCTCTTGTCCCACCCTCCATCCCTTCCTCTTACCTCTCCGGCGACTCAGAACTGGTAAGCAGGCGGAGTCGACGCCCCCTAACGCCATCCACGAGCGCCACGTAGTACGTCGGCCTAGAGGACGGCGCCGATGCTGCGTCGGCTCCACCTAGCCTTTATATAAAAAAAAAAAAGCTCCCAGGGTCCTGATCTCCGGCCAGTACCCAATCTGTGATGAATGGTGAAGATACACAGAAAGATCATAATTACGGTAAGTACATAATTTTCATTTTTTGTCTACTGTACCATAGACTCACTGGGAGTTAGTCTACTGCTGTGCATTTTGGAAATGATTAACATCATCTACTATTTCGCGTAGCGTTTTGCTATGCTATACCAGTTATTTAAAACCATGAACCTCATAGCACACCTCTCAGACAAGAGTGCATTTAAAGTGCACACACCTTGAGGCGTGGTGTACACATCGGATACCTCAGTTGGCTCAGGGAGGGACTTTTTAATTGTACATTGTCCAATTGGGTGAGGGAGGGGAGGACCACTGGAATACTGGGGAATTTCTTTTTTTTTTTGTTTTATATTGTGTTGGAGCAAGTGTGTCTCACTGGGAACCTGTAGTTGCTGCACCATTTCTTGGGACTCGAGTGGGAAGAGGCAGACAAGTATGCGGTACGTGGAGAGATTATCTGATTCACAAACATGCCCAGTGGTAGATGAGGATTACCAGGCATGCCTCTACAGGGTTGAGAAGTAGACATCTGAAGTGGTGTTACTAAATCTGTTTCAAGATGGGAGGGGTAATGCTGTTGGGGGAGATTTTCAGTTGCTGTAAACAATGGCATTTACTTGCAGGTGGAAGCAGCACGTGAGACCTGCTGTTTGTCACCCACGTACTGTGCAATACATGACTGCGTGTGTGACGGAATAGAACTCAGCATTTCCTTGGAAATTTAAGGAGCAAAAGGTACCCAGCACGCTGTCAGCCTTATTACTGAGAATATTACAATAGCAGCATTAGTGTTCCACCAGTGAAAATAGGATGGCATGAACATGTTGGGTGTGCTTGGAGTGCTAAATATAATGGGCATGAATTTAAGCTCTTATGCAGTATCTTGTTTGTTCAGAGTTTTACCTGGAAGGTCTGCTGAGCTGTGAGAGGCGCCCCGGGAAAGGTATAAAGGGTGGCAAAGTGGTCCCCAGAAACCATCAAGGTGCTTTAGCCCCAGGTTGCAAAAGAGCTCTCCCTTCCCCCATTTCACAGTGTTTAAGGGGACCAATAGAGTTCAAGAGGGCAGCATCTTTCAGAAAAGATGTGCAAGAACAAGGGGTGACAATATGAGGCTGGAGGGAGGAAGTATATTTTCACAAAAAGGGTGGTGGATGCATGGAACAGCCTCACTGAGGGAGGTTGTGGGGGCAACAGTAGGCAAATTCAAGAAAGCATGGAACAGGCAGAATGCAACATTAGGGGGCAGGAAGGAGGATGTAGACTGCAGATCAAGTAGGATCTGGAGTTTATACAGTAGGTAGGGAAATGGGACAGACTAGGTGAGCCCAAACGGTCCTCATCTGTCGTCAAATTCTATGTTTCTATGCATTACTGCGAAAACTAATACTGTCGTACAAAAACTGCTGTTAACATGTCCTTTAATTAATCAGTAGAACATGTCTGGGTGTGCATAGTGGTGGGATAATGGCACACTTCTGTATTGTGAGCCATGAGGCATTGCTGAGGGCCTTCAGCTACCTGAGAAGTGTTGTTCATTATCTCACCATGATACACACCTTGGAGTCTTATTAAAATTAAAAAATTGATCTCTTAAGATTTTGAAGGTGAAAAAATGCACAAAGATGAGATTTTTTTTGTGCTACGTTCGACCCTACCAAGAGTCCCTACACATCCCAGCATTGGTATGCCATCTCTGTTGCAAATATTATACCCAATAGATACATATTTCTCCCTTCTTGTGCTGGTCGAAGGGCTCTTGACATCTGGGCTCTCCCTCCTGCGTCAGTGGGAATGCGGGAAGACCAATGTTGCAACAGCTGGATGTCCTCTCCTCCCTCACCAGGTTTCATCCAGTCTGCTTCCTGCCTCTTTGAATAACAGGTACAGTTGCAACAGCGCTCTCACTGTGTAACAGAGCTGAAGTTTTTCTACTGTCTGTTTTGTTTTTTGCCTTTGCGGATCAGACGACATCCTCCATTGGGTGCTGGGAGAGAATTTCGCCATTCAGCCTTCCCGCACCTGTTTGTGGCTATTTGTGCCACCAGGGCTGCAGGCTCAGCCACGTTGCTGCACAGCCTGCGCCCCCAAACACCACCACCACCACTACAAACCTCAGTGGCCGCATCAACAGCAGATCCAGGACTGACAGCAGCAACAGGATTGGGAGAAAGCAGTTTTGGCGGTTTGGACCGTGACAGTACCTGGCAAACAATCTACTTCAGGACCGAATTACAGCAGCCCAGAATTTTGGCCTTCCACAGAATCTGACAGCCGCAACTAGTTTCAGACACCTTTTCTGCTGGATCCTGGTGAGGGAGGAGGGGTTATCCGGCTGTTGCGGTGTTGGTCTTTCTGCCTTCTCGCTGACTAAGAAGGGAGATCCCAGATGTCGAGCCCTGCGATCCGTAATCTGAGAAAATGTACGGGTATTTAAATTTAGATTTTTCTTAACCCTTTAACCCTCTTATTTTTCCACAGCCAACCCCCCCCCGATTGCTGTTTTCCTCACCTTTACTCCTAATTTATATTCTCCCCCCCCCCCAAAGTCAGTAGCTGAAATGTTTATTATGTAATACAAAAATGCAAATCTCTGCTGTGTCCCACTGACAGAATTTTCACCCTTTCAGTAACACAACAGAAGGCCTCCTATGGAGCCAGAGCTTCCATTTTATCTGTAGAAGATTAAATGCTAGAGATGGTAAGGCTAGGTGGGAGGTAAATGGTAGCCACAGAAGCACCAGAAATAAAACAAAGTACTGTAGTACTTCATTTTTTTAATTTGTGTTTGTATGTGCAATGGGGCCTGATGGGATTCATCCCAGAATTCTAAAAGAACTAAGGGTAGAACTAGGGACACCACTGACTGACTACCCTCTTTAACAAATCATGGGAGGATGAGGTGGTACCCGAGGACTGGAGGAGGGCAGATGTGATTCCCCTTCACAAAAATGGGAGCAAGGCAGACGCAGGAAACTACAGACCTGTTAGTTTAACCTCAGTGATAGGGAAAATGATGGAATCACTTCTGAAGGAAAGAATTGTCGAGTACCTAGAGGCCAGAGGGTACAGGACCCAAGGCAGCATGGATTCACAGCGGAAGGTCATGCCAGACAAATCTGATAGATTTCTTTGACTGGGTGACCAAAGTAGTAGATCAGGAGGGGCTGTGGACATGGCCTACCTAGACTTTAGCAAGGCATTTGACACAGTCCCACACAAAGATTAATATACAAGTTAGCCAGCCTGGAGTAGGTCCCAAGATGACAGCCTAGGTAAAAGAATTGGCTGGAGAATAGGACACAGAGAGTAGTAGTAAATGGAGTCCACTCTGAAGAAAGGGGGTTACTAGTGGGGTACCATGAGGTTCAGTATTAGGACCGGTCCTCTTCAATGTCTTTATAAGCGACATTGCAGAGGGACTGGAAGAAAAAATGTCTCTTTGCAGATGACACAAAGATCTGCAACAGAGTTGATGCACAGGTGGGTGGAAAGGATGAGAAGGGACTTGGCAAGGTTAGAGGAATGGTCAAATGTATGGCAGCTTAGATTCAATGCTAAGAAGTGCAAGGTAATGCATCTAGGAACAAAAACCAGGGAAGAGTACACAATGGGGGTGAGATACTAACAACAAAAAAATGAAAGGGACCTGGGGATAGTCATATCAGATGACCTAAAGGTGGGCAAGCAATGTGAGAGGGCAGCAAGGAGGGCTGGGGATACTGGGATGCATAGGAGAGGCATCACCAGTAGAAAACAGGAAGTTGTTATTCCTCTGTACAGACAGCTGGTGAGACCCCATCTGGAGTACTGCGTGCAGTTCTGGATCCCAATCTCCATAAAGACATAGACAGGATGGAAGCTGTCCAGAGGAGGGCAACTAAAATGGTGCAGGGTCTGCACTGGAAGGCGTATGAAGAGACTTGAGGAGCTTAATATGTATAGCCTCGAGGAAAGGAGGGAGAAGGGGACATGATAGAAACTTTCAAGTACCTCAGGGAATCAACAAAGTCCAAGAGGTAGCATCTTTCAAAAAGGTGTGCAAGAACAAGGGGCACAATTTGAAGATTGAGGCGGCTCAGAGGTAATTTAGAAGTATTTTTCACAGAGGGTTGTGGATGCATGGAACAGCCTTCCAGAGGAGGTTGTGGAGTCAAAAACAGTGGTGGAATTCAAGCATGCGTGGGACAGTCATAAGTCAATTCTAGGGGTTGGGGGTAGGAAGAAGTAGGCTGCTGGTTAACTAGGATCTGCAGCTTATCCACTAGGTAAGGAAATGGGCAGACTGGGTGGGCCAAGCGGTCCTTATCTGCCATCAAATTCTATGTTTCTGTGTTTCTAAGTACGTAACTGTTCTTTCTAGTGTGGTTTCTGGTCATTACACCAGAGGCTTGTCCACTTCTGTAGCTGGTTTCAAAGAGATTTTAGCTGCCGAGATCTGCACAGCTGCTACTTGGAGTACTATCCATACCATCATCAAGCATTACAATCTAGACGTCTCTTGCAGAGTGCTGGGTTTGGCCTTGTTGTACTTCAAGGCCTTTTTTGTAAGTCTCTATGATCCAGCCACCCAGACGGTTTGGTTTCTGTACTGCTTGGTACTTGTTCCATAGGTGTGGCCTGATGAAAGAGAGATCCTCGAAGAAAATAGAACAGCTGTGTACTTACTGTAACCGTAGATCTTTCAGAGAATCTCTTTCATCAGGCCATGCCGACTCACCCTCCTTCCCCCTTTCTTGGTACTGTCCCATTAGATTGTGCTCTTATCTGTATGTTTTTTATTTTCCAGCTCTCTGTCAGTATGTCAGTAATTCGTAGAGTAACATATCGCATAAACAGCATCTGGATCTTCTCCCTCCAGCAGATCACTTTTATTTACTTGTTTGTTTTGGTAATTCTGCAGACTCTGCCTCCTAGGGCTGGGTAACCTAACCCCAAACACACACACACACACACACACACACACACACACACACACACACTGGCATGTCTTTGAGACCCCCAGGCCCAGCACTCCATTCCCACATATTACTGCAGCCCCTCCCCTTAGTTCCTTCCCCAAAAACCATCTTGTATCCCTTCCCCATGTATGTCCTGCCACCAGATACTAATTAGAGATTACTATTCTGGGCCCCATTACATATGCCGAATTATGCCCATCTATCTGTCTCTTTCATATTACTTCCCCCTCTTGACCATTTCTAAGTGTTTGCTCTTTCCCAAGTATAATCTGTAACCACACTTTATGAAGTACTCACTGTGGTGATGGCTAATAGCCCTTGTCTCTTTGCATGTTTCGATGGCAGTGAGGCAAGTATAAGTGGTGGCAGTTGACTAGTTAAGGTGGAAATTCATTTGGGGGGAAATTCCATCTTCCGCTGGAGTTAGAAGGGGTGCCTGGTATCTTGTCATTCAGTTCTCAAGCGTTTTTTTTTTTGTTACGCCTTACTGCAGCGCTCCGGCGGGGTCATCCAGCCGCCAGCCCCCACTGACCCGGAGGACAGCAGGCTCACTCACTGTGAGGGTCCGAGCCTGGCCGTTCCCGGACCCCCCCGACGCGATTCCACGACAGGCCTCCAGGTCGGTGGGTGCGCGGCCATCAAGCTGCTCGGTCGCACCCAGCTGTTTTCCACCCTAGATTTTCCCCCGGAGCTGGCAGTGCAGTGACGCGCTGCGTACACACAAGTGTCTTGCCAAGCTCCACCCCATGCTAGTGCCACATCTTGTACGCCCCCCAGCCTTCGCCAGGACCGCCCCAGTGCGACACAACCCTCTAGCCCGCCCCAGATGAAGGAGAGCAGTCCTGGGACGCTCAATCCAACCTCTCCCCTGCCAGCCCCCGATGGCCTGAGTCTGTTTCCAAACTCGGGTTGCCGGCATGGTGCGAGGTGTGGCATCCAGCGCCTCAACCCTCAGCACCACTGGGCCTCTTAAGCAGTTTTACTTCAACTGGACCCCTTTGTGAAGAGATGAGTCCGCATTTTCTTTTTAACCCAAAGATGGTGCCGAGTAGCAGCATGGGGAAAGAGAGAAACAATTGATGGGAGAAGCCTTTTTCATTGTGTGGCACCAAGTGGGCCAGGTACCAAATATAAGTTAAAGGGAAACACTGCCTAATCTGTATAGTTTGTAAGCATGAACGATTCCCTCTCTTGCATCCCACTAATGTCGTCCTAATTTAATTATAAATGTGGTTGCTTCACTCTGTTTTGTCCTGTTGTGAAAACCTGTTTGTCTCTATTCCAGAGGTCCTGACCCCACTCGTAAGCATCTTGGGAGTTGATGATGTGTATGTACATGCACAAGCCAGCAGAAGTTATACTCTCATGCAGTTCTGTTACAGGTCCTGTGAAGTCCCTGTATTCTCCAACAGCATTTTTTTTTCTAACTCAGATACACTTTTAACTACAGAAAACAGCAGAGAACTTACTATGCCTTGGAAGGTTTCATGGTCAGTGTAAGACAAGAACGTAGTAACTGCATAGGACAGCAACAGCACTGACTAACTTTAGCACCAAAACATTATAAAATTCCAGGATGCCTTACATGAGTCAGGTCTTGACCTTTGCAGTGGAGTCGAGCTTCTTTTCACACCAGACTCAAGTACCTTCATTTACATTTAAATCCTGGTGAAATCAGGAGGGTACAATAGAGGCAGTCATTGTGCAGACCTACAAACTACACAGGGGAACAGACTAAAAGGATAAGGGGACTTTTCCTTTAAAGGCGCACTGTCAGCTTTGTCTTGCTTTACTCAAGTAAATGCAACCATTGTGCCTCTAGGCACATACATTTCAAGCAAGTACCACAGAATGCCCCTGTACAGCCCAAAACAAAGGTTTTTACCTAGTTCGTTTATTTTTTGCATTAATTCCCTTTTAGTCGGTCCACACGAAAGTCTGCCGTCCACCAGAAGCATATCGATAGTGAGAACACACGTCTGTTCGGGAGCATTGTCCTGAGGTTCACTTTTTGCCATGACCTTAGAACAAAGGCATTTATACAACACGTCTGCCTCTGATGAAGCTTTCCTTGCCTCTGAATGACAAAACAAGCAGTAGTAATGCCACAGAATATATTTTAAAACAAACTCTGAAATCGCGCATATGCGGAACATCTGGTGCCAGAGTCCCACTCATGCGCAAGACTGCACCGCTTTTGTGCATGTGTAGGATTTTGGCACCGGCAGCTGTTCCGCATGCGTGTGATTTCGGAGCCTGTTTTAAAATATATTTTGCAGCATTACTACCGCTAGCTTTTGTCATTCAGAGGCAAGGAAAGCTTCATTAGAGGCAGATGTGTTGTATAAACACTTGTTCTATGGTCATGGCAAACGTGACTGGGACCAAGGCCCTGAACAGACGCTAAGGCTTCTCCTATTGATATGCTTCCGGTGGATGGCGGACTTTCATGTGCACCAACTGAAAGGGAATTAATGCAAAAATTAAATGAACTAGGTAAAAACTGTTGTTTTGGGCTGTACTGGGGCATTCCGTGGTACTTGCTTGAAATGTATGTGCCTAGAAGCACAATGGTTGCATTTACTTGAGTAAAGCGAGACAAAGCTGACAGTACCCCTTTAAATCTAAATCCATGTCAGGCCCCCCCACAGAAAGTCTTTGATTTTTTTGAAGTCCCAAAAGATGAAGGAAGCCCTTTTCAGTTTTGAGTGTGAGCACAATTGGGAATACAAATCTGAACTCCACATTCCTCTCCCTAAGTACATTCATCAGAGGTGCAAATGTTTTGTGCTTCTGTTGGACAGTTCTGGAGAAGTCTTGGAATATGGGATATGTGCTGATTCCAACCGAAGTACTGTCTACACTTTAACTAAGTAGTACAGTCTGGACGTTGCATTCTGAAAAAGGGATGACTTCGGCCTGACAATTCTTCATGGCCTCCTTACGTAGACATGTAGCCTCCAGCCACCCAGACTGTTAATGGTGAGTTCTGCTTGATGCTCGTTCCATAGGTGTGGCCTGTTAAAAGAGAGATCCTTGAAGACAGAGCAGTTACGTACATACCATAACAGTAGATCTTCAAGAGAATCTCTCTCATCAGGCCATGCCGACTCACCCTCCATCCCCCTAGGGATCTACAGCGTTGTAAATGCTGTTTCCTCTATGAAGGTTTATCTGATGTCTTCATGCTGGGTTTTCTGCCACCTTTGTTCAGCAGTTCCTTCAAGCATGATCTCTGGTGAGGAACTGAGGAGGGAAGGGGCCACCAACATTTATGTAGGGAGAGGAGATGTAGGACGTCGCCATGGGTGGCCCCCCCGTGGACTTCTTGCAAAAGTTTCCGTGTGGTCCTAGAGCCTGGCAACTATATGTTCCATAGGTGTGGCCTGATGAGAGATTCTCTCGAAGATCTATTGTTACAGTAAGTCTGTAACTGTTCCTTTTTGAGAAAAAAGTATATAACTGTTCTTTTTTGAGAAAAAAATGTTTGCAGTATATGTAAAACATGGAGAAACTGCAGATTTTTTAGACTGAATACCAAAATTAAAATCTGCACAAAACTTGGTCCAGAATGAATGGTGTGCTTTGGAGAGACATTAAATAGTATTTCACTAAGCTGATCTATTTGCGGTACACAAATAGCAGCCAAAGGCATGAGATGCGCTCCCCCAAGGTGAATGCTTTTATGGTTCATTGCAAACAGTACTACACTCCTTTAATTAGGCAAGAATCTGGAATCCATTGTGGAAGAATCATATGAAGTGGCAGGACTAGACATGATAGCGGCCCTGTCCACAGCATATGTCTCTGTTTTGCGGATTACTGGCTCTCCGTGGTGGATATACGCATGGACATGGAGGCAGCAGAAGTCATGTCCCAGCTAGTCATGGCTGTATACTACATCGGAGACTTCACATATGGCCTATTCAGACTCGCATCACAGTTACTCTTCTGTTCTGTTACAGCTAGAAGGGCAGCCTCAGTATATAATTCCAGGAAGATCTCTTGTTTAGCACAGACGTTGAACAGGTCATCAGGCAGGGGTCAGACACAAAGTTTAGCCTTACCACAGGACAAGAAACCTCAAGGAAGCAAGTTATTTATTTATTTTTTTTAACTTTTTATTTATAGTGTTTATGACATACAGCAAAGAACATCACAAAATTACATATAGATCATGCCACTCAGAGGGTAAATGTACAAACCCATGGAAGAAATTTAACAGTATTAGTGTTCATTCAATACCACCGAGCGACCACTTAGGAAAAGGAGTAACAGTCCAGCATGGTAATAACGTAGGATGGGTCACTCTCACCTAATCGTGGGCTGGAAAGGATATTTACCATTATTCTATGCCTCCGCAGGACTACTAATGAGGGGGAGGCTGAAATATCCCACAAGGAAGGTCATCAAGGAGACCATTCGATGTTCCAATCTCAATTAAGTTGCTTTTCCACCCTACCTTATAAGCAAGGACCAGCATTGCTGGTAGGGAAACAGGCTGGTAACAGGGGAGTATATAAAGTTCACAAATTGAGGGGCGTGTAATATCACTCCAATAATGAGCTGAAGACCTTATGGAATAAAACCAGTAATCTGCATAAGAAATGTCAGGAGAAAACAGCAGAACCTTACCAACACACCTCTCAACTGTCGCTGATTTTCAGGGACGCCCCTGATTTTGCCTCAAAATATTACTCTGTCCCTCCTAAGAATTATGTTTCCCTGTCTAAACAGTGGGAGTTGTAAGCACAAAATAATGTCAAACATTAAACATCCGTTAGCACCCTTTGCAAACTGTGTGAAAGGCCTTTCGGCACCATGCAATTCTGCTTAAAATTGAACCAGCATAACATTCTGTGGTGATTTACATATGCAACCCATGATGCTTTGCATTATGTGGGCATGTGTGATTTTGTATTTTCTTGAAACTCTGCTTCCCAGCCAAATGCCCTTTGGGGTAACCCTTGCCTCAGTGTTTGCGCACAGAGGTTCTTTGTCTATTAAAGTTACATGTTTGTTATTCCTTAGAAAATACATTTTACACTGAGACCCTTATTCTGCCAACTTCCTGAATGGATATCACCAATTTTGAAAATGTGTCCCTGATTTTGGTCCTTTGGCCCTGATGTTTTTAAGCCTTGTCCCTGATTTATGAGGCAGGAGGTTGAGAGGTATGCTTACCAAGCATGGCTTAAGCATTAAAGGACAACCAAATAAATTGCATTATACACTTCCAAAACTTCTATGTGTATTAAGCATCCCTGTGATTAGGAATTTTTAGCATATTAAAAGTCACCACGATAATCAAGATCAGTCATTTGTATCCGAGTCACCTTCTCCCTCTGGTTCAGCAGAGATATCCTGGGCAGAAAGGAGCTTAGAAGCAAAAATAGCCGCTACTTCAGGATCAGTGAAAATGTGCGTTTTATTAGCATGGCGGATCTGAAGTTGTGCGGGGAACAGTAGTTGCGCCGCTATCCCATTTTCCAATAAGGATTTATTTGTGACCTACAATGCCTTCTTTCTGTTCTGAGTCTGTGAAGAGACATCTGGAAAAAAGGCAATCTTACTACTCTCCCAGACAATGTCTCCACGATCTCTGGCCGCTTGCAACAAAGCAACAGAATCCGGGCCTCTGGATGTGAAAGAGCAGCAATAACTGTCATGGGACGCAGATCTCCAGAGCCTCGTGTTCTAACTTGCATAGGGATCATGAAGGCCTTGAGTATTGAAAACCCCGAAGTTTCAGGGAGTAGCTGCAGGTCTGTGAAGATCAAGCTCTGGACCGAGGTATGCAGCTCTGTTCTTTCTGCCAAACGTGGGAGGAAGCCTACGATTCGGATGTTGGGTTCATTTTTTTTTTCAAGGGCTTCTACTTTAGCCCTTAAGAAGGAGACATCCTTGACAAAGGCGGCATTTCTCTCTCTCTCTCTCTCTCTGGTGTGCTCCTTCAGATTGGAGCTCTGTGATATGTGCAGTGTGTGTTTGAACCTGCATGTCTAAATCATTAAATCGGGACTCCACAGCAGCCAGTCTGCGATTTGTCTCCTCACCCGTAGCTTGAATTATTTCCATGATTGCCATTATCTGCAGGTTCGGCGGGTCCGTAGATCTCAGATCTGTGGATGGCCCAGTCGCAGTGCGCTGATCGACAAAAGGTAAGCCTCCAGCTTAGTTGCAGTATGCTTGTTATCCTTTTTAGGTGACATTTCTCATTCCCAAAATGGTAACACTCTCAGAAATAGTTCCAGTGTATAGTTGTAAGCAGTAAAATAAGGTACTTTTGCTCTTTTTATCTCAGATCGCTCAGAAGTCAGGAAAAGGCAGCTGCCATGTTGGGTGCTCCACAGCGCCCCCCAGAAGCAAGTTATTTAAAGAAACAAGACAGTACTGCCCCAGGTTGCTTCAGCTTTAACCAGAACAAGTTTTCTAATTTCTCCGAGTAGAGCTCCTTTCGTTCCAATGGGGGCATCATAGGGCATGGCCAGTCCCATGGCCACAGGAGGCCAGTGCAAAGACAAAGATTTTGAAATGTGGCTCACACGTGACCCAACAGGGCTCCTAGAGTGTAAAACTGCTACAGTTTGTCAACCAGTAGGAAAAAAACATCTTCAGACAGATTCGTTTCAGAAGCTGTCTCACAAGAGCACTTGTTAGAATTTTGTTCAGCTCCACCAATGGACTGTTTCCTCAAATTACTACCGTCTCATGACCCAAGAAAACGCGGGCAGTGCAACAAGCCATTGGCAGCCTTCTGCATCTTCAGACAATCTATCTAGTGCCACTGTCCCAGCAAGAAAAGGTCTTGTCTTCATTTTCTTAATTTTCTGTATCAAAACAGATTTTATCTATGAGTGGGAAACCAACACTTATTATACAGAATTCTACCGTTCAGATTGGCCTCTGCTCCAAGAGTGTTCACCACAGTAATGGCAGATATTGCAGCATCACTGAGGACAAAGGAGCTGCACATTCACCCCTACCTAGATTACTAGCTGATCGGAGTAGAGTCTCTATCAAAAGCACAGGCAGCAATACAACGTGTACAACAAGCTATAACAGACAATGGCTGAATCATAAATTACACACAGAGCCGTCTTCTCACGTCCAGTCACTAATATATTTGGGAGCGGTTTTTAGTGCTGCAGCAGTGACAGCTTCCTTAGAATCACACAGGGCAATAATGGTGACTTGAGGCTGTACAGCATCCAAGAGCAAACAGATGGCTTCTGCCTAGACCGTTCTGCATAAGCTAGACCTCATGCCTAGACCTAGTGTGATGGGCTCGACTCTGATCTCACTCTCTACAACTCCAACTCTTAAAACTCTGGAATCCACAGATGATGTCTGTAACATTCTGAGTGGCAGTTCTGACACAGGTCAGGATCTCCCTTTGATGGTGGATCAGATCGCAGAATCTGAATAAGGGGAATCTCTCTTTACGACACAAACCTTATGACCATAATCTTACCATGGATGCCAGCCTGTTAGGCTGGAGATTAGTACTGGGCACAGCATTAGTACATGGTGTCGGGAACCTTATGGAACATCACTTTCTCACGAAAGCCCCTGTGATGAGGGAAGTCTTCTGCTCTCTTCTAGTGTTACACAGCAAACTTGCAGGGAAACCAATCCTTATTTACAAAGACAGTGCTGTGACAGTGGCATATCTCAGAAAGCAAGGAGATACAGAGTGACTGCATGATGCCAGCAGCATACAAAGTACTATACTGGTGGGAAAGTACCTGCTGTTCGTGACAGCAATCCAGCTAGTAGGCACGCTCATTTGCCAGGCACACTGGCTCAGCAGGCGATCCCTGCACCCAGAGGAGTGGGAACAGCATCAGAAAATGTTTAGCCACATCTACAGCTTGTGGGGAGCCCTCCCTCCTGGACATGAAGGCAACAAAGAGCAAGCCACGATATGCTTCAGCAGGTACAGATAAGTGCACTCCTAGGCATGGACTGTCTCTCCATGGCATGGCCAGATATTCTGTTATATGTTTTTCATCCATGAACATTGATTCCAAAGGTGATGCAGAAACTTCATAGGGCAACACTCATTTTAGTGACTCCCAAGTAGCAAAGAAAGTTCTGGTATACAGAACTGGCAGAAATTACTGTAGAACAAAAAAGCAGCAGTGCTCAAATGAAAAATTGGGGTGCTTACTGAAAATCAGTTCAGTAAATAAAAATGAAAGGAGAACACACCACAAGTTCTTCAAATTTTCCCGAAGTGCAGAGGCTTAATCCAAAGTGTGAAACATAAAATAGCGGTGTTAAACAACAAACCAGCCACGTGGTACATGAGGCCCCTCCCCCACACACAAATTTGCTCGAAATTCAGAGGCTTGATCCAAAGTGTCAGACACGAAATAGGATAATCAACAAACCAGCCACTCAGGATGTCAGGCCCCACCCCTTGAAGAAAAGGCATTTTCCTCAAAGTGCCAGGTTGCTGGGTTGTTTGTACCCCTGCTATTTTATGTCTGGCATTTTGTATAAACCTCTGAACTTCATTCAAATTTGTGGAACTTGTTGAGGGATTTTCTTTTTGTTTTATTGAAATGGCTCTAGCGGGAACCATGTGCCTTCCAGGTAGACTGGACATCTGAGGCAGGGGCCACTTCTACATCCAGACTCTTATCTAGTAGTGTGGCTTTTGAGTGGTAAAGACTTTTAAGGACTGGATTCAAATTCCTCCACAATTGAGGCTTACTGTAAGGTTGTTTTTTTTGGGGGGGGGGAGGGGGGAGCTTTTAAAGCATGGTGTCTTATCCAGGGAATGAGATTCCATGCTCTTGTATTCTCTTTTCCTTTAAAGAGCACATTTCATGGTCCTTTTGACATTCATGCATAAATTACCCCTTCTTGCGTTGATTCTGGAACTATTTCATTACTGTCCGCTGCAGTTATTTTTTGCATTCTGAGCTGCTGAAAACTGCAGGGTTTACCAGAGCTTCTATAGCAAGCCTGGTGCTGCAGTGGGCCCAGGGTTGTACTGCTGTCATCACTATAGGGCAGAGTCAGTTTCACAAAACAAACAACCCAAAAAACATATTGACAAGGCTTTTGGATTTTGGCATAATGCATTGCTAACAGGGTGTCTTAGGAAGGAGGAACACAGTCTGTACACTGAGTACTGGTAGTGTTCCCTTGCAACAATGTTGCAGCTGCACAGTGCGAGTCACTCATCTGCCCTATAGTGATGTAATCAGGAGCCAGCAGCTGAACAGCAAAGGCAAGTGCAGCAGGGCTCCAAAACAAATTCAAATTATGGAAGGCAGAGTAAACATTGGCCAGAAATAACAAATGCACACACCCTTTCAGGTCTAGTACTGCATATAGTGACTACAAGCTGTAACTTTTTTGGACCATCATGAAAGGTGCTCTTTAACAGGAGTAAAACAAGGGTCTCTCTGTTAGTGCCATTATGGTTCAGGTGGTGGTCCTCACAGCCATCAGGGGCAAAGGGGGTCGTAAGCAGGGGCGTCACCAGGGATACAAAGTTGGGGGGGCTGATGCCCTTTAGTCAAAATCCTAACAAAGCTAGGGGGGTCCGGGGGCATGCTCCCCCGGAAAATTTTGAAATTTTTACCTTCAAATGGTGGCTTTTCCTGCATATTAGTGGTGAAAAATATGTTTGAGAAGCCTAATTATCAGCCATGTATTTAATATGGTACATGTGGACAAATTTTGTTACTGGTCCACCAAGGACAGGTTGCAGGAGGACCTCGGAGCAAATGAGAGACCAGAACAGCCAGACACATCATTATCCCTGCAGATCTGCTGGGAAGGTTGCAGGAGGAGACCAGAACAGTCAGAGACATCATTATCCCAGCTGATCTGCTGGGAAGGTTGCAGGAGGACCCCAGAGCAAATGAGAGACCAGAACAGCCAGACACGCCAACCATTATCCCAGCAGATCTGCTGGGAAGGATGCAGGAGGACCCCAGAGCAAATGAGAGACCAGAACAGCCAGACACATCATTATCCCAGCAGATCTGCTGGGAAGGTTAGCAGAAGGACCCCAGAGCAAATGAGACCAGAACAACGAGACACATCATTATCCCAGCAGATCTGCTGGAAGGTTGCAGGAGGACCCCTGAGCAAATGAGAGACCAGAACAGCCAGACACATCATTATCCCAGTAGATCTGCTGTGAAGGTTGCAGGAGGACCCCAGAGCAAATGAGAGACCAGAACAGCCAGACACATCAACCATTATCCCAGCAGATCTGCTGGGAAGGTTGCAGAAGGACCCCAGAGCAAATGAGAGACCAGAACAGCCAGACACATCATTATCCCAGCAGATCTGCTGGGAAGGTTGCAGGAGGACCCCTGAGCAAATGAGAGACCAGAACAGCCAGACACATCATTATCCCAGTAGATCTGCTGTGAAGGTTGCAGGAGGACCCCAGAGCAAATGAGAGACCAGAACAGCCAGACACATCAACCATTATCCCAGCAGATCTGCTGGGAAGGTTGCAGAAGGACCCCAGAGCAAATGAGAGACCAGAACAGCCAGACACACCAACCATTATCCCAGCAGATCTGCTGGGAAGGATGCAGGAGGACCCCAGAGCAAATGAGAGACCAGAACAGCCTGACACACCAGCCATTATCCACAAGGTTGCAGAAGGACCCCAGAGCAAATGAGAGATGTGTATGTGGGCGGGAGTAGCGCGCTGCATGACATGCAAGCCAGGAGCCTCCTCCTTCACCACAAAGTGCTGCTGCTGAGTGCAGGGTGAGGGCAGGGCAGGCTGTTGTAGTCAAATAAAGTCCCACGTATTGTCCTGATCCATGAGCATCTGTGCCCTTGCTGTGTCCATGTGGCCTCAATTGTCATCCACTGCTGTAGTGTTTCTCTTTCCTGCCCTTGCCCTTCGCTTCTAGGGAGGCTGGCGGATGGGTCACATGATGCGGGAGCCGGGAGAGTTCCAGGCTTCCAGTCCATTTAAAGCTCTCAGGCTGACGGACCAGTCTGTGGCTAGGCTGCTGTAAGAGGATGGGCAGAGGGTGGCAGAGGCAGGAGCAGCAGCAGCAGTATCGTCGCTCCCGAGTCCTCTAGTCTGCGCCTCTTTGGACGAGCCACTAGGCAGGCAGCGGAGGCGGAGGCGAGGCGAGTCGGACCCGTTGCTGGCAGCAGCAGCGAAGAATCCTGGCATTAGGCAGCCGCAGGGAAGGGGGGGATCGTCAAGATGTCTGGGCAGAGCATAACGGACAGGATCACGGCAGCCCAGCACAGTGTCACGGGCTCGGCTGTCTCCAAAACCATCTGCATTTGCAAGGCTACGACTCATTAAGTAATGGGACCCTCACCCAAGAAAAAACACCTGGACTGTAAGTAGCAACCCACTTGGAGTTCCCCATTGGGTATATAAAGAGAGAAGCAAGACTCCGAGAGCTGCACCACAACAAAGAGCCAAGTTGGCTTCTATACACAAACAGTGATACAGAGCAGAAGGGACTAAGGAAGGGGGCGACAGTAAAGCGAATTAAATGGAGTGTAAGACAATAACAGCAGAAATATATAGCACACATTATCCATCTAAAACACAGAAATAAACGGAAACTGTTATTTCTGATGAGACTTGCCAATTAAGAGCATCGGCGATCTAAACTACACATATAAACTGTAACTATTGTTTCTGAAGAGACATACCAACAGTGAATATTACTGATTAAATAATATACACATAGAAATGTAACAACTGTCTCTGATGAGACACGCTAATATCGAACATTAGTCTGATAACGAACATTAGTCGAACATCTGATTAGTGATCAAATAAGAACATTAGTGATCAAATATAAGACACATGTACACACTTTATTATTTCAGCTAGTATATGTCCACAGTGCACATTAGTGACCAAATGAAGACGAAGACACACACACACACACACACACACACACACACACACACACACATACTTACTTATATAAATTGCAACTGTTGTTTCTAGTGGGACATGCCAAAAACGAATAGTGATCAAATAAAATACATACATAAATTATAACTATTGTTTCTGATGGGGAATGCAAGTAATGAACATTAGTTATCAGATAAGCACACATACAATTGTATTTATTGTTTCTGAAGAGACGTACCAATAATGAACATTAGCGATCAAGTAAAACACACATACAATTTGTAATTAGCGTTTCTTAAAAGTCATAGCAAGAATGAACATTAGTGGTCAATTGAAACACACATAAATTGCAGCTCTTGTTCGTGATATGATCTGGTCATAATGAGCATTACTAACAAAAGCAGAACACGCTCTTTAGGGAAGTGTTTTTACCTAATCCCAAAATATCCCTACCCCTTTCCACGCGAAATTAAAAAAAATCTGCAAGAATTAATCTCTCCAAAATACTTAAGGGACACTAGAAAAAAAGCATAAAGAACTGACCAATGAACGAAACCTTAACAAAAGGAGACCTTCTGAGGTGCTTCACATGACTCCCGCTTAAAAATGATTAGCACAGAAACATTGGTCCAGTGATGTTATTCGTGGATTAAGGTGACCTATAATGTTAAAGTGCATATGTGTGTGTGTGTGTGTGTGTGGGGGGTACAATAATAGTGCCTTTGAACTGCCCCACACGTTACAGTGTCTCAAACTGCAGTTTCATAAATACATGGAACAGGCTGAAGCCAAGATGTGTGGGTAGGTTGGTCTGTGGCAGGTGTTTCACCCCCTTCCCTCCACGAGATACATCTCTTGGCAGTATCCGTCTGAGCTAGTCCATTGGCAGCATTCTTAATACGACCCCGCTGGTACTGACTCTCTGTCCGCGGGTTTACAAAAAAAAGAAGGGCTGGCAGGCTGGCCCCTGCTGTCAGAACGGCTGTGATTTCCATAGAAATGCCAGCTCATAACTCGAAAAGCTCCCGAGAATTTGCTCTGTGCAGTTATCTACCAGGGGCCTAGGCTTCGCTTCCCACTGGGCTTGAGAATTTAATGGAGTTTTCTTTTTTTTTTGTAGGTGAAACGTAACAGCCATCAGCAGCTATTATTTATTTTGTAAATTCTGGACTTGGGTGGGGTCTCAGCATGAACCAGCTGGCATTGTTGACAGTTCTGTTTTGGACGGCAGAGGCACAGGAATCGATCAATTTTAATGCTTCATTCTTTTCAACTGAGCCCGATTGCGCTTAACTGTTTATATCTCTGCAGCTGCATCAGATCGATGCGCTGCAGAATTTAAACAATTAAGAAACGGAATGTAATTTATTTTACTGCAAATATTTGGGGGGGCTTTAACTTAGATTGGGGGGGCTGTAGCCTCCCCAAAATCAAAGTGGTGACGCCACTGGTCGTAAGTCTGTGACAAACTGCACCCCCGAAGCAGATTGCTGATCCCTCCTTGGCAGGTCAGTTTTGTTCTGAAGCCCTTATGGATTCTGTATTGGAACTATCTTCCAGAATCCTTATACAATATCTCTCCCAGAAAGTCCTGGTGGCTATCTGCTCTGCAAGGAGGATTGGAGAGATCCGGGCCTTATCCCACCCATGACCCTTCCGGATCTTCCACAGGGTTAAGCTGGTATGTTACAAAAGTGTCTTTGGCTTTCCACAGCAATTGGATTTCTTTCCCCTTCCTATGTTCCACCCCAGCCAATGATCAGGAGCAGTGCTTGCATGCACTGAACGTTAGGAACTCCCTTCATTATTCCACTGGCAGACTGATATCCACAAAACAGAAAGGCTCTTTGTTCTCCTTGGTGTTGCAAAAAAATAGGCCTGCCTGGCGCTGTGGAGCAGCAAACTGGCAAGACTCACTTAAGTGCAGCTCTGCACATTTATCAACTTAATTTGTAAAACATTACAATTTGCTGTGGGTAAAAGTGAAATCTGATTACAGCAGTGAACAGCTTAAGTTATCCGGTGTCGTGGGATATCAGATGGTCATGGGTCGCAATCAAAAAGCTACGGTCAGTGGACCTAAACATGCGGCGGCAACGACTGAACAGGCCATGAATTCCCAACAATTATCGCCAGGGTAGAGCCCCTGTGGAGAGCTTTACAGGCCTCTGTGCAAGCGATCGACTCCAAAATAGTAGATCATCCAACATTTTGCTGAGCAAGATGTAAAATTAGAGGCAGTTACCCAAACGGCAACAACTGCGGAGAAAACAGCTGTATGAGCACTAACAGTAACAACTAAGCTTGTGCAAGAAAATGCTCAACTTCGCTACAGATTAGAAGCGCTGGAGAACTCTTAACAGGGCATCACACATACATTTAATTTGTCTCCCAGAGGGTAGTGAAGAGGAAGATCTCATTACCGTTCTACAGTCGTGGTTACCTGCAGCACTTCAACTTCCCCAGGGAACTCTGGAGGGACAGTTTACTAAAGCTTTCCGGATCACACCCCGAGCTGTAGGGCCACGTGGTGAGGCTCCTGGAGTGGTTATGTTGGTGACCGCAAGCTCAGTCAGGGATCGCCTTCTGCAAGCGACAAGGTCTTAGGGAGGGCTTACTTTTAATGGATCCACTGTCCATTTATTTCCAGATCTTTCTTTTGCGACACGCACCAGACGAAAGAAGTTCAACGCAGTGAGAGCTCAGCTTCGCAGGTTAGGAGTGTCACACTCTCTCCTGATGCCGGCCCGACTTTGCATCCACTATGGTGGTAAGACTTTCCAGTGCACTAACCCTCTGGTAGCAGGTAAAAAAAGTGGAACTGACAGCCCGGGAGTTCCAATTGTCTGTGGGCCATAATATAAGTGACTCGGACTCTGACCAGGAAACTTGACTGTTTACTGTAATTCTTTCCGAAACTGCTCATAATTGTACCAGTTCTTGAGCTTACAGTTTTTTTTTTTTTTTTCTGACCTATGCAGACTGAACCACTTGGCTGTTCCTGTAGCTTAAGAAAAAATATTGAACTGATGTATGGAGTAGTGCACCTTTTAGTGCAACATATTTTAGGAGTACTTTTTATTATAAGGAATGGGGGACATGTCAGCACTGGATGTTGAGTTACAGTCTCTGGACTTTGAACATTATGGACTAGACCCCAAAAGCCTTAGTTAGCTGTAGTTTATTTAGTTACATTATCTGAATAAATGTATTATTTTGTCTTTCCCCCTTATCCTGAATTCAAACTGTCTAGGCTCTGTTTATCCTAGTTTACATTGGATGTATCTGTTAAAACAAGGTTGATGCATGACAGATGATTGTACAATATGCTAATGTTTATTGTAAAAACAATAAAAGAAAGTTAAAAAAAAAAAAAAACTAGGCCTGCCTTTAGCTAAACATATATTAGCTGACTGACTCAGTGTAGCCATCAAGGAAGCACACACAGCAAAAGGAATGCCACCCCCAGAGGTCATAACTCACTCCACTATGGTGCTAGCCACCTCTTATGCAGACAAAGACTTCATGTCTATTGAGAACATTTTAAAGTAGCCACTTGGTCCTCAGTGCGCTTGTTTGCCAAACACCATCATTTTGATGTGTTCAGTTCTGCCAGTGCTGCCTTTGGCAGGCGAATACTGAGCTCTGTGGTAGTTTCCTGACTCCCACCCAGATGGATACTGTTTATTAGGGCCCACGTCTGTCTATCTGCTCATAGGAGTCAACACCCAAAGGGGAATTTCTTCCTTACTGGTAATTCTGGTTGGGTATAGGCTTCATAGATGGTCAGGTAGGTCCTCCTAAGCTTGTCAGTATTGCCTTGTACAGAGATATCACTGTTAATCGTAACTGGCTGGGTGGCAGGACACAGAGGGTGGTGGTAAATGGCTGTCAGTCCACAGAGGGAAGAGTGACCAGTGGGGTACCACAGGGATCAGTGCTGGGACCGGTCCTATTCAACATCTTCATCAGTGACATTACGCAGGACCTAGAAGGCAGAATTTCACTGTTCGCTGATGACACAAAGCTCTGTAACAGAGCAGACACACCAGAGGGTGTAGACAGAATGAGAAGCGACCTGCAGAAACTTGAAGAATGGTCAGGGTTTGGCAGTTGAAATTCAATGCAAGAAGTGCAAGATAATGCATATGGGGCACAAAAACCCTGGCACAATATATCAGTTGGGGGGTGAGGATATAGCATGCACCAAGCAGGAAAGGGATCTTGGGGTTGTCATCTCTGATGACCTCAAGGTAGGGAAACAGTGTGACAAGGCAGCAGGTAGAGCAAATAGGATGCTGGGATGTATAGGCAGGGGCATCACCAGCAGGAAAAGGGAGGTCATAATTCCGCTATACAAGACACTAGTGAGGCCCCACCTGGAGTACAGTGTACAGTTCTGGAGACCATACCTACGTAAGGACATAGACAGGGTAGAGAAGGTTCAGAGGAGGGTAACAAAGATGGTGCATGGATTGCATCACAAGTCCTATGAAGACAGGTTGAAGGAACTGAACATGTACTCCCTGGAGGAGAGGAGGGAGAGAGGGGATATGATAGAGACATACAAGTATCTTACAGGGAGGAACAGGGTGCAGGAAAACACTATTTTTAAGCGAAAAAGATGTTCCAGGACAAGAGGGCATGGGATGAAGTTGGAGGGAGGGACGATTTAGAGGAAACATGAGAAAGAATTTCTTCACAGAGCGAGGTGGTGGACAAGTGGAACACCCTGCCAGAGGAAGTGGGGGGGGGCTGAAACAATCACGGGATTTAAGAATGCATGGGATAGACATAAAGGAATTCTGGAGGTCAGGGGTAAGGGGCAACAGACTTCTAGGAAAACAAACTGAACTTACAAGCTCAAATGGGCAGACTGGGTGGGCCATAGGCCCTTATCTGCCGACACTGTCTATGTATCTATGTAATCCAGTCAGTAAAAGTCCAATTGTACCAGTTTGTTTACCCCATTTTTTGTTTTAGGGGTTAAGTTATTATCCTGGGACACAGGTTTAGGGGGCATTAGGTATATTACTCAGCCTTAGTTGTTTTCTATGGTTTGTTTTCCAGAAGCTGTGAAAGAACTTTCAACTGAGTAGTCTGGGTAAAGGGGCAGTCCTTATGAGTCACTCAGTTTTCAGCCTGTGTCTTGAGTGTGAGGAGGACATGCCCTCTTCTAATCTACCTGACTATCTACCGAACCTACATGCAACCAGAATTACTGGTAAGGAATGAAATTAAATTCTTTAGGGAAGGCTGAGCTAGCCTTGCCATGCTGGTGCTAGCACCCCTAGGTAATGCTTTTGTGCAGATAACCTAGGACAGCTTGCTGCCCTCTGTACTTTAATTAGTAAGTGACGTGAAGGACTCCATAACTGATGAGGGGGGTGAAGTTCTGACCATCTCTCTCAAGTCTGTCCTATAAAGTTTGTCTGAAATTGGGCAAGTAGCTACTTTGGACACCAAACACACATACAATGGACCAAAACATTATTCCAGGTTGCCAAAGTATGATTTATTATGATATTTAACTCTCCCCCCCCCCCCAAAAAAAAAAATGTTTCCGTGGTTCTCCCTGTTCCCACCACCTCAACAGTGCTGTTGACCTACTACACTTTTCCACTGTCCAGAAGGGTGGACAAACTGCTGCCCTCATATCTGAAGCCACTGCTAGCCATTGTTCGGCTGCAAGAGGTGTAAGAATGCTAAGCAAGACCTTAAGTGCCTGTACTCCTGCTCTCCCATCCCTTCCCATTGGCTCCAACTTGGGGTTCTAGAGATCTCGCACAAATTATGACGGTCTGCCATTGGGCCACCCCAAAATGTTCATTTTTTGTTATGGTTCTGGTTCTGATCTATTTGATCGCGAATCTGTTTCTCCAGTTGAGGAGAGCAGTTGCCCCTAAAACATCCCCAGCCTTCTTGGTTCAATGTTAAGACGTTCGGAATCCTGCACCTAGGTTGTAGGAACCCAGGAACTGAGTATAGTATTTTTTTTTGGGGGGGGTGGTGGTATTGATGTCACTAAACGGGGAAGAGACCTTGGGGTTCTAATATCTGAGGACCTCAGTGTGGCTGGGCAGTGTGACAAAATAGCTGGTTCTGCTGGTGGGATGTATAAGGAAAGGTATCTCCAGCAGGAGGATGGAGGTGGTGTTACCACTGTATCGCTTACTAGTGAGACCCCACCTGGAGTTCTGTGTCCAGTTTTGGAAACTGCACCTCAGAAAGGACATAGACAGAGTGGAGGCAGTCCAGATGAGGCAACTAAAATGGTGCAGTGTTTGCACGAGAAGCTCTTCAAGGCGAGACTGAGGGATCTCAACATGCACACCACCCTGGAAGAGAGGAGATAGAGCGGTGACATGATAGAGACCTATAGGTACCTCATAGGGCTGAACAGGGTGCAGGGGGATAGGGGAATCTTTTTCAAATGAGAAAGACCACAAGGACCAGGGGGCATGCGATGTAAAAAGGAGGGGGTCATGAGAAATGTGATGAAATATTTCTTCAATGAAAGGGTAGTGGAGGCCTAGAACAGAATTTCAGTGGAAGTGGTGGATGCTAAAATGGTGGGGGGATTCCAGCTTGCGTGGCATAGAGATAAGAGTACATTTTACAAGAAAAGAGCTGAGAGGGGGAGGGATTGCCAGAAACCATATAGGGTCTGCGGAGGCAGATTAGGCGGAGCACATCGCCAGACTGGTGGGCCAAGAGGTCCTTTTCTGCCAACAGATTGTTTCTGTAGTCTAATTCTGTATTCATGTTTCATAACTGTTTTATTGTTTTACGATAACTCTGCAATAGTTAGGATGTTTATTTTAAAAATGTTGTTGCAAGTTGCAGTTTCTCACGTTCCAAGTCTGTTCCCACTAACAGGAGAAGGCTGCCTGAGGCACCTGGCTGCTTTCTGTGTAACAAAAAAAAAAACCTCAACACTTTACGTATTTTTATTGTAATAGCTGTTTCGAAAATTAACACTTTTAATGCAGCAGTCTGTTAAAGTTTTTTTTCCCAAAAAGCTAGTTTCAGCTACAGTTAATAAAAAAAAAATTACTATATCTGTCACATCTGTTTTTCATGGTACACTCTATGCTGTGCACCATGAGTTTTTTTCCCTTTTTCTCAATTCTAAGCGTTTGCTGTGTCTACAGTGTTTTTTTCTATGCAAAATGTGGCGGCCATCTTTTTTCTTGAAAAAAATAAATTAAAACATTAGTGAAATACTCAGATTTTGATAGAACTAGAACAGTTTACCACCAGATTAATTTGGAAGATGCATGGAATCTTCTGTCGTGAAAAAAGTAAAGGTCAAATTGTTTTGCTTTATTTCACTGCACCACTGCTTTAAGTCAAAGGAACCAAATATTTTTTTCCTGAGCACTATCAGTAAATTTGGCATGCCTGATAGGCCTAAAAAAGAAAACCCTGCCTACAGGATTTAAAAATTGCAGATCCTGTTTCAAGCTCCAAGCAAAGGCAGACTGCTGTGAGCTAACTTTATCTGAAGTTTTGCTTTAAGACACAAAAGAAGAGCTGAGAAAAGAGAAGTACTTGTGCCTTCTTAGTCTGCTTCTATGTCAACAAAACACACAACAGGGAAACATTGAATTTGTTGGCAAGATAAGCACCGCTTGGCCAACCCAATCTGCCCTCTTTTTTTCCCCTGCCTATACTTGTACCGCAGACCCTACCTCTGGCTACCTCCCGCCATTTCCCAACTAAGATTCCCTTCGCCTATCTCATGCATGCTTGAAGCTCACCACTGTTTTAGCCCCTACTACCTCTGCTGGAAGACTGTTCCAATCATTGACCATTCTTTCAAAAGGCACAGAGGGAGCTTCCAGTGATAGTGGAAAGCACACATCGGAGGGGTTTTCTTCTCATAAGCAACAGTCCCTGTCAAAAGGGATAGAGATAGAGAAAAAATAAAGCTGCTCAATTGCCTGAAAGGCATGGCAAAGATGGTAACAATACCAGTGTGTCCAAAAGGGGGAACCCTGATTCCAGTGATGACAAAAATGCAAATAAAATAGCATCAGAGCAGGTACTGGAACCAGTGCTTGCTGAGAAAGAACAGAGAAACATCTCTGCCATGCCTCCTGTAAAGGATAAGGAGCAGGCAGTGAAACAGAAACAAATGCAATCATCAGAGGACATGACAAAATCGTGACAGTGTTTCTTGGCCATTTAGGGTATGGGAAACCTGATGGACAGGCCTTCCCCCTCCCCAGAATCTGGTTATGAAGAGGAGAAGAATGAACCTATAGAGCCAGACGCCTCTCCTGAATAGTAGTTTGGTTCTCCTCCCAGTGTTAATGATGATTATTCCTTTTACTCCTCGTTCATAAGACAAATGGTGGACACCCTGAGTAAATGGAGGAGGATGCAGAGGAAATAGAACTTGTGAATATAATGGGACCAAGTCCCTTGAGGAGGTTACTAGTCCCAGACACAAGATTTTCAGGAAGGTCATCTCCAAGATCATGTTGGCACCAAATTCAGTGGCTGAATTTAATAAAAAGATAGAAAGAAAATATCAGGTGGACAAATGGGCTAGAGTACCTGTATGCCTACTCTGACTGTGAAGGAGTGGTACAGGCATTGGCTTGTGAAAAGGCCAAAGTGCCTCTTTCCACCAAGCCTCCCGAGAAGGACTCTAGAAAACTGGACACTGTGGCCAAGCTTATTGGGTCTACACAGTTCAGTATCAGAAAGTATTACGGAATGCTGTGCTGGGACTGAGCAAAAAGATGGATCGTGAGGTGGCACAAGATCTGGCAGCCACTGCAAGGTCAGCCCTGGATGCCACAGAATACAGTTCCATGTGGCTGTGGATGCCAGTGACCTAGCTTTGAGAGTCTTGGCTTATTAAGTGTCATTGAGAATGTTTGCTTTGCTAAGCATCACAGTCTTTACCCAGGACACCAAGGTAAAAGACATTGATTTTTCCATTTGAGGGAAGCTCATTTGGTGACGAAACTGAATCTTGCATGAAAATAGTGGACGAGCAAAAATCCACTTACAAAAGTCTAACTGAGAAAGAAAAGGCCTCCACTTCCTACAGGCCTTACGAAAGGGGCAGAGGTTACTCCTGGCGAGCAAAAGCTCCGCAGATCTGATACCAAATTTGGCAGGGTGGTTCTGCAGAGCCTCTTTCATAAGTAGGTTCTCTGCCCACCTCCTACTTGGTACTGCTTGGTAGTCTGCAAAAAGTTACTGATGTTAAAGGACTCCTGGGGTAAGAAGAAAAAAATACTCACTGCAGTAATTTTCTTTCTTCCAAGGGGTCCTTTAGCATCGGTAAGCTCCCATCCTTCCTCCCCAGTTCACCTGTCTGAGAAAAGCTCTATGTCACCTTTTACCAAATTTGGAGTTTCTTATTGATGAGTTTTTAACTCATGTTGCTGCTTTTTCTAGTTCCACTTTTTGTAGACATTTTCATGTTTTTTGAATCCTGTTGATTCTTTTCCGGGGTAATTGCCCTAGTTTTTCCTCAAAGATTCTGAGGCCTTCAACAGCTGTCACTCAGCTCACACCCCCTCCTGTCTTTTGATTGGCTTGGCCCTATGCTCGTTTAGGTGCCTCTTGGAGGCGGTCCCCCGGGGCAGTTGCGTCTAACCAGCCGGGTGCAAGGGGGTTGCTGGTGCTAAAGGACCACTTGGAAGAAAGAAGAATACTGCAGTGAATAATTTTTTCTTGTCCCCTTTTGTTGTCTTCAGGTCTGTTTTCTCTTCAGTTTGCACCTTTGTGCTCCTTACTGTTTCCCAATACATCTCCCTATCCTCCTCCCTCTGCATCTCCTTATGCCTTCTAAATATTACCCTTTTAACCTTTACTTTTTCAGACACCTCTTTCGAGAACCATAGTGGTTTCTTTTTTTTCCCCTTGCTTTTGTTCACTTGTTTGACGCAGAGCTTTGTTGCCTTTACTGTGCTTCCTTTTAGCTTCACCCACTGTTCCCCCACCCCACCCAGGCCACCCTCCCCACCACCACCACCAGGTCATCCTTGAGGCATTCATCCATCTTTATAAAAATCTGCCCTCCTTAAGTCCAGGACCCTCTCCCTTGTGTGCTGTGTGGTTTAATTCCATAGCCATCCTTACATTGAACCACACTGTACAGTGATCATTGGTATCCAGGTGGCCTCCCACTTTGAAATCTGCAGTACTGTCTCTGTTAGTGAGTACCAGGTCCAGTATTGCCCTATCATGAGTGGGTTCACTGACTAGTTGCCTGAGGAATGCCCCCTGCAGAGAGTCCAGGATGTCTCTGCTTCTAGCTGAAGCCACTGCTGGGAGGCTGCAGTCTACATCTGGCAGGTTGAAATCACCTAACAGCAGCGTCTCCTCCTTTTCTGCATTCTTACCATTGGCTTCCACCAGTACCTTATCTAATTCCTCCTCTTGTGCTGAAGGTGTCTAGATCACTCCAGCAGAAATAGTGGCTCCATTCCCCCATCTCCAGGGTGACCTGCAGTACCTCTGCCTCCCCCGTGTCTTCTGTGTATCTCTGTCACTTTTATGCTTTCCCTCATAAAAGGCCCAATGCACAGTGCCTACGCAGTGCATATGGAGGCACGTAGGCAACCCTGTGTGTGAATGCCATGCAGTGGGGATCCTATGGCACTCGCTATCTGTGCACCTGACAGATGTGCACTGAATCCCCTGGCCATGTGGGAAGCTATGTGTCACACGCAGGCTGGGGGGGTGTTTGGGGCATGCCGGCACTCTGTGTGACTCACAAAGGTGTGGAATTGTACGGAGTGCCACGTGCTGGGATGCATGATTTATGGCGGGGGGGACCCTGCAGTAACTGTTACGCAACCAGCTCCATGTGTACAGAGCCCTGGTGATGGACAGGGTCCTATCACGAGGTGCCCTCAGCATACATCTAGAGAGGAACACACAGCACAATCTCACTACCTGCCACCATAGCATAGATGCATGGTAACAGGTACACAGAATGGTGGCAACGCCTCTGTTGCGGAGGGGGGGTGGATCACATCCCCTTTAACAATGTGGTCAGTTGCCAGCCGAACCATTGAACCCACACAACGGGCAGCATGTAGCCACTGCAAACACAGGCCAGTACATATCGTTTTGCAGCCCTAACTGGTGGCTCCCTTTCCAACAAGATATGTATAGGTACAGTGTATAATGGGACAGAAACCAGCTCAATGTGCTGTATGCCGTGTGGCCTCGCCATGCACTATATACCCTGGCCTGTGCAATACAGACTATCTACTGGATTCCACCCCCATTCTTTCCACCTAGGCTAACCCATTTCATTGCACACATGTTGGGTCAGATATGTACATATATTAATGGTTGCATTACGTGACTGCAGCCAATATCCGCTAGCGGTTGAGGCTGACACTGAATCGTGTACCACTTCCCTGTTGGTCGCATCACCCCCTGTACAGCACCTTGCGCACTAACATGTGGTCCACAGTGATACATGAATATCCTGTGCTGCACTTGCCCTTTGCGAAATCTGTCAGTGCAGTTGTCAGATGCCCACAGTGTCCCTGTACCACCCCAGGGTTCTGCATCATCCCAGGCTGCCCTGTCGACAGGTGTAAGGGATCCAGTTAGAGCAGGCATCCAATTGGATGCCTGCTTGGGTCCCGTACTCTGCCTCCGCACAGCCCTGTTCCAGCAACGCGCGGCTGCACGCTGAGGGGGGCAGGGCCACAGACAAGGTGGCTGCCGATAGTGGATACCAGCTGGTGTACACTTGTCCACGGGTGCGGAGCTGCACAGGCAGGGTACTCACTTATGCATGTACTTTCTGCCACTTTCGTGCACAGGGCCCAAAGTGCACCACATCTGTTCCCTTCCTTTCCTTGCCACCCGGTCCTTCCTGAACAGAGTATAGCCTGGTATGGCCATGTCCGAGTCATGGTTTTTAATTGCATCATGACTTGGTAATGGTCACAATATCCAGGCTGGCCCCTGCCATAATGGCATCTTATTTCCTAGACCTGTAGCATTCACACACATGGGCTTCCAAATTTTATTTCCAGTCTACTTGTTGGTCCCCCACTTTTTGCCTTCCCTCCTTCTCCCTCTCCCTCTCTTTTTTTTATGCTCCCGTTCCCACTTTATGTGTACCAGTCTAAGACCCTTCTCCAGCTCCCCAAAGTCCCCCTGCAATATCCCAGCCCGGTCATTGAAACTGAGGATGGCCAAAGCCATGGGGCCTGATGGAATTCACCCAAGAATTCTAAAAGAACTAAGGGTAGAACTAGTAATGCCACGGACTACTCTCTTTAACAAATCATGGGAGGATGGGGTGGTACCTGAGGACTGGAGGAGGGCAAATGTGATTCCACTTCACAAAAGTGGGAGCAGGGCAGAGGCAGGAAACTACAAACCAGTTAGTTTGACTTCAGTGGTAGGGAAAATGATGGAATCACTTCTGAAGGAAAGAATTGTTGAGTACCTAGAGGTCAGTGGGGCACAGGACCCAAGGCAGCATGGTTTCACAGCAGGAAGGTCATGTCAGACAAACCTAATAGATTTCTTTGACTGGGTGACCAAAGTAGCAGACCAGGGAGGGGCTGTGGATTTGGCCTACCTAGATTTTAGCAAGGCATTTGACACAGTCTCACACAAAAAGATTAATATACAAGTTAGTCAGCATTGGAGTGGGTCCCAAGGCCGGGATAAAAAACTGGCTGGACACCAGGACGCAAAGGGTAATAGTAAATGGAGTCCACAGTGAAGAAAGGAGGGTAGCTAGCGGGGTTCCGCAGGGTTCGGTACTGGGACCGGTCCTCTTTAATGTCTTTATAAGTGACATTGGAGAGCACCTGGAAGGAAAGGTATGTCTCCTTGCAGATGACACAAAGATCTGTAACAGAGTTGATATACAAAGTGGGGTAGAAAGGATGAAAAGGGACTTGGCAAGGTTGGAGGAATGGTCAAATATGTGGCAGCTCAGATTCAGTGCAAAGAAGTGCAAGGTAATGCATCTGGGAAACAAAACCAAGGGGAAGAGTACACAATGGGGAGTGAGTTAATAACAACAAAAGAGACCTAGGAGTAATTATATCAGACAACCTAAAGGTGGGCAAGCAGTGTGAGAAGGCAGTAAGGAGGGCTGGGGGATACTGGGATGCATAGGAAGAGGCAGCAACAGTAGAAAATAGGAAGTTGTTATCCCTCTGTACAGACAGTTAGTGAGACCCCATCTGGAGTACTGCTCAGAGGAGGGCAAACAAAATGGTGCAGGGTCTGCACTGGAAGACATACGAGGAGAGACTGAAGCAGGTTAATATGTATACCCTTGAGGAAAGGAGGGAGAATGGGGACATGATAGAAACTTTCAAATATCTCAAGAGAATTAACAAAGTACAAGAGGGTAGCATCTTTCAGAAGAAGAGATGTGCAAGAACAAGGGGGCACAATTTGAAGATAGAGGGGGGACGGCTGGGAGGTAATGTTGGAAAAGTATTTTTTCACAGAGAGGGTTGTGGATGCATGGAACAGCCTTCCTGAGGAGGTTGTGGAGTCAGGAACAGTGGAGAATTCAAGAATGCATGAGACAGGCATAAGGCAGTTCTAGTGGGGGGTAGGAGGAAGTAAGCTGTTGGATAAGCAGCAGATTCTAGTTAATCATCAGATAGGGAAATGGGCAGACTAGGTAGGCCAAGCGGTCCTTATCTGCCGTCAAATTCTATGTTTCTATGTTACCCTAGGCCCTACGCTGGTTATGAATACCAGCCACAGAGAGGGTACTGTAGGTGTTGGGGCAGAAGGGACACTAGGTGTGTTGCAGCACTAGCCCCTAAGCCACAGTCAAAGCAAACCCCCTGCCAGTTGTGCCAAGGTTGTCAATTAACCATTGCCAGGAGGGGGAAGACTGCCTCACTACTTCAGGGAGTGGGAAACATCTCCGTGGACAAGTGGGTCCTGGAAGTAGTGAGCCAAGGATTGCCCCTGCAGTTCTTAAAATTTCCAAGGTTGCAGATGTCTGAACACTTCGCATCTCTCACTTTAATGGAAGAAATCCTGTTGGGAGCTGGAAGTAAATTTATTACTTCAAGCAAAGGCAGTAGGAATGGTCCCTATATCGTAGTTGGGGGAAGGGCCTTTTCTCAAGGTACTTCCTAACCCACAAAAAGAATAGAGGATGGTGACCTATTCTAGATTTAAGGTACCCGAACAGAGATATCAAGTTCAGAATGGTTACACTGGCCACAGTAATCCCATCCTTGAGGTCAGGAGATTCGCTGAGGTCACTTGACTTGAAGGATGCCGACTTTAACTTTCTAGTCAGACCCAGTCACAGAAAATATCTGAAGTTCAGGATAGGAAATTGCCAGTGCCAGTTCATAGCCTTGCCTTTTGGCCTCATCTCAACACCTTGAGAGTTCACAGAGTGCTTAACGCAGCTGTGGTGGCAGTTCACCTGAGAAGCAAGATGTAGTGGTTTTCCCTTATCTGGACGGTTGGCTAATCTTGGAAAACAAAAGAGCAAGTTACATGTTCTGTACAAGTGGTGCGGAACACTTTGGAGAAATAGAGGATAATATATTGGCAGCCATACACAAGAAGGCCGTGTCTGCATCAGTAGGTTTTTTATGACAGCAAAGAACCTCGAGAGACTCACTGGTTGCCATAGAAGACTCAAGATGAAGACACAGGCTTGTCTGTGTATGGATACCCATACTGAACATTCTGTTTTATAGTGTTTGGGCATCCATGCCCACTTCAGACACTCTGGTTCCTTTCAGTGAACTGGGGGTTGGGGAGAGGCACTTGAGGGATGGTGGTAGGCTCGAATTACTGATTCAGTCTGCTGCATCTTTTTTCCATAAGTTCAAGTTAAAAAAAAAAAAAAAAAAAAAAAAGGCTTCAGCTTGACTGGATAGATGAAAGCAGCTGTGTGGCAGGATTCTAAGTTGTTGTGCTGCAGCAGTGACATCACTACTGCAGCACAGCATCATAATGATGTAATCTACTGCAGCGCAACAAGCATATTCCAGGCATGGAATTCCATGCATAGCAGGGTTCCACCATTTGTTAGTCCCACTCATTCCACTCATTAGTTGGGTTAGCTTTGCTGTTTGTTCATTTTTATTTATTCAATCTCGGATTACAAAATACCTTTGAGCTCAGGCAGCTCATTTACAAGGTTCCACGTCGGTTTGGAGAGTGGTAACAAAACAGACACGGGGCAATTTGAGTTACAGCATCAAATCATAATATATAGTGATAAACAGTTGAATACAGTTGCAAAAATACAAAGTGGAGGAAAAAGTGTAACTAAAAGATAGAGTGGTGAGGTAAATATGGCGTTTGTCTGAGGGGGAAAGGTGGCAGCCAGGGGCATTGTCAAAGTAACGAGAGGGGTAGGTAGCGAGGGATAGAATGGAAAAGGGGATCATGGCAGCAAGAGGGTAGGTAGGGATTAGAGGGGAGAGGGGAGCATGGCAGGTGGAATTGAAGCAGCTAGTGACCATGTCCGTGTAGCAAAGGTGAACAGAGGGGCAAAGGGGGAGGCACTAATACGATTAGTTGGAGCATTCACAGGCGCTTTCCATTATAAGGTGCTGGTGAAACAAATGCTTAAACTGGGTAAGCTGAGGTAGGTTAGTCAGTTCACAGCCCAGACCATTAAACCAGCTGGGAGCTCTGTAGAGGATGGATTGCTGGCACTGAGCAGTCCGGAACCTTGGGACGAGGAAATGCTCAGTTTCAGAGGTCCGAGTGTAACAGGTCTTGAGAGCTTTGGTTAACAGGCAGTCAGTGCCCATTGGCACAAATCCAAGTAGCACCTTTTTGGCAAGCAGGCATTTTTGGTGCTTCATCCTGTCGTTTAGCTGGAGCCATCCAGACTGAGCATAGATATCACATGTGTGGATGAGGTGAGCAGCACCAGTGATTAGTCTACAGGCTTTGTTTAGGGCAGTAGTCAGCCTTTTAAGCGATGTGGCTGAGGCGGCTCCGTGTATTACCAAGCCGTAATCAATGACTGGCAGTACCGAACTGTAGATAGCGAGTTTGAGTGCTTCTGGGGTCAGGCTCCTTCTGTGTCTGTAGAGGAGACCTATTCTTGTATTAACATTCCTAGCAACATTCTCGATGTGTGGTACGTAAGTGAGGTGACTGTCCTAGGTTACACCAAGGTATTTGAAGTGTTAAAATTGCTCAGGAGGGGCTCCTAGGTTATTTATTTTTTTTTTTTTAAACTTTCTTTTTATTGCTTTCACAATAAACAGTGACATTTGGTACCATGAACTGTCAGGTATCATTCTGAGATTTCCAAATACATCAAATGTATACATAGGATACTTAGAGCCTACACAGTTCAGAGTCAGGATAAGGGGGAAAAACTACATAAAATTATTATGCAAATAAAGCAACTAAAATAGGCTACAGCAAGCTAATACTTTTGGGGGCAAGTACTTAATATTTAAGTTTCCGAAAATAAAGAGATTCACTCAACATTTGAAGTTAATATGTCCCCCATTCCACAATCTTAACGTTTCTAGAATATTTAGCACTTACAGTACGATCTGCAGCACTGTATTATCGGTTATTTTAAACCATTTATCTCGTTTTTATCTAAAAATAGCATAACAGGAACATCAGTCCTACTAATATTGTAACGCAAGAAGTCTTCGGGTTCAACATATTTGTTCAGGTCCCAACCTCCGAGTCAGAGCCACTATCATCCCGATCTTCAGAGGATTTAAACTCCCTTGAAATCAGTTCAACTCTTTTACCTGCCTCCAGAGGGTCAGAAAATTGAAAAGTCTTCCCACCATAGTAAATTCTTAATCGAGCAGGCATCAGGAGGGAATGAGAAACTCCAAGTGCTCGCAATCTGGCTCTCACTGCGTCAAATTTCTTTCTACGGGTGCGTGTGGCAAAGGAGAGATCCGGAAACAAATGTACTGTGGCTCCATTATAATCTAGCCCTCCCAGTGATCTGGCTGCTTGCAATAAACTGTCGCGAATTAAGGAGCTCGCTGTAACCAACATGATCACTCTGGGTGCCTCGGCCCGAGGTGTGATCCGGAAAGCCTTAAGAAACTGCCCTTCCAAATCTTCTTGTGGAATGTGAAGAGCTGCAGGTAGCCACTTTTGCAGAAAGAGATAAGATCCTCCTCCTCCTCGCTACCCTCTGGAATTCCGATAATTCTAATATTAGATGCTCTGCTTGAGTTCTCCAACGCCTCCAATCTGTAGCGTAGTTGGGCATTTTCCAGTACCAGCTTAGTTGTTGTGGTTAAGGCTTGTGCCGCCGTTTTTTCTGCTGCTTCTGCCGTTTTATTAACTGCTTCCAGTTTCGTCTCCTGCTCAGCAAATCTCTGTATGATCGACTCTATCTTAGAGTCGATCACCTGCATGGAGGCCTGTAATGCTCTCCAGGGGGGTTCTCCATTAATAGTAGGCGTTGGAGAGCTTGCTGCTTGTTCGACCGTGGCTGAGTTTTTGGGACCCGCTCCTGCAGTTCTCTGATTGCGACCCATCGTTGATTTTGGTACCTTCAGGCTCCAATTTGTTCAGGCTATCTGGTAGTGTTATTAGATTTAGCGCTAAACTCCAATAAATTTTTTTTTTTCTGAAATAAAGTTAAATGCTTCGTAGAGCTGCACTAAAGTGCGTCTGGCCAGTTTGCTACTCCACAGCGCCCCCCTCCCTAGGTTATTTCTGACTGTAAGAGCATGCGATCTGTACTTATGGCAAGAGGTTAAAAACACCAGAACCTTTGTTTTTTTGTAGTTTAGTACATGTTTGTGTGACCGATACAATTTTTCAATTTCCAAGAAACCAAGCTGTAGATTGCCTTCAAGCACGGTGGGATCCGATTTGTCTTGCAGAGATGACAGCATCGTCTGCATATAGGAGAGTCTGTAATTGACAGGCATACGGTAAATTGTTCAGGAAAATACTGAAGAGGAGAGGACCCAGAATGGACCCTTGGGGTACACCTGATGTGATTACCCGGTGTTCTGAAACGATGTTGTATATCTTCACATGCTGTGACCTATCAGCAAGGTAGCTTCCAAACCACTTCAGTGTATTAGTTGAGAGACCAATGTTAGTGAGTTGACTGAGAAGGAGCTGGTGATTCATGGTATCGAAAGCCTTCATTAAATCTATGAAAGCTGCTCCTACAAGATCCTTTGTCGAAGGACTGTTGAATGAAGCTGGTAAATTTTAACAGAGCTGTGGTCGTGCTCTGTCGTTTTTTAAACCATGTTGTTGAGGGCATTGTATGGAGTAGCCATCAAGGTATTCCACAAGTTGGCTGGCAACTATACATTCCAACACCTTCGATAGTGGTTCGAGGATCGATATATGCCTGTAGTTGCTATGCTGAGTACGATCACCAGATTTATGCACTGGGGTAACCAGGGCGGTTTTCCATAATTCAGGGAATTGTGATAGAGTAATGGAGAGGTTAAGTATCTTGGTTATAGGCAGGAGTACTTCCTCTAGAGTAAGTGTGATGAATTTGAGATCTAGAGAATCCCCACTATGCCTGGATTTCCCCAAAACATTAGTTAGAAGTTTTCTGACCTGGGTGGCTGAGACCCACTTAAAGTAGAAAGGAGGGTGTTTGGGCCTTTCATCCTCAGAGCACCTAGCCATCTTTGTAGAGGTATCATTAAAGAAGTCTTGTGGAAGGACACTGGACAGATTAGTGAAAGCATTATTAAGTATTTGCAATTGTAAGTGGGTCAATGATGGGGGTATCGTGTAGGTTTAGCATTGTTGGGGATATCTTTGGTTCTTTGCCAGTGATCATTAATGTTTGATCAAAATTGACTACTGTCACCCCATGAGTTTGACAGCAACTCTCTGTGGTGCTTACTTTTCACCTGCTGAATTGCCCGTGTGCAGGCATTTCTTGCCGCTTTATAAGCCTATAGATCCTGCTGCTTACCGAATGCATTTGCTCAGTGCCATAGATGGTCCCATTGCTTCCTACTGTTTGAGTTCAGGCGTGATACAGGAATTAATTGTTCCACATACCTTCATTTTTTTAAAGGGGCATGTACATCATAGGCCATGTGGAAGACCTTAATGAAGTGCTCCAATGCTGTATTAGTATCATCAACAGAGTCCAGTAGCGGCCAGTCCTGTTGAAATAATCTAGTCAATGGTGGTGCTAGTCCTGGTTTTATAATTTATTCTGCTAGGTGAGTTGATGAGTTGAGTGAGGTGTAAGGCCACTAAGGTGTCCTTTAGAGACCCATTTGCTGGTGACAGCCAGTTTATGTGGAAGTCACCCAGTATAACCGTCTCAACGAGGTGCTTTTGGGTGCAGAGATAATTCAGAACACTGTGGAGACCAGAGGTCGGGTCTTTAGGGGGGTATGTAGACTGAGAGTACAGTAAGGGTTTTGTGGTGTGCCCCCTGCAGCACTTTTACTGCCAGTGCCTGAGCAGGGCATCTAAGGTCAGTCCCTGGCAAGGCCAGCCCTTTTATGGAGTTTAAGTATATAGCACAGCTACCACCACATTTGGAAGATCTAGCCAGCCTAAATATTATATATCCTGGCAGGGCAACCGCTGCATCCAGAATTTTGGGGGGCAGCCAGATTTCAACGATTGATAGTATGTCAGGGTTGTGCAGTGACACCCAGACTTTGAGGATGTAAATTTTATTTGGGAAACTGCAAATGTTGATTGTGGTCAGGTTAATGGAGCCACGTTTGGGACAGTCACTGTTTAGAGATTTGCCTGTTGGTCGCGGATTGGGGTGGATATTGCCTGACAGCATCAGCAGCATGATGGCTATCCTAATGAGGTACATCCGTTGTAGTTTGGTTGAGTGTCTAGTATACCTTCTGATACAATGGCATTGTTGGGTTTTTTTTTGTTTTGTTTTTTTTTCCTGCCCAGTACAAGGAGGATGGAGATATCCAAGCGGATATAGTCGTGGACATGCCTGCTATAGTTAGGCCAGTTGCAAGGTCGTGTGCATATAAGGAAAGGGGACCAAGGCCCATTATTGAGGTTGAAAAAGTTTCCAGTTATACAGCCAGTATTGTAGTGGGAGCTGTTGTCAAGAACATTGTTTGGATGTTTTACTCTGTTTGAGGGCGGATATTCTGAGTGGCTAAAAAAATAAAGAGAGGATGAGCAAATGGGGAAGGTCATTTAGTGTAAGTGTGCACATTTTAGTCAGAACCGCAATGGATTGGCGCTAGGAGATTGGGCTGACAGGGAGCAGGTTGGTCTGATCCCATGAGTGTCAGTACCAGTAAAAACAAAGTAGGATAGGAGGTGGCCAAGCAGCCAATGGGAGAGAGAAAGGCGGAGCTTGTGTGTATTTAATAGCGGCCGGGTTCGGGCGGGTGGGTGAGAAAAATTGAGAGCTAAGGAACTCTAAAAATCAGGCTAAAATTAACAGTTTGGTTCTAGGAGAGCCCGCCAGAAAACACAGAGCAAACAGGATATGGAAGCAGCCAACAGCAGCTCAGCGGGAGCAAACAGTGACCTATCGCCATCTAGTCCAGGGATTATCGAACAATCAGGCGACCACTGGAGGGGCCGGGAAACCCCGGGAGACATACCTTTCAGGGTCCCAGCAGCAAGGCGCTCAAGGCGGGCTTGGAGGGTTGCGGCCGCCGGCCATTGGAGTGGAGGCCACGGACGCTTCAAAAGCCCGAGTCGGGCTGGAACCTGAGGAAGGGAGAAGATAAGCAAAGTTGGCCCAAGAGGCTTAAGCGGTGGGAGGGTTGAGGACAAAAGCAAGGAAGGGGGTGAGGAAGCTGGGTGGGGATCACAGCAGTAGACAGCAGGAAGGGGGTTGCTTGTCTAAGGCGCCAGAAATCAAGAGGACAAAAGAGGGATAGTGGTAGCCCAGCTACAGCACCAGCTAGGATTAGCAGAACAATAGAAGGTGGGGGTTGAGTGAGCAAGCACTCCATGCAGCAGGTTGGCAGAGAAAAACAGCTGTTAGAAGCAGTGTAGTGTTCGAATCACCAAGCGCTACAGGAGTGCAGTTATTTCTTTTTTTTTTTGGGGGGGGGGGTAGCAGAAAAAGCAGAGGAAAGTTTAAATTTAAAGCCAGAAGGAGGTAAAGGCCGCAAGTAGCGGGAGGAAAAGAGAGGACCCTAGCACTTATTACAATAAGTTAAGCTATTTCAAACCCAGTACAGGGCAGTATTTTAGAGGTAAAGCAAAACATTCACAGTAAAAGATAAATCCAGTACATCAAGTTAAAAAATGATGAGAGCTAAGGAACTTTAAAAATCAGGCTAAAATTAACAGTTTGGCTCGAGGAGAGCCTGCCAGAAAATACAGAGCAAACAGGTTATAGAAGCAGCCAATAGCGGCTCAGCGAGAGCAAACTGTGTCCAATCGCCGTCTAGTCCTTGGATTAGCAACCAATCAGGTGACTGCTGGAGGAGCCGGGAATCCCCGGGAGACATACCTTTCAGGGTCCCAGCAGCGAGGTGCTCAAGGCGGGCTTAGAGGGTTGCGGCTGCTGGCTGTGGGAGTGGGAGCTGTTGGACTCAGATATCACCAAACTAACTCTACATTGAAAATCCTGCGAGTTCTCAGTGGGGGTGGGTATGTTATTTTTTATAATACAATTTGAGTGCGTTTTTCAGTAGGGAAATATGGTTTACTGAGGTTCAAACTGACGATTTTGAATCGGCGTGCAATGCTGTCTGTGACAGCTCAGCTCAGCGTGTGCTTTCATAAAACAACTTGTGATCATTGTGCTTTAATTGGTTTCGAGAGCAACCTTGTTCTTCATGTTCCAAAATGTTTAGAACAACCGGTTCTAAATTCTGAAGTGTGAAGAACAGGGTTTTGAAAACACCAGCAAAACAGGCTTAAAGTGTATTATAATGGTTTTCCTAATTAAGTCCCAGACAGAGCCTATTCGGGTTTTGGACTTCATTGGAGCAGAACTAAATACCCTGCAGAAAAGGGCATTTCTTTCACAAGACAGGTTAGCAAACCTGATTGCCAGTGCAGAATCATTCATCCCAGGCCAGTCAAGGCCTACAAGGAATATTCTGCAACTCTTCTAGGGCAGGTGGCTTCAGCTACAGCAGTATGCCATGGTCTCGCCTCCAGATGAGGGACATGAAGTACCACCTTAGAGGGTACTGGTCCCAAAGGTCAGATCCCTTGCCATACCCAATGGCGGTTCCAAGGAACTTTGAAGTTGTCAGTTTCAGAGGGAACATTTCCCTTATCCAGCAATCTTCCACTAAGATTCTTACAACAGGTGTCTTGCTCCTAGGGTGTGGTGGTCATCGGGGAGACTTAATGGTAAGTGGCAACTGGCCCCCACAGGAGTCACAGGAGCACATAAACCTTGAGTTCCGGGCAGTGCTTCTGTCAATGCAGTCCTTTTCCTCTTAGCTGCAGGGTCAGTCCGTCCAAATTCAAATGGACAACACCACAGCCATGTTCTTCAGCTATGTTCTAAATAAACAGGGAGGAACAAGATCCTCAAAACTGTACACAGAAACAATGAGGATTTGGGATCTAGCTTACTCTGTGAATGTCAGAATATCTGCAGTGCATCTGCAAGCAGAATCAGTCAAGGAACCCACAAATGGACCTTGAACCAGCAAGTGCTGGCTTCAGGATTCAGCATTTGGGGCACTGCAGAGATAGATTTGTTTTCCTCATTGGACAACAGGCAGCTCCCAAAATTTTGTTGCAGACTTCCATTCAGGGGCACAGTTTGAGGGCACTTTCACTGACATGGACAGGGAGATTTCTGTATGCCTTCCCTCCATTTCCCCTCATACAGGGGGTAGTCATGAAATGCAGGAGAGAACCAGCAACAGTGGTCCCATAGTTCCAGACTGGGCCAGGCAAGCATGGTACTCAATGCTGCCGACACTGTTTTGCAGATCCTGATCATTTTGCCTCAGAGACACAATCTGCTGATGTTGTTCCAGGCAGGATAAATTTTCCAAACCTCAGAACATCATGCCTGAGAACATAGTCCTTGAAGAGCTAGAGTTTTCTGGTTTTAATCTGTCGCAGGAGCAGGGTGGGACAAGTCACTTTGTAGTGTAGTGGCAAGGATACAACAAGATCTGGTTGTCCAAAATTGTTTTTGGTGCCTACTTTTTTATGGCCACTTAATTTTGAATTTTTGATTTATCACTTAAATTTTATTAAAAATTGTAAACATTTACAACCATATATCGAGAGAAATAAAATACCTGTCTAAGAAATAACATTAAATAACTTGGTTACAGTCTACAACCAAAGGAAAACATAAATATAACATTCCATCAAAATATTCTCACTAGTTACATTATCGACCTAGCAAAAGCCTTCGACACTGTATCCCATTCTCTCCTACTATCCTGCTTTTCCAGAGCTGGTTTAGCTGAATCCGCCATAAACTGGTTCAGTGCCTACCTTCTAAATAGATCCCAATCCACTAAAATAGCTGACCACATCTCTCCCCCAAATCACCTCTGGCGTTCCGCAAGGCTCAGTTCTCGGCCCCATCCTCTTCTCCATCCTCCTAAACGACTTGCCAAACTCCTGCTCCTCTTCCGCCATTCACATGTATGCAGACGACAGTCCTCTTCTCCTCCGTCGGACCCCTAAGAAGTCACTTCCAAACTTCAAACTGATTTCACCAAAATCCAACTCTGGTTCAATTGCAACCTACTCTCCCTAAATGCTAAGAAAACCAACTCTATGATATTCGGCACCAGACAGCGCCTTTCCAAACTCACCTCCCCTCTGAGTTTCCACACTCTGAATAACACGGTCCTCGAAGAAGTACCCTCCTTCAGGTACCTTGGGGTTTGGTTTGACCGCCACCTCTCCTTTTCTACCCACGTCGATTCCATTATTTCCAAACTGCGCCCTAAACTTGGTGCCCTCTATAGAAACTGCACCAGTCTCCCTCATCCTGTCAGACGCGAACTTGTTCAGAAAATGATTCTACCCTCCTTCGACTACTGTGATGTAGTTTACAGTTCCGCTGCACAGACCACCCTCGCCAGATTAGACCCCCTCTTCAATGCTTTTTGCCGCTTTGCCGTCGACGCCCCCCCCTCGTTCACATCACTGCACGCTCTATCGTTCCCTATCTTCTCTGTGTAACTGGCGCCTAATTCATTGCGCTAAATTCACTTCTAACTTCTGGCTCGGTTCCCTCCCTCCCTATCTCGCATCTGCCCTAGCCTCCCCACCCATCCCCTCACACGCCCTCAGATCCACTGATCCTAGACTACTTTTCATCCCACGCCGTAGGACCACCACCGGCCAATCTGCATTCTCCTGCCTCTTCCCTAAACTCTGGAACGGCCTACCCACCCAGGTCCGTCTATTCTTCATCCAAGCTCTCCCTTTCCTATGCCCTCTAACTTCCTTGCACCCAGTTAGGCTGCCCTGACTACCCTCCTGCTTGGCTCCCCGTGCCTGACCAACAGCCTGGCCATGCCTTATTGTATGAGAGCTTATATGCTACCCCGCACACTTAATCTCCCTCTACTTCCTCCCCTCACTCTTTCTCTCCCTTCCCCTCATTCTACTCAACCTAAGCTCCCCATCCCCACTCCCTCCCTCCTCACCTACGTTTCATCACCCTCCATCTCTTCCCCCATATTCGCTCCAAATCCTTCCTCTCTATGTGATGCATCTCTCTGAAGCTCAACCTACACTACAGTCATTCAATTTCTGCTAATACTACTACTCTGTTCTGTACTTGCACGTATGCATTTCATGTTTTTGCCTCGGCGTACCCTTGTATTGTATACCTTGCCTTATGATCATGCCCTGTACTGTTCTTACCTCGCTGTGAATCCACAAATTGTATACCTGTACTTACTGTGTCTCAGCTTGTACTGTACTGCACTGCCTATGTATAAGTTCAAATGTAATCCCTCCCAACTATGTACATTTTCCATATTATGCTACTGCGAGTTCAACTATTGTATGTATATCTGCCTCTTAGTAACACCCCCCAGGTCGCACCGTGAGGCGAGCATTTTTGTTCAGTGTGCTTTTCCTCGTGAAACATTTTCAATAAATAAAATAAATATTTCATGTTACATAAGCAAGAAAGAACTATGTATTTAAAATCCATTTTCGTGAAAAGAGATTAAGAATCAGAAAAATGTAATGATTACTTCAGTTCTCTCCTTTACTCACTATTGGGGAGCTCAGTTTACCTTTAACTCATGAAGCATTAGGAGGATCCAAGAGCAGTAAAGAACAAGAAGTGATAAGAAAAAAGGAAGAATAGAACAGGATGTGAACTGTAAGGAGAAGGAAATTGAGACGGTTTGGTGGTCACAGTGACACACTGAATTATTTACCATATCCAGCTTTTGCTTCAAGTGTCCTTTTTGCACCTGTGGACACCAAAGTTTGTAAATACTACCCCATCTTTGAAAAAAAAATGGGGTCCATTGTCTGTCATATGTACGCCTAGTTTTTCATGTTTTAATAATTTCAACTAACTGTTGTTTCCTTTCACAAATGGACTGGGTGGGTGGCTTAGGATCTAACTAGGATTTCAATATGCTGTACATCATTTTGCAGAAACATCACTTAAGGCTAGAGTACTGTATATTTTTGCTGTAGGGACCATTTTTACTTCACTGCCTTCCTGTCTGTTAAAGGGGAAACTCCTAGCGAGTCCCTCAGTGAAGCAGCGGCTGCAGAAACGCCCAATTAGGGCTTCCAACATAAAATAATTTTTTTTTTACCTGATGCCCCGGAATTTTGATGGAAAAATGTGCTTGTTCCATGCTGGCAACAGACTCCCAGGTGGACATTTCGCACACCTCGGGTGACTTCCATCGTGAAGGTTATGCTAATGAGGGCTACCAACAAATGGCAGATGTTGGTAGCCCTCATTAGCATAGCCTTTGCGGCAGAAGTCACCCGAGGTGCGTGAGATGTCCACCTGGGGGTCTGTCACCATTATGGAGCAAGCAAATCTTTTTCATCAAAATTCCGGGGCATCAGGTAGTAAAAAAAAATATTTTATGTTGAAAGCCCTAATCGGGCGTTTCTGCCGCCCCTGCTGCACTGAGGGACTCGATAGGAGTTTCCCTTTAATACCCTCCTGTCAAGTCAGATCCAGTCTGGGTATTTTTTTTTAAACAATGTTTGCAAACTTCATAGCAGGGATGAAATCTTTCTAATTTGTCCCAGAAAGACTGATTACACAGTTAGATTGACTTCCCTACAGATTCTCAGCCCCTAAGTCACCATTACCAATAGATACCATTCAAGTCCTGAAAATGACTTTTATTTCAGTGGTTACCAAGCTCTTTTATGTTGAATTTAAGTCCTTGAAAGGACTGTTGGTACTCTGAGAGAGAGAGACTGTGCAAAGCAACCAAGCCCTGTCCTAAGTGAACATGAAGCAGCATGTGCTCCATCCCTATTGACCATCCTGGCCAAGTGTGCTTACTGTACCTAACCTTTCAGCTTCCTTGGGTATGTGGGGGAGGAGGCAGTAGGCATTGACTTTGTTGCTGACTACAGCGGGGTGGATCTGTACAGACTCTGAGCCAGTAGACTCACGGACACACACACACACACACACACAAAAAGAACGCCCAACACTACCTCTTACGGTGCATACATGCTGATTCATTGACCTACAGATGAGGTGTTTATGCCTCAGTTCTGCTGTTAACGCACAGCTACCACCTCTCTTAAAGGAGAACTATGGGCAAAAGTAATGCAGTGATCGCTGCATAGGTCGGGGTTCCAGGACTCCAATCTCCCCTGCGGTCACAATGTACAATAATAGCATGTTTAAATATCTTTTAACTCATAAATTTCAATAATCCTCCTTGTAACAGGGAGACCCCTGTTATGTGTTTAAACCCCTGTCATAAATATGAATATGTGCAACCCCTCCCCCTTTTTTTCTTTCACTCTTTCCATTCCTCTTATTTTTCTGCCTTTTCTTTAAATTCTTGTCAGGGTGGCCAACCTGGCAATCTCCAAAAACTCCTTTGCTGTCCCTTATTCTCTTTACTTCCTCTTTTATGCACACAGCGTTATGCTCCTGATTGCAGAGATAGGAACTAGCGCAAGTAGCACTTTATTGTTAAATAACTGGTGCCCCTTAGTTTAAAAAGTGTAGTGCCCGTTTCTGGGATGCTGGCTTCGGAACCGCTGCTGCTGAGTGCAGCTTCTTTGACTTATGCGGCTCCAGTGTGAGGGACAGCGCTGGTCGCCGAGTGCGACCGAGCAGTTTTTTTTTGTTTTTTTTTTGAGTGGGTTGCTCCGTGTTGGTATAGCTGCAGATAGCAGCTGAATGTATGTTCCTTGTTCGGAACAAGTAAAAGAATGACTGCTTCAGAGCAAAGGCATGCTCGAAAAAAAAAGCCGACTGCCGCACTAGCGACAAGATCAAAGTCGCTTAAATACTTGACTGCCGGCTAGTGAGACACTACAGGCAAAGGTAACTGTATGCCCTATAGTGTCTAGAATAAAGTGTACCCTGTACAGAAGCAGCCCCAGAAATGTTGTGATTGAGGGCTGCATATGAAATAGAATAATGAAGCCCGTGATGTCAAGGCCTATGGAAACTCCCCAGTTATGTAATGTCAAGGCCTATGGAAACTCCCCAGTTATGTAATGTCAAGGCCTATGGAAACTCTCCAGTTATGTAATGTCATGGCCTATGGAAACTCCCCAATTATACGATGTCACGGCCTATGGAAACTCCTCAATTATGTAATGTAATCACAAGGAGCTATAAACAGAGCTCACCACTAGGGGAATGTTGGATAGTCGAGTGCTGACAATGAGTAGGGTAAGACCTACAGGTGTGTGTGTGTGTGTATTTCACACGGTACTTGAGAAAAGTATTCATTAGACTATCTGGGCTGAAGCAAAGCCACAGACTCTGCCGAAGGAAGCAGAGGTCTGAATTTCTTTGTGCAGGACTAATTATTTGGCTTTTTATTTTATTTCTGTAAATATTTGTATTTTTCTGAAAATGAATTGATGAACGCATTCATGCTTTTTTTTATGCACTTGATCCCTGCTTTGTTGTATCACTTATTATCCCACACATTCACATTTCTGCCACAGTTGGCATTTCCTAACTGGAGGTACTCACTGTCGGGGATTGTGCTGCAAACAACTCAGTATGCTGACGTGCCTTTGCCCCTTCCTGTACTGCACCTATCTCACACGCCCAGCACTATTTATACAAAATTTGCCTAAATGCCATGTGTACGCAGTAGGTTCATACAATAATCAGTCTGTTGTTTTCTAGTGCTCGAGACTTAATTTTTACTTTTTTTTTTCAGAAATTTTAAATGTGTGGTCATTTTTATTTCTGATTCCGTTTTCTAATTCTTCTATCTGTTTTTTAAAAAGAATTTACACAACATTTTAACTTTTTAAATCATTACATGCATATTGGTGATCAGTGTTCCCCTGGCTTTTATAAACAAATGTGGTGTTAAGCCTGTAGGGGGAGGGTGACCACACTGCAGAGTTTGAAAATCGTTCTATTCAAAGTTCCACTATTTTGCATATATTCCATTCTTCGGGGCACCACTCACAGGCAAGGTGATGCCATTTATCTTTGCTTATTGTTGGATCCTGTAGAAGAAACAGTATTACTACGATGAGTAATATTTTTCTTGCCCCTCATTCTTTCCAATGAAATATGCCCTCTTTTTGTACTTGTCCCTAAGGGAAATGTACTTGTCCCGGACAGGGGGCAGTAGGATATGCACACCTTTTGAGGTGATGTCTGCCTTTGCGCTGTGTCAGGATCTCCGCCTTCCTGTGTGTCTTCCCTTCCCCTCTGAATATGAAAAAAGTTATCCTGCATTCTCTTTAGGCCCATAATGCCTTAAGCTTCTCTTTGACTAGCATGAGAAACTGCATGCTGTCCTCACAGTTTTTTGTGTCATTTACCACCAGGAGGGTGGAGGCCCCTGTTCTGGGTGTACTGTCTTTCCAACATGGTTGACATCTCGCATTTTCTTTCCAGAAATCTAATGAGGTGGTTCTGTCTGGGTGTTGCACCTATGGTATGACCTCTTCTATGGCCTGTTTTCCCTCTGTTTTGGCAGCTGATGTATGCTTTGCTGCCATGTGTGCTGCAATCCATTCCTTTCTCTAAATGCTGCAGCTTGTATCTGGTGTCTCATGTACAGGCTAGCTTCAGCCTTGCTGTCTTACAAGGTCTTTTGTCTTGTGAGACTTTTGTCCCTCCTCTCTGGCCTTCCTTCCATTTTGTGATCTGGTACTGCTTGGGAATTATTCCAAAGATGAGGATTTATGGAGGGAGATGTTCTCAAAGAAGATATGTTGATTATTTGCCAGTAACAGTAGATCTTCAAGAGACTCTCCTCCATTGAGCCACAGCTCTCCCTTCCACCTGTCCCCTTCTGTATTTACAAGTGGTATACTTAATGAAGGACATGCCCATTACTGCACGCGTGGTCATCCTATTTTATTTTTTTGGCACCTGTCCAGTGGGCTTTTCTTTCTAGAACTGCCTCTTCTGTTGGCTTGGACTAGGTTTTGGTTTCCCATTTCCTGTCAATATAGCACAACTCTGAGCTTTTCTCCAGTGGGTAAGCTGAGGAGGTATCGGGCCGCCCATATTAAATAGGCAGCGTCAGTGTACATCAGTGTGGGCAGCCCTAACTAGATAAAAGTTTCTGAGTGGTCCTGATGCCGACGGCTTACAGTTACAGAAGTGTGGCTCTAATGAGATTTTTTTGGAGCATCTAGTGTTAGTGGTTAGTAATTAACCTTCTCTGTTCAACCACATGCCAGGATACTTGAAATGGGAGGCCTGTTAAGTGGAGTACCCTCCAGGGTTCAAAATATGGAAGCGATTGAGCTGGAAAGGTGTTGCCTGGTGCTGAAATACATAGTAACTGTCTTTTTGAGTTTAAGGTGAGTTGGTTTGACTGGCTTCGATGCTGGATGCAGTCACTCACACTGTGGTGATGCTTACTTAAACTTCAGGGACACCAGTGGCAAAAATGACAGTGTCATCTGTGTACATATGTTAGCGGGGATACAGAGGGAAGGTCATTGATACATAGAAGAAGGATGGGTCCCAGAATAGAGCCTTGGGGTACATCAGAGGTGATGATACAGGAATAAGGCATCATCAACCTTAACTGACTGGTGTTGGTCAGTGAGGTAGGATTGGAACCAGCCATCTATGGGATCACAGTACAGTAGCTTGTAGCTTCTGTAGAGGATGTGGTGAGCCACAGTATCAAAGGCCTTTGCTAGTTCAATGAATATTACTGTGGTAACATGGCCGAGGCCCATCCCCTTCAGAATGGCATCAGTGACCCAGCGGATGGAAAAAACAGTGAACCTTCTGAAAACCATGCTGGAAGGGGAGAGGATGAGTTGAGAAAGGTGGAGAGTTGGGATTAAACCAGCTTCTGGATTTTAGCCAGAGTAGGGAGAAGAGCTATAGAGCTGTAGATCTTTAAGGACATTTCTCTCCATTGAGCCACACATATAGAAATGTAAGTAGTCTTCATCAGGACCACCCAAAAACTTTAGCAGCTGGGGCTGCCCATGTTGATTTCTGGTGACACTGCCTATATAATATTTTTATTTATTTTAGTGTTTGGTAACCGGGTAAGGCACACTAGGGACAAGTGCCTGTTTTCAGTGGTGACTCGGGAGCATGGGGTGTTTGTGACTTGCTCAGAGTCGCACGGCATGCATGTGGAGGTTGTGGGAATAAGAGCCATGTTTGTTGGATGTATCAAACTCATTCACAACTCGTTACGCTTAATTTTTGGGCTATACTGCCAGCTCACAGTGGGTGGCTCCTTCATTCTTCAGATCTTGTTTATGTCAACTACTCATTGGATCAGCGGACAAACAGTGTTGAAACTTGCCATCCCTTTGCTGGTGTTTTTATTTGTTATCTTAAACCTATTACTGTATGCTGCCATCAAAGGAAAAAGAGCCTTTATTCCATATCTGTGGTAGCAAAGTAAAGATGTATAAGGAGGATACTCGTATATGTCATGTCTGGTGCCCAGGTCTTTAGCATGAGATGAAACCTGTGCCATTTGCCAGGACTTCGAATAGGCCCAAAGGAGACATTGGAAAGGTGTTTCTTAATGCCTCATTGCAGTCTATGTGGGGACACTTTCACAAGTACTGAGCATTAGGCCATGCCAGTAGCTGGAAACTTTTTATTACAGACTTTGTTGTCTTTAGTATGACCCATGCCTTGTGCAGTCATAAGGCTTTTTGGACATTTTATAGATAATGCCTATTTTGTTCTGCGTCTCCAGTGATGTTACGCAGTGAGAGGGGTGCTGTCGGGGTACTAGGTTGTGACGCAAATCCTGATATATAAAATCAGTTTTTTTTTAACTCTACTTAAAATTGTATTTTTGTGATACTATTTTATAAAATGCAATAAAAATAAAGTTAAAAAAACAAACAGTGGATAGTGCACAGGCTTTGATGTCCACTTTGATGCTGGTTTTGCCTACCTGCTCTACAGAATCGATGACGTAGGAGAAGATTTTATTTATATCTGACACCCTTCCCCTAGGGTACCATTACAATAAAATACAACATTAAACAGTACAATAAAGATGCAAATACAGCACCATAAAACAAAATCAATACGAATGGTGCGCCATAAGGATTCCCAGTATATACAATCCAATGAGATAATTTAATAGGACTAAAATTTAATAAAACTATAGATCATGTGCAGTAACATTATAAAGATTCTCTGAGATCGAAGTCAAAGGAGAAATCTGAAAAATCCTCTGCTGATAAGAAGCATTACCATCAGGGAAAACATACCCCGGGTGACTGCTTCTTCTGGCCATTCCAGGTTTCTTCCACATTCAGGAGCTTTGGGAGGTACGTCTTTTCATACTCGGATCACAGTTGCCTCCTTGGGTTCTACTGACTGTTGAGACACTAAGGCTGGGGTTTGACACGAGTTCTTCTGCTGATGGCCGGGGATCTCGGACGATTATATTGTTGAGTTGCAGCCTGATGATGTTTTTTTCATCTACCCCTAATACAGGCATTGTCAACATGCATCTCATGTTACAGGACATGTGGGCTGTTTTTATGCATTTCCTGCCTAATGCCCTGCCACCAATTTATATGGAATTGTTGCTTCAGGCCAGTATGTCGACCCCATTGACATTGGCTTTGAGTGCTGTGGGCTTAGCTCCTGTATTCTTCCTGATGCCTCCTGCGGCAAAACAGTGGCTGTTGATGTAGACTTCCTGAAGGGAGCCTCTGCAGCCTCCTCTCCCAGACCATGATAAAAATGAGTATGTTTTTGGCCCCCAACATATGGAAGAGGATTATGAGGAGGGGGAGACCTGACCTTGCCTAAGAACTTTGGCTGTAGCTCCACCCTCTCATCCTTTAGTGAGGATAGTGTGATATATTTCCCACATTCCCAACTTGAGGATGCCTTATTTTAGACTCTCGTAAAGTTAATGCAGGATTCACTTGGCTTTACAGCAGAGGAGAAAGACTCCTCTATGCAGAACCTGTATGAGTTCCTGAAAGTTCCCACAGTGCCAACTGTGATTTTTTTTTTTTTTTCTCGAATCCTCCAGTTCCTTCTGCCCTGGATGATGCCACTGTGGCTTCCTACCTATAGACCCAAGCCCTCCAACAAGCCTCGGGGTAAGCGCTGAGCCACCCCTGCCCTGCCTACCCTGTCCTCCACCATAGGAAAAAAACCCAGAGGCGGTCTCGTGGCCCCTGCCGCAGGAGCCACTTCAGCATGACTCATTGCCCGTCCCCCCAAGCAGGGCAGGAGGTGGTGATTGGGGGTTGCTTCTCCCTTCACCTGGACAAGTGGAGGGAAATCACCAGAGATGCCTGGGTACTGCAGCTCATAGAAAACGGCAACACTCTAGAACTCCTCGAGTGGCATTCAGAAAACTTCCAGTTCTGTCCGCTTATCCTCCAGACCACATTCTAGTGCTTTGGGAGGAAGTCCACTCTGTGCTGTGCAAAACAGCCATAGAACTCATCGCAGAAACCCAGAAGGACAGGGGGTTCTCTCATTTCTTCTTGTCCCCAAATGCACAGGGGATCTCCAGACCCATTCTAGACCTTCTCGAAGCTAAACCTATGTATTTAGTGCAAAAAGTTCTGGATGGTGACACCTCAGGGTCTGCTGCCCCATCTGCACCAGGGAGATTGGATATGCTCCTTCGACATGTAAGATGCATACCTGCATATCCAGGTACATGCCTGCCACAGACAGTACCTAAGGTTCCATTTCCAGGGAGAACACTTCCAGTTCTGGGCCTTGCCTTTTGGCTTGTCCTCAGCACCTCAGTTGTTTACCAAATGCCTCGCTGTGGTGGCAGCTGCCCTTAAGTGGGAGGGGACTCTGTCTTTCCTTACCTGGATGACTGGACTGGCTTCTCAAAGCCCAATTCAGGGAACGCCTGTTGCAGACACTGGAACATACCACCCGCCTGTTACAAGAACTGGGGCTCATGGTCAACCAGCCCAGGTCATTTCTGACCCCTGTCAGTGTCTTCAGGTACATAGGGGCAGTTCTGGATATGGTTCAGGGTATGGCCTTACTGTCCCAGGACAGGGTGGATTGCTTTTATTGCTCAAGCCTGCCTGCTGTGCAACAGTCGATATATCTTGGCCAGAACTTTCCTTTGGCTCCTGAGCCTGATGGTTGCAGCTATAGTCACAGTGCCTCTAGCCAGACTACACATGAGGGTACTCCAGTGGACGCTGAAGGTCCAGTGGGACGAGTGTACCGATGACCTGGAACATCAGGTCCTGGCCTCCTCTCCAATGAAAAAGGTTCTGCTTTGTTGGATGGAACCCAGCAACCTGTTGAGAGGGGTTCCTTTCCTCATTCCCTCCCCTCAGCACATTGTCACTGCAGATGCTTCAGGGTTTGGGTGGGGGGCTTATATGGTACCCCACCAAACACATGGGACATGGTCCAAGCTGGAGTCCTCTCTCTTCTCATCAAGATCTTGGAGATGTGAGCAGTTCTTTATTCCCTGCAGGTTTTCTAAGCTCAGCTATCCCCTGGTCTTCTGCTAATGCAGACAGACATCAGTGTAGTTCGCTACATCAGCCAGCGGAGGCACTCGCTCATGCCCTCTCTGCCGGGAAGCCATGAGAGTCTGGTACTGGCCTCTGGAACACAGCCTAGAACTGTCGGCTGTCCATGTTCCAGGCATCCAAAATGACTTGGCGGACAGCCTAAGCCAGTCGCAGTCAGACACACGAGTGGGAACTGCTGACCTCAATAGTAGAAGACCTCTTCCACAGATGGGGTCATCCAGAGTTGGACTTTCTTGCGTCCCCCCTCAACGCAAAACTGCCTCTTTTTTGGTTGCTTGATCCAGGGCCTGGAGTTTTCTAGTGAGACACGTCGTCCCCCTCCTGGAAAGAAGGGTTTCTGTATGTATTTCCTTCCTTACCTCTGCTCCAGAAGGTTCTGATCAAGCTTCAGATGGAAGGGGCCACGAAGATCCTTATCAGCCCTTTCTGACCTCATCATATCTGGTTCCCTTTACTGCAGCAGCTGAAAGTGGCACCTCTAGTGCCCCTGCCTCTGTGCACAAGCTTGCTCTTCCAGAACTGGGGCATCCTGGTCCACCCAGACCTCAGATCCCTGCATCTTCACGCCTTGCTCCTGAAGACATAGCCATGGCTAAATTTTGGGTGTCCCTTAAGGTGGCTGTTGTCCTGTGGCGGCTAGGAAGCCTTTCTCTAGGTCCACTTTTTCTGTGAAGTGGAACAGTTTTGCTATGTGGGCTTTTTCATCTCAACTGGACCCCTTCACTTGTCCAGTGAATCAGATTCTGGAGTACTTGTCCCTATCAGACTGTGGTCTGAAGTACTCCTCTCTTAAAGTGCACATGTCTGCCATCTTTGCCTTCCATGTGCTTATCGATGGACGTTCGGTGGCACAACTGGAAGTGTCACATACATTTTTGAGAGGCATTCTTCACCTGAAGCCTTCTATCCACAATCCAGTCCTGCCTTTGGATTTGAATTTTCTGTTGGAGAAACGTACTTTGGCTGCTTTTGAGCTGGCCATGACATGCAAGCTACGCTTTCTGTCGTGGAAAGCATTATTTTTGGTTGATATTACTTCTGCTCGAAGGATTTCAGAGCTACAGGTGCTCATGTGTAAGCAGCCTTATTTAATTTTCCACGAGGAAAGAGTGTCTTTGCGTACCAACCCTAAGTTTCTTCCTAAGGTGGTGTCAGAGTTTACATTAAATCAGTCCATCCACCTGCCTATTTCCTGGTTCATGCCAGTCCAGGGGAAGCATTGCGCCACACTTTAGTTGTACGTAGAATTTTGCGTTACTATACACATTGTACGAAAGACTGTAGGAAGTCCTCTGTTGCTTGTTTCTTTTGCCTCTGGGAAAGAGGGTGTCCCTGTTTCCAAACAGTGCCTGTCCAAATGGTTGGCCAACTGTATTACCTTTTGCTATAGGAAGTATGGCAAGGACCTTTCTGGCATTGTTCATGGCCATTCCACCAGAGACATAGCCACTTCTGTTGCCTGTTTCAGGAATGTGTCAGTTGCAGAGATCTGCGCTGCTTCTGCTTAGAGTACTGTCTACACCTTTACCAAGCACTATAGTCTGGACATTGCCTCTAGGTGTAGGGCCAGTTATGGCCTAGCTGTCCTCCAGGGCCTACTTTTCTAGGCTTTAGGTTTCCAACCACCCAGAATGCACTTTCTGATGGAAAGAACTGCTTGGGACTCCTTCCATAGGTGTGGCCTGCTGCAAGAGATACCCTTAAAGCAGATAGTACAGTTAAACGCACCATAACAATAGATCTTTGAGAGGATCTCTTTGCAGCAGGAGTAGGCATACACCCTTCATCCTCCTGGACCTATGTGGTCCTCCTGTGTCTGTCTCTCCTTCTACCTTTTCTTTTTGGCCAGAACCTTTGGCTTCTCAGCTGGAGATTGGGTGCTGTGGTCTCTGGCAGGAGAACTGAGGAGGGCGCGGGGACTACCCACTCTTATAAGACTGGGCAATGTTGGAGTGGGCGTCCCTGGTAGACTGCTAACTAGAAAGGTTTCCGTGTGGTCTTAGTGCCTGGCAGCTATAGTTCAGTAGATGTGGCCTGCTGAAAGAGATCCTCTGTTTCAGTAAGTTGTTACATAACTGTACTTTCTCATGTAACTGTTCTTTCTTGGTGGCCATTACGTCAGCATGAAGACTATCTGATTGCAAGCACTGGTTGTGGAGCCTCCTTACCTTACTTTTCACAAGGATTGAATCATTCTAAGGCCCAATCCTCATTTTTTCCCCAAAGGTTGTCTCTGACTTTACACTGTATCAGACTGTTCAGCTTCCTGTGTATTTTTCTTCCTTGTCTATTGGAAGGAATGGTTATTGCATTTCGTAGGTGTTCATAGGGCATTAGTTTTCTGCCAGGACCATATCAAAGACTGTAGAAACAACTCTTTGTGTATTTCACCCCAGGATGGTTGACTCCCTTGTTTCTAAACAGTTCCTTTCCGTATGGATGGCATCCTGGAATATTTTCTGTTATTGGAAGCTTGTTAAGGAGCTTCCTGTTCCTGTGTGTGACCACTTCACTCCACTCTGCTCATGGCTTGGCTACTTCTGAGGCTTGTTTTCAAAGTGTGTTGGCTGCTAATATCTGCTCTGCAGTCACTTAGTACTGTTCACATACTGACTAAATATAGTCTATACATAGTCTCTCATAAATGTGTCTGCTTTGGCCTTGCTGTTTTACATAGTAACATAGTAGTTAACATCAGATAAGGACTACTAGGCCCACCTAATCTGCAAGGCCTTCTGTCTTCATGGTCGGATTGAGCCTTCCTGCCTCCCTCAGTGGCTACTGTAGTGCTTGGGAATCATTCCATAGTTGTGGCTCAGTGGAGGGAGATGTCCAAGAAGATGGTTAAGCTACTTACTGTAACAGTAGATCTTCGAGAGAATCTCCTCCATTGGGCCACCACACACCCTCACATCTTCCCTTTTCTCTGCTGCAGGTGGCATTTATTGGAAGTCCTTGCCTGCTCTCTCACATTCATTTCCTCTGCCTTATTAGGGCTACATTATCTGGTTCCATGCCATCTCTTATGTTCCTGTTTTTTGTTCTGATTTTCCTGGTCCCTGCTGGCGTGACACATCCTCCAAGTTTGTCTCTGGCAGGGAACTTAGGAATGATGAGGCTGCCCATGTTAAATAGGTGACGTTGACAGGCATCAACGTGGGCAACCCCAGCTGTCAAAATATCTGTGTGGTCCTGATGCTGACGACTTAATCTTCCACAGGTGTGGCTCAATGGAGGAGATTTTTTCCAAAAATGTACTGGAAAGTGTGGAGGGGTTGTGGGATAGCAGATGTACCAGACACCAAACTTCAAGATCAACACACAATCTCTGTGTAATGTTTATTTAAAATACAGTAGATAACCTTAAGCAATGGCATATCCCCTTTTCAGTACATCAGTTTGCAGCAACAGACTATGTATGTCCTTTCTCTGCATTTAGCACCACCTACTGACACTGATTTCTGATCTAACCACTTTTCATTGAAAACCCTGCATCCCTATGTGGGCCCTGTTTGCTAGAGTAATGGGGTCTGAAAAAGAAAAAAAAAACAAGCTAAAAACAAAGAACCACAGTGCAGAAACACTGAAACAAGGGTTACCCCAAAGGGCAATGGCAACAAATCAAGTTTCCAAGAAATACATCATCATACATACTTCCATAATGCAAAGCATCGTGGGATATATGCAAATCACCATGACATTTCAGACTTGTTCAGTTTACAGCAATTTACATGCATTGTAACTAGAACAACTAACTTAATTTCTATAATAGTCACCTGGTACTTTTTACCGTTATCAAAAACACCTAGTGCCATGGTATTTTCAACATTTACAAGTTTCATAAACATAAGCTATATACATCAAAGTATTTCATGACCTAGTGCTATTACATACTAAATCCAGCAACAATAAACACAACCTGATTTACATACGTTTGGAGGCCACCACAATAACCTCCCTGTACAAGGACCTGAGAGGAAAGGAAAATTAAAGAGGAAACCATAGCATAGTCAAGAAAGGAAGGGGGTGCCTCAAGTCAACCTTATGGACTAGAAATTGTAAAGAATAGATTAGGTCAGAAATAGAAGAACTGTTGCAACAGATTTAAGAAAAGGTCGGGTCCTCAAGAGTGGCAGAAGCTCCCTGTCACAGAAGGCAACTAATTCTCAACGTAAAGAGGCGTTCCACCCCCCCCCCCAAGTGAAGATGGAGAACATTAACCTGTTTACAAGTAGCTGGCCAGCCAGTGTGCAACACTGGCAACCTAGGTTCAAGAATGAGTTAGTTGTGTCAGGGAGCCAGCCAGGGGGATGGACGGTGGGCCCAACACCTGAACGACACCCTGCCGAGGCTGGGTATGCACCTTGCCAGGACCACAGAGTAGGAGGAGCGCAATAGCAGATGTCCAGGTAGCATGCGTGGGAGCATGCATGGCTGCACGCTGACATCATTGCATGTCCACCCCATAGGGAACTGTCACAAGGTAAACCCTGTGCGGCAGCACTTGGTGACAACCCTTGACCTCTGCTGAATGATGCTGGACAGTGTAAGTCTTGGGTGAGCTTCAGGTGGATCATGGTCAGTGTTTCCAAATATGCAAAACAGTACTGAGATCAAGAGTTTATGGTGAGCAGAGACATGAAGGAGTTTGAGGTCAAGGCTGTGACCCTTGGAGGAGTGTAATGAGCACAGGGCAGATAGGGTATCCGCTACAGTGATAAGGGAGAAGTAATGTGAGGAAGGGGTGAAGATGGGGAGATAGTGATTTGAGATGAGGTAATAGCGCATGTTGTGAAGTACTGGTTGAAGGCAGTTGCTGCTTCGTGGGGGGAGGAGTTGGGGGGGCTTCAAGTTTGTGTGGGTATCAAAAAGGAGTGAAATGGCAAACTTTATTGGGTGAATTGGGGGAACTAGCAGTTGGCTAGTTGGCTTGCAGATGAAATGCTTGCATGGTAGGTCCTCTACAAAATAAATTGATTGGTTGATAGTGTGCCGGTTTAAACCCATAGTGTTTACATGAAAAAAACAAACAGTAAAAAAATATATATAATATTTTGGTTAGTGTTCTGTTTTTCTTATAACTCTATATTGAGTTAGATGTCAAGGCAGTCCTGAGTTACATGTGGAAGTAGAAAGTTTCAACACTTGACTTGGGGCATGCTCAGTTTGGTAAATAACTGGAGACCTTTCTAGTGTGCTTGTTCAGAATACTGAACATGCTGTCTTTAAATAGTTGAGTATTCCTCTTGTATTCACAGTACTACTGGAATATTCCAGCTGTGTTATTCAGAATACTGCCGCTATATTCCAACGAATACTTATTTGGAATATGTAGTATTTGGAATAGTAGCTGAATACTAATAACCATGTACATGTTTAGTTCTCCAACGATTAGTTAACATGACAAAACACAAAGGTCACTCTGTAGCAGTAAAAAAACTGAAATAAACAGTAGTAAAATGATTAAAAGGAAAAAAAAAACAGGCAACACATCAGGAGAATTTTTCTTATGTACAAATCTTGAAAAAATGTTTTCAGTCACCTTTTTACAGTAATGAATAGGAACTGAGCTGGTGTTTGGTCAACATGTAGTTGTCACATACATAACTGGAAAGTCCATACAATTTTCAGTCATGCAAGTTCTAATTTTTTTATACAGTTTTCTTTATACTCCATACAGGAATCCCCACCAGGCCCCTTGCAAACTCTTGGCCCAATAATTTGTTACGTGCAGCAGCAAACCCCCCATGGTGAAAAAAAAATCGCATTTCACACAACGATGTTGGCTCAGTGCTAATGTGTGTGTGGATAACCCACTAAGATATACCAAATAGAGTAATACAGAAGCACTAGTGAGCCCCCCCCCAAAAAAAAACAAAAACCTGCAGGAGAACTGAGTAATGCATGCAGTGATTCAATTAATGCTGTCCCTTAGTACAAAACAGAGGACATAGACCTGGGGCACTAGTAAGTAAGTAAGTAAAAATGTATTTATATGAGGCGCCCTTCCAAAGTTCAGGGCGTTACAAAATTTCACATACAATATTAAACCATTAGCACTTTAAAACACAGTTTACATTTCTGAAACTGCTTGTTTGAATAAAAAGGTCTTAAGAACTTTTTTAAAGGTTAGTTTAAACCACTAGGTTGGCAGCATCTTTGTTTTGTAGTAAGGGACAGGGTGGTGGTGGTGGTGTTTGTTTATGCCCCTGTCCTGGCTGGCCCCACTCTCCCCCTTCCCCCGGCACCCAGCTTCTCCCTGGACTTACCCGGCCCAGTCCCCCCAACCCCCACAGCTTGCCCCACCCCACCATGGCGGAGACTCCTCCTTGACCTGCCTGTCCATGATCCAGTTTTGGGTGGTGCCTGGTGTGGTGACTGCCAAGGGTCATTGGTCATCCTGCCAGCCAGGATGATTTCTGATTTTCTTCCCTCCTTGAGGAGTATGCATGCAGTGATGTAAAGGGTGATGCTGCACATGTTTCCACATGCAGCACATCTAACGTCTGCCGCTCCTCTGCCCACACATTATGCCTCCAGCATCCTGCCCCCAGCCACTGCTAAGAGTGAGGCATCCGCCGGGTGCCACTCCCACCCTGAGGAGGAGGAGGAATGCAGTCCCTTGAATGCTCAGTCGTCCTCCCTAGGGCCAACCCTCCACTCCGAGTTCACTCCCGAACCCACGTTGTCGGTTTCACAAGTAGTAGTGCGTCTGCTGCACAGCTGGGGCTGGATGAAAGTGTTTATTAACTCACTCAATTCATTACTCTGTTCTCCTTTGCTTTTTCAGACTCGCAAGTGCATTACTATTTGGTATAGCCCCCATGAGGAGGTCCCCAGAGGAGGGGGGTGTCTCCCTCAAGGCTCTGATATCCTGTGCCACTGAGGTGAGGTGAGACATTGGGCCTGAGTGTGCCAGGTCGTCATCCTAAGACCTGTGTGTCTTCCTTTTTTTTTTTTTTTTGTGTTTGTATGTATGTGTGGTACCCCACCCTCCCCAAGAAGACCAGCACAAAGGGCCCTGAGGCTCATGCATTCATTGGTGTGCTGGCAAGAAAGTGGTCAGCATTCTCACCTACCCTATGGTCAGATACCACGGACAAACTGGCCACTATGCGACAAGGGAGGGCAGTGCACCAAAACAACCTGCTCACCCTTACCTTTTGTCTGTGTGTATGTATTCTGGCAGTACTTCAACCACCTGCCAGCTCACAGCAGTGATTTGGGCTCAGAGCATAAAATAGGCAGTCAGCATGGTGAGCAGTTACCTAGCTGCTGCATTAATGAGCTATCCTAAATAATTTTTTTTCATATTTCACAGAATAAGTGACACTGCTCTTTTGATGCAATAAGCTTTTATGTAACCATTTGTGTTTTGTTTTTTTCCCTCCTACTTTCCAGAGCCTCAATGGTGTTTGGGTGAATAATGAGTGTATTGAATCCCAAAAGGCATACCTGCTGGCTGAAGGAGATTTAATCCAGTTAGGAGTGTCGCTGGAGGGTGAGGATAGACCAGAATATGAGTATCGATTGATCCGGGATGAGCTTGAGAAAATCTGTTCATGTCTAGCTAAAAGGCTGGATCAGGAGGTTGCTAAGCCAAGGCCCGTGAAGAACAAACGCAAAAACAACTCTGAAGATTCAGAAGCATCTGGAACGGAAGGTTCCTCCAGCACTCGGACAAAACTGTACCGGTCATGTAGCAGTTATGAACAGATGGACAATCCTGTATCAAGGTCTGAACTGGAAAAACAACTAACACAGTCCATGGATCCTGTAGCAGCCACCCCAGGACCAAGCAAGATAATGATGGCAGCCACAGCTCTTTGTAGCAGTCAGGACTTCAGAGACACGCTGCCCAGTTCAGGGGGAGAGTGTGGCCTCAGCCCATCTGTCAGCAGCTCTGAGCTTGCAAGGCTACGGGAGAACATAAAGGGAATCCAGAGACTTAGAATGAAGGTACAGGACTTGGAACAGCAATCAGCAGTTCTGCAGGCAAGGCCACGAACCGAGTCAGTCACACAGAGAGATCTTAAACAGCTGGAACAGGAACTGCAGGAGCTGCGGAAACAACTGCATGTTGAGCAGCAGCAGCAGAGGCAGACAGTGGAGAAACTGGAGAGGACATTTCACGAGGAGGAGCAACGCCTGGAGGTACTGAACGCCCATTGTTTAAATATTTTATTCAGGGCTAGTTATAGATTTTCTTTATTTTGTACCATTACAATTTTTGTTTTTTGCTTTATATTAGTTAAGCATACTGTCTCCAGGCACATGTGCTAAGACAACAGAAAGGGAGTTAATCTACCCCTCCCCCATTTTGTCCCATTGTCCCTTCCCTCATAATGGCTGCACCCTTCATCTGAGAGGGTGGGCAATCAGCTGACATCACAACAGAGGCAAGTGGTGCTCCTTGGGTTGTGTCGGCAAGCATGAGATGTGAGTGTCTGGAGTCGAACTCCTCGCCTCCATTACATGTTTGGCCCTTGGTCAGCCTTGTCATAGGATTCCAGGGCTAGAACACAAACTGTTGTCTCTCAGCCACTGGCTGGTCTAAAATATTTTAAATTCACCTCCCCAGCACCTCCCGCGATCCTCCTTTCATTAGATAGCCTCCTGACATCTGATTTTCCAGTATTGTCCATAGCTCCTAGATAATTCGCCAGTTCCTCTGCCTCACCATGTAGTACCACCCCTAAGCATTACCTAGGTGTTGCAAATTCAGTGTGGGACGGAGCTGGGGTGATGCAACGCGCTGTGATGAGGGTGACTAGTAAAAGTGTCCCCTGTTTCTGTCCCTTCCTTCTTCCTAGTGTAGACATGTTGAGCCATCTGCTTGCGCTGGCGGAGGAAAAGGGGAGGGACATTTTGTGGTTAACCACAACTTTGGTGCTCACTTTGATCCACAGAAGGTGTTTGAGTAGTGGAATGGATGCTTCTATTCCCAGTAATACTCAGGTATTCAAAACTTCTGCAGTGTCCCTTTAAGACTGAACTGCCTGGAGAGAATTTGGAATGGTATGCAAATGATGGAATCTTTGCGCGTGCTATTTTCAAATGCTGCCTTGAACTAACTGCCTAGGTTCTAAACCCTCAGATTTCACTCTCCGCCTGTCAAGACCAGAAGCTCGGAGATCCTCTCCTCATCTACCTGTCTTGACACGATAAAACTTATAAAACTTATAAAAATACATAAGTATTTTTCTCCTTTTCATTTGCTGCCTTTTGCTGTTTGTTATATTTAGCTAAACTGTCAGTGTCAGTGGCTGAGTAGGTAGCACACTCGCCTCTGAGGCTGGGAGATCAGAGGGCTGTGGGTTCAGTTCCCACATCTGGCACTTGGGTTAATATCCCAGTACTGACACTGTAGTGCAGCATGAGAGGGGTGCTGCACTTCTGAGGTGCCGTCTTTCGGATGAGACGTTAAACTGAGGTCCCATCTGCCTGGATTGGTGGTAGTTCAGGTGGATGTTAAAGATCCCATGGCATGTATCGAAAAGAGTAGGGGAGTTTCCCCGGTGTCCTAGCCAAATTTCCATCATTCACTAAAAATACCACCAACAGCTTAATCTGGTTCAAGGTTAGTTGGCATTCATCTGTATCCCCCTCCCCCGGGTCGTGCCTGAAAATAGGCTGGATTTGTCTAGTGCACTTACCCGGTCAACAAAAACTAAATTAAAAAAAAATAAATAAACCGTTGTTTTTTTATTTAAAATATATTTTTCTTGGTTTCTCCCGGTTCGGTATAACCGTTGGGAAACCAGGGTTTATTTTATAGTTATTGGAGTTCCCTGACTAAGGAACTCCATTTGTTTAGTGTAAATTTGTTAAAAAATATTTGTTTTGGAACTGCTAATTTTGGTTCTCGAACCGCTAGCCCAGTTCATTTTCCTGCTCGGTTTCCGGTTCCGATCGGTTTCTTGTCGGTTCAGGAACTGACTGCAAGCGCTAAATAAGTTTTAAAAATCTTTTTTATTTAGCAGTTATTTGTTTGGGGCATTTTTTACCCACAGAACGTCTGAAAAACCTAAAAAAGGAACAGTTGAGCTCGGTTTCAAACCTTTTTTTGATTGTGGTGAGATTTTTGCCAAGGCAGACAAACATAATTTATATGTTGTCTGCTTGGGCTTTGAACATTTAAAAACAGACTCTGATATTTGCAAAATGTTTCTTAAAAAACTGTTGAAAAATGCCTTGAAAGCCTCAAGAAAAACCTGTCTGTTCCTAAGGGTCCCTCGAGCTCTGACTAGCTGACACCCTCCATTTCTGTGGGTGAAACCACATTAATAACAACAGCTGTAACCGCCACTCCTGAGACTCATACACATGCAGTTCCAAAGAGGCTTGCTGAACCGGCTAACTCACCGGTTCCCTCAAAAAAATCCAAGAAAACAAAGCACACAGAACCCCTAGCTGAGCAGCATTTGGGGACTTCTGTGCCTGCAATAAAAATAAATAAAAAAAAAAAAAAAAGTTACAAATCCACCTGAAGGGAAAGGGATTTTACTCAAGATACTTCTTTACCAAAAGGAAAAATGGGGAGTGGCGGCCCATCTTAGACCTCAGGGTCTTAAACAGATACCTAACAAAACTAAAGTTCAGAATGGTAACACTGGCACTGATTTTACCAGCCCTCCAAAAAAGGAGACTGGTTGGCTTCATTAGATCTAAAAGATGCCTATTTCCACATCCCCATAAGGGACTCTCACAGAAAATACCTCAGGTTCAGACTCCCTTCAGGGCACTATCTGTTCTTAACCCTGCCATTTGAATGGCACATCTTCGAAAACAAAGTGTCACAGTCTTCCCATACCTAGTTGAATGACTGGTGGTGGGAAAATCCCTCCAGCACGTCAGGGAGCAGCTACAACTCACCCAAGAGCTCTTGGAGTCTCTAGGATTCCTGATAAACCTAAAAGTCAGTCCTTTAGCCTGCTCATGAATTGCAGTTCATAGGAACAGAGTTACATACCCTGCAGGGCAAGGCAATACCTGCCTCTGGACAGGGTAAGGAGCATCCAACAGATAGCAGGTTCATTCATCCTGAACAACCCAAAAACTGCAAGACAGTTTCTCCAGCTGCTGGGCCACATGGCAGCTGCCATTGGCACAGTGCTGGGATCCAGACTGCAAATGAGGGACATCCAGTTTCACCTCAGGGCTGACTGGTGCCAGAGAAGAGACCCTCTTTCAAAACTGATTCCCGTAACAGGAACTCTGTTACAGGTCCTCGAATGGTGGAAAGAGGAAACCAATCTGAGAGAACGGGTTTCTTTTCAACAAGAGCCTCCATCAGTAGTTCTCACAACGGATGCATCACTATTGGGGTGGGGTGCCCACCTGGGAGATCACACCACTCAAGGCACATGGTCAAGTGCAGAGTCACTCCTGCCCATAAACCTGCTGGAGCCCAGAGCAGTATTGTTGGCACTGAAAGCCTTCACTCTCCTGCTACAGGGAAAGGTGGTGCAGATCAGAACAGACAGTACCACACTATGTACTACATAAACAAGCAGGGAGGGACAAGGTCAAACCCTCTCTGCACAGAAACCATGAAAATATGGAGTCTGGCATACTCCTTGGGAGTTTCTCTACAGGCCATTCATCTGCCTGGCAAGTACAGTACCTTGGCAGACAACGTTGAGTCAGATCAACCAGGCCCAACACGAATGGACTCTGAACAGGCAAGGGGTGGAAGTGATTTTCAGGAGGTGGGCCACTCCAGAGGTAGACTTGTTCGCATCCCACCAGAACCACCACCTGCCAAATTGCTGTTGCAGACCACCAGAGCAGGGAACAGTCCCCCTGCATGCTCTAATTCTGGATTGGTCAGGGAAACATCTGTATGCTTTTCATCCCTTCCCCTTGGTGTAGAGGGTTTTGCTCAAGCTCAGGTCCCAGTCAGCATCCATGATCTTGATAACTCCAGATTGGCCCAGGCAGCCATGGTACTCTCTACTGCTCTCTATGTCTGTGGCCGAGCTGATAACACCTTCCCAGGAGGCACAACCTGTTAATCTCCAATCGGGGAGGCTCCTGTACCCAAAACTCCGATCCCTCAGGCTCAAGGCCTGGCTCTTAAGGACCTAGAATATGCAGGTCTAAATATTTTTGAAGGTGTCCTGGAAATCTTGAGGGGCTACAGGAAGCCCTCCACTAAGAAAACCTATGCTGCAAAATGGAAAAGATTTTGTATTTGGTGTTCCACCCAAAAAATTGTACCAACACAAGCTGGGGTGCCAGCTATGCTGGATTATCTTTCTTACTTTGCATTCATTGGGCCTTCAGCCCAGTACCCTGAAGGTACATTTAGCTTTGGCATCTGCTTACATTTCAGCCAGGCAAAGGACTGCTCTTACTTCAGACCCTGTCTTTAAGAGGTTTTTTAAGGGCCTTTCCCATTTGCATCCCCCTCACAGGGAGCCAGTGCAGTCATTGGACCTCGATGTATATATAGCCAAACCCATGGAGGCTCCTTTTGAACCCTTGTCTTCAGCTCATCTAAAATGTCACATGGAAAACAGTTTTCCTAGTGGCAGTGACTTCTGCTAGAAAATCAGTGAGCTCCAGGCTCTGCATAGATCAGGACTATATTTCCTTCCACAAGGACAAAGTGATGCTGAGAACAAACAGGATATTTCTTCCGAAAGTGTTTCTGATTTCCACTTGAACCAACCTATTACCCTACCTGTCTTTTTCACTGAGCACTCTACATCTGGTGAGAGGAGGCGCCACAGTCTGGATGTTGAGAGCTCTTAGTTACTACATGACAACCACTAAAGACCATAGGCAGGACAGAAAACAACTGTTTCCGACTTACGGGGATATGGGAAAGAGTAACCGAGCATCTAAAAGGTCAGTTTCTCGCTGGATAGTACAGTGCATCCAATTTTGTTATTCTAAGACAGGAAGGGAACCCCCAACAGGATTGAGGGTCCATTCTACAAGGGGCACAGCTGCTACCATAGCAGCTGCCAGGGATGTCCCATTAGTGGACATCTGTAAAACAGCTACCTGGAAAACGGTACACACCTTTACAAAGCATTACAGTTTGGACATCCTGTCCAGGAGAGATGCCAGGTTTTGGACAGCAGTCCTGCAGAATCTGTTTCCAAAGTAGGATCTTACCTGCATCAGTCTTCACCATTCATCACCTTTGGGTTACTGGCTGGAGGTCATGACCCCGTGGGAGCTCTTTTTTTTTTTTTTGGATGGGCGGAGTCGACGCACTACGCAGTTCTTGCGGGTTGGCCGTTAGGTGTTGTCAATTCAGCCCTCCCGCCAGTTCTTCGTCTCCTCGTGGGAAGCTCCAAGAAGAATTTCAGAGGCCTACCTCTAAAGTTGAAGCCTTGTTGTTTTCTACCCCCGAGTAGTATGTAGTCTGTCGACTCTGTATATCCTGCTGGTTCTGTTCGCTCCACTTGACGTCGCCTGGTAAGACTGCTGCTTCTTTTATTTGCTTTGCGACATCGGGTCTTGTTTTGCTGTTCTTTTTCCCATAGGCCATGTCTCGGTCAGAGGGCAAGAAATATTCTAAGACAAGACGGCCCGCCCATGCGACGGTGCCCATGTGGCCGTAAGTACTCCATCACTGACCAGCATGACCGATGCCTCGCGTGTCTTGGCCCGCTTCACTACATGGATTCGTGCGACGCCTGTTTCTCCATGGACTGCCGGGTCATCGAGCAACGTGCGTGGAAAGTGGGGCAAGCTCCACAGACTTTTAAGTCGGCGCGCTTTCGTTGAGCCAATCCACATTCTGTCGGCCTTTCCTCGGGTCCCCTCCCAATTCTGTACGGACCGGAGGAGGGACTCTGGCCCCCATCTGCAGTGCAGGAGTCCTGGTCTGTCTCTCCACCTCCCGGGGACAGAAGGCGCCTTTTGGCAATCGTCCCTTGAGGGGCAAAACTCTCCAGTGTCTCACCTGTGGCTTGGAAGGCCTGGGTCGATGGCGTCTGTTGGCGCCGTTTTGGGCCTCGGTGCTGTAGGCCCTGATTGCGCTGTTGCTGCTGTCAGCACCATTCGCAGCACCGATGGGGCTGTCAGCGCCATGGGAGGCCCTATGGCGTTGTCCCTATCTGTTTCTTGCCTCGGCACCGTAGGGGTTGAGCACAGCGCTGTGTCCAGTTCTGGGGCCGTTCACGGCTCTGAAAAGGGACACGGCGCCATGGGAGTTTCGGACCTCTGCGCCGTGAGTGCTGTCAGCGCTGTCATCTGTGCCGTCTCTATCCTTGACGCCTCTTGCGGCGCCATGGGACGGGTTGGTGCCATAGGGGTCTCCGGCCTCAGCAGCGTTCATGGCGCCAAGAGCATGGTTGGAGCTGTCTTCAGCGCTGTTGCTCATCTCGGCGCCGCTTGCAGTGCCGTGGGTTGGGGTGGTGCCATGTCAGCTCCAGCTCTGAGGCTGTTGCCCTTGTTGGGGCTGTGTCCTCTTCTGGCACAGTTCGCGGTGCAGAGGGGGGCACCAGCGTCGACTCTGGTGCAGTCTCTGGTCCTGGTGCCCTGTTCACTAGGGATGGCAGTGGGCCTCCGCGCGCTGTTTGGCACAGGACTTCAATATCCACCTCTTTGGAAGAGGAGTCTGACTCTGAGTCAGACGGGCAGTTTGACTCTCTGGAGTTGGCTGTGAGCGTGGACACCCTGGTAGTGTCCTCGACAGACCAGAGTCAGCCCCCTCTGAGGAGCGGACAGTGACTGCCGGGGCCAGGGTCAGGGGTTCTGACCAGCAGGCAGTGGTGCAGGCCACTGTTGCTGTGCAGTCTGGCTTCGGAGGGTTCTCTGACCCCTGAGCGGTGGTACCCCCTCCTGTGGTGTGCCTGGATCGCCCGACTTTGGGGCTGATTGGAGCACCCATGGGAGGGAAGGGTGCTGCTCCCAGTATAGTTCCTTCGGGGGCCGACCAGGTCTGTCAGTTGCCTAGGCTGGTTCTCCCGAGGAGGAGGGCGCTCTCGGATTCTGAGGGGTCGAGTGGCATGGGGTCTGTGCCTCGGCCCTTTTCAGGAACCCACCCGGGCTCTGGGAGAAGTCGTAGTGTGGATCTCCCCTCTTCCCCCTCGGTTTCCTTGAGAGGGCCCCGTTCTTTGGAGGCAGGGGACCGTCCTCCTGGACCTACACGGCCCCGGTCACCTCACAGGGGGGATTCTTCAGGGCGCAGCCTAGGCAGTACCAGTTTGATTGTTCAGCTGTCGGCTGTGGAGTCTTCCGGAGCACCTTCTTTCCCTAGAGCTCCTGGTGTGCTCCCTAGCCCAGGCGGAGGTCATCCGATTCCCATTGTCGGTTCTGCCCCTGTTCCTCTGCCACCTTCTCCTGCGCTCCCAGGCATTCGTGGTCCTAGCGGGCCTTTCTCCTGGGAGCAATTCAGAGCTCAGGCTGCTCAGTTTCCCTCTTCTGTTAGGGCAATGGACAGACAGGTTTTTCAATCTCCTTCAGAGCAGACAGCTTCTGAACCTTTGAGGTCCTCTGACTCTTCATTCCCCTCTTGTGGGGAGAGGAGCCGTCTGTCCACATTTCTCCAGCTGCTGATCTCGCTGAGTATCAGCGATTCCTCATGAGGATGTTGGAGGACCTGCACATTACCCTTCCCACTCTACACAATCCAGAGCACTCGGCGGACGCCTTTCTAGGCGATTTCAGCAAGGATACCCTTGTGGTGCCCCCCCCCGGCCTGCTTCCTTTTGGGAGGCGGCATTGCGTTCTTGGCAGAGACCCTTTTCTGGAGTTCTGTCCCTAGGGATCTCTGCCAGCGTACTGCTGCCCCGGGTCTCCTGGTTCCATGCCTCCTCCTCAGTCAGGATTGACGCAACTGGACACTCCTGATGGGCTTTGCGCACTGCACTGTGACCGTCCCCCAGATCAAGATTCTTTGGATTTTGACTTCTAGGGGAGGAGGACCTTCTACTCGGCACAGTTGCTGCTCTCTGTTGCAGCGCATCAGGCCCACTATGCATCCTATGACAGGTTCTTGTGGTCCAGGCTGGGTCAGCTCCTAGCCTCCATGCCTGACACAGAGCAAACCAGACAAGCCATTGCTCTCTCTGCACGTGGCCTGGAGCTAGCAAGGCACCAATCAAGGGCATCGAACAACGCCAATGAGGTAGCTACCAGGGTCGTAGGGACAGCGATCTGCACTAGGCGGATAGCATGACTGCATCTTTCCCGGTTGTCACCCTTGGTCCGGCGTAGGGTGACTAACTCCGCCCACCAGAGAACCTACCTCTTCTCTTGTAGAGTGAGGTGGCGTCTGTCGGGGCAACTTCCTACCCCTTCCGGGGGCTCCCCATCTCACTCTCCCCACACTGTGGCCTCTCCAGGCCCTGAAGGTTTTCCCTGTTAGTGTGTCACCCACTGAGAGCTAAGGGAGTCAGTCCCTTAGGGTTTAAAACCCCCTTTGAGGGGCTTGGCACTCACCCAAAGGTGATGAATGGTGAAGATTGACACAGATAAGATATGGAAATTACGTATCTACCGTAATTCTGATCTTTCTGTGTATCTTCACCATTCATCACAATCCCACCTCCATCCCCCTAGGGCCTCAGTATCTGGGTCCCCCTCCTTCTCTGTGCCCCCTCTCTTGCCACCCTCCTTTCTGTGGGTCAGGAGTGAGGCAAACTGGGCAACATAGGGGGATAATTCTTCCTTAAGGGTGGAGTGGTCAGGAGTGGGGGGCACTCCTTCCTCAGTTCTTTTGGCTCCTCCCTAGTGGTGTGGGGGTTGGCAGTTGCCCTCTTTTTTTTCCTTCTCCCCTTCTCCCCGTCAAGCCTTGATTTCCTTTGATTTCCTTGTCCTGTGGACATAACCTCAATTAATTTAAGAAACTAGGTTTCTTACACCAAAATCTCCTTTGGTTGGGGGGGGCGGGAGATATCCCTGTTTTTCCTGTCTTTCTTCCAGAATAGCCGATTCTGCTTATAGGAGTTGTGCCAGTAATTCTGTGCCTGCAGTTCTGGCAGTTAGCCTCCTGGCTACTCCTTCACAGTTCCTATATAAACTGGAGACTAGTCAAGGGTACAGGGTATGTTTCTCATGTCCTCCCCACAGAATTTTTCCTTACCTCTAAAAACCTTTCCCTCCCTCACTCCTCCTTTCTACTTCCAGAGACTGGGACCCCTACCCAATCCCCCTTAGTCTTCGAACTTCTTCTGTCCTCTCTGTCGTTTATTTCTCGTTTTAGTTTTATATCTTTTCCTTTGTCTGTCCCTTGGACTTCCTTGTCCCACCCTCCCAACCCTCTTTCTAACCTCTACGGCGACTCAGAACTGGCGGGAGAGTGAAGTCGACAACACCTAACGGCCAACCTGCAGACCACCATGGTCGTCTCTAGGATGCTGGCCAATGGTGCCGACTCCACCCATCCCAAAAAGAGCTCCCGGGTCATGATCTCCGGCCAGTAACCCAAAGGTGATGAATAGTGAAGATGCACAGAGAGATCAGAATTATGGTAGGTACGTAATTTCCATTTCTGTGCTCGTCTCCAAAGGTACTGCTTCTTAGTCTGCGGAAGTTATGAATACCTGAGTATTACTGGGGTTAGAAGAAACAATTACTTATCATAGTAGTCTTGTTTCTTCCCAGTGATACTCGGGTATTCAGAATTTCCCACCCTGTCTCCCCTTCAAGAACCAGTAGCCTCTGCCTTCCTGTGAATGTTTTTGTGACCTACTATATAGATGCCACAGTCAGGCACTATTGTTTGGGATTTGGGTTCATTTTGTTGTTTTTCCCTTTCAGGAGATTTCTGACATTCAGGGGTACTGTTACATTTTATGACCTCCAGTTTTGGGGTTCCCCCCTCTTGGGGGCATTTGGGTGTTATTTCCATTATTATTATATTCTAATTATTAAGGTTTTTATATGTAGATGTTTAGTTTTTGAGGCCTGTCTTCCCAGGCTCCAAGGAAATCTGAGGGTTTAGAACCCTAGGCAGTTAGTTCAAGGCAGCATTTGAAAATAGCACGCGCAAAGATTCCGTCATTTGCATACCATTCCAAATTCTCTCCGGGCAGTTCAGTCTTAAAGGGACACTGCAGAAGTTCTGAATACCTGAGTATCACTGGGAAGAAAAAAAGATTACTATGGTAAGCATTTTTTTCTTCCTACCCTTGGAGTCTTGAGTGCGCTGCCCCTGCAGAATGCTCCTAGGTGCCTCAGGCTCTGGGTGTAGGAGTTGTGCTCTTGCAAGAACACAGGACTCCCACATCCTAGGGTCACATGATGCCGCCAGTATCAACAGGCTGTGCAGTGATCTCCTTTTAAAAAAAAAAAAAAAAAAAAAACTAATTGTGCATAATGGCAAGTGGGAGCAATGCTACAATATTGCGGTTTTACCAAATACTTGGACATTTATCACTTTTGAGTTGAGAAGTGTTTCTTCTTGTAGCACTCTACATTGTCACTGGGAAGTCTTAACATATGGGTTATACACACATAAAATGGGCAAGTAAATCCCTGCATCCTGTTTGGGTAGACTTGGTTTTAGCCATGGCCTTCTGAATGCACAACCCATGGCTAACAAGTTACTACCAACCTGGACCTCTAACATTCTGTATTTGTGTGCCATAAATGTGGAATGTTTGTTATTAAATGACAGCCATTGTTTTACTCCGTACCACACACACTTTAAAAGCAAACCCACTTATAAGATATTCTTCTCCATAAACCCCTAGAGCAACACAGTTTAATTTTATACTCTGTGGTTCCCCAGCCTAGCCACTCACTCATTTTCTCTATTCTGGCGGACTGCCCGCACGCTTTCCCAGCTTTCTTGACCAGTAGTGTGCCTCCATCTGTAGCAGCACTTTCGTAGAAAGTACCTCTGATCTTATTCAGATAGTCTATGACTCCCTGCTGCAGATGTGACCAGGTGCCCACTTCCTGAAGTAGCTCTGTGTCCCAGTCAAACAGTTTGAATGGAACTGCTGTTCTGCAGATTGTACCAGCTTCACTGCACTCAACTAGAGGGACATGATTATGGAAAGGTTTTCTTTGCTAAAAAAACGTAATTCTAGGGACATGGATGTGGTTCATTTCTTCATATTCTGGCAGTTCCACTGAAATAATGTCATTGACAGGACGTCTTTGAGCTAAGCTCCTCCCACCACTGGAGTGGTATATCCTCCGACTCTCCCTGTGAAGTCAGATCTTTCTTTTCACTGGAAGAACAGGTCACCTCCTTCACGACTCCCGCTTAGGTTTACTTGCATCATAGGCAAACTTTATCTTAGAAGTTTTCAATACTTAATAATTCTGCGGTTCATCCAATTCCCTCCAGCAACTGATAATGGAACAGCAGAAGCCAGGATTCAAATTTTTGTGCAGTGCTGGCAGAAAGTGTTGGTCACCTATCTGCATTACACGTGTGTATGCTGCCTTAGAGGGCTACATGTCATGGCCAGGTGAGGCGTATGCAGCAGTGTGCTTCTAGAGACCCTTGAGGTAAGGTTGAAGCTCCGGCTCTCGTTGGATCAGCCTTCAGAGCAGAATCCGAAGGACCACCCTAAGGGCTGCAAAAAAGGCCTCAGCTGTGTCCCGGTTGGCGGAACAGCTTGTGCCCCTTTAAGTGGGAATGGCGGATGCCACAGCAGGCACCTCCTCAGTCTTGGCACTGTTCCTTGGGGCAGCATCAGAGGTAATTCACCGGAGAGTGAAGAGAGGTGTTTTTCGCCCTCCAGACCTTGGGAGAGAGAGCCCTGCCCCCCTTGGCGCTAAATTCAGCGCATCCAGTGTCGGTCATGGTACCAGGCATGATTGATGTCCTCGATCCCTGAACTCGTCTGAGCGCTCAATGGCTGTCGAGTGCTCCTTGGATAGAGGGCAGGTCAGGCAGATTGAGGGCGCTTTGGTTCCCCTGTTAGGCTATTCGACTTTGACTCTGGTCGATCAGGCTACTAAAATCTTTCTCAAGCCTGTCGAACAGTTTTCAGACGAGGTTGAGGATTCAGTGTTGCAGACCCTGGTGGTCCTGGTCCCATCTCCCCACCACCACCACCACCACCACCGATGAAGCTGTATAGATTGAGCACTGGGGATCAGTGCTGTCTTTTTGATGAGACCACAATAAATTTGTAGCAGCATTATACTGCCTCTGTGTTTTTTAATGTTGTGCACTCTGCTGTTTTTTGTTTATGGGCTCCTGGTCCTTATCAAGGAGTATGTGGTCCATTTGGTGTCCCCATCCATCCCTCAGTGGGAGCAGCCTCCACTGGAGGTTGGGTCTTCTGAACCTGTGTTAATAAATGTGGGCAGGCACGTGGTCTACAGCAACCTGCTGGAATGCCCTTCTTGCTGTCGACTGGCTGGCTGATGGTGGAGGTCATGGTTGAGGCATTCCCGCTCTTGGTCCTGCTCGACTGGGAGGCATAGCTGTCGCCGTTCCTCATCTTCCTCATCCTTGGACGAGGAGAGGCACTGGTGCAAGAGGAGCTCCTCTGGCAGCAGTGGGCATTGTGGGCAGAGTAGGGCTCTACCTGATGGACTTTTGGTCTCCTGGCTATCACCAGTGGTACACTCGTCGGTCCACACCACCTAGGTGCAACTCGCAGCTGCTTCTGCACCTTCTCGAGTGGAGCTGCCACCACCGCAGCCGAAGTTGGGTGCTGTGACTAAGGAGGCCGGATGCTCAGCCACCGGCTTGCCAGGCTGGTTGTCAGTGAGAATCCCCCCAGGAGAGGATACCTTAAAGGTCTGTGGTGAGAAACGGCCAGGGGCCATCTTTGAGGATTCGTTAGACAACTCGGATCTTGAGTCCATGGCCTCCTCTGGGACTCCCTTCTGCGACCGTGGCTCAGTCAGTGAACTTTCCACAAAGCTTGGTCCGGTGTCCTTTGGGGTGCTTCTCTGACTCATCTGAGTCCATGTTAATCGTGCTTGAGCTGGTCCAAAAGAGGGCTAAGTACCCACTCGTGGGCACTTTGGACCAGGACAAATCCCCCAGGGTTGCCTTCCTTGTGGCTGAGGCCATTTTGGAATGGCCCTGGGGTTTGGCAGTATCCAGCATCCTGCCTGGTGCCGTCTGTCCGCATGGTCTGCAAGTATGCGGCTCTGCGGAGGGGTTGGTCACGGATTTGTGTTCTGCTGATGTGGACAAGCCTCTAGACAAAGAGTCCTGTAAGATGGACCACGCTGCTAAAAAAGTGTACGCTGTGGCATCTCTGGGTCCCTGTCAGGCTAGCTATGTCATTTTGAAGGCCAGCTTCGGTCACTTCCGGATAGGGGCCTTCAGTGCAGTCCTCCCTCACATCCCTGCTGATCAGCAGATGCGGTGACAGGCATCCGAGATTAGGGTCAATTGCTGGCTAAACACCAGCTCCAGAAAGTCTTGGACATGGGTGACTCGTGCACCTGTACCATGGTAGCGACCGTCTTCGTGCGTCACAGGGCCTGACTGCGTCTGTCCACCTTCACAGTGGACACCGAACACAAGCTGGCTGATGATTCCTTTTTGGGGGCACTGACCTGTTGGCCCTGTTGTGGCAGGATATCTCACCCATATTGAGATGTCCAGTGCCACGTTAAATTCTGTGACATCGTCCCAAAAAGACCAGGAAAAGAAGCTTATGTTGTTGAGACACAGCTCAGCAAGCATAGGCAAATCTGGAGAAGTCATAAGAATCACACGTATCGTTTTGTTATCAGTAACAATAAAATAAAAATGTGCAAGATGGCTCTTATACATGCAGTTCAGACAAAACAAAGTCCTTCACCTGAGTGCATCTCTAAATCTCAGCCCCCCCCCCCAAAAAAAAAAGATTGTTCAAACCCCAGCAAATCTTACTGTATTCTGACTTGTGCAGTATGGTCTCACCATAGGACTGCCCTGGAGCTGAAATGGTTAATAGAACCTATGCACATGATGGAATGCTAGGCTCGAGCTCGGTTTTCAAACCATTGTCCCTAGTAAACAATCCTAACCGTCAGATTCTTAACTCCGCTTGCCTCAGTAAGACGTCTCCAGAGGACTCTCCTTCATCTCTTGAAGAAACTTTTATTTTCTCGGTTTATACCTCAATAAATTTATTTTATTTGGTATTCTTATCACTGTCCTTGGTTTACAGGTAGTAATTGTTTAGATTTTAGTTTGTAAGTGGTAAGTTGTTGTTTTTCTGCCCGGTTCCTTAACCGAGGGGAAACCAACAGTTCCCTTATTTTGTTTTAATATATGTTTTAGTTAGTTTGAAATTATTCCAACTCGGTATAGTTGGTTAGCTAGTTTTAAAACTTATACCGGCGTAATTCCCGGTTATTGGGTCCCTTTTTTTAACCGGGGTAACTCCTGAATCTATTCTCTAAACCTGGTTTCATTTTTTACGGTGTAACAACCAACCAAAAAAAAATAAAAAATTGTGTTTGGCTTTTCATCTTATTTTCACTTATGTCACAGAAACCAAAAACGAGAACAAGACAGCACTGCACAGAGTGCGGGGAACTGTTTGCAAAGGCTGATCCTCATTTGATTTGCTTGTTCTGCCTGGGGTTTGACCATCTTCAGACAGACTGTGAAATCTGTGCTAATTTCCCGCAGTCCACCCTTGAAAGGTGGTTTAAGAGGCTAAGGGGAAAAAATGACTGATAAGGCTGCTAACCTGGCCCCTGAACAGTCCACTGAACCGAAGGGACTGCCTTGTGACAGGGGCGATGGTTCCACAAAGGAAAGAATCATGGATAAGGCTGCTGAACCGGCCGTCGTGGTTAAGAAAAAACTAAAAGAAAAGCACCAGGAACCGCAACTGGTAACAACAGCGGTTCCTTCTGCTGAAGAGATCGCGAACGCAATCAGGAATAGTCAGTCCCTGCAGTCTCCAATTCCGGCAGAAAAACAGCTGGTTCCACGAACTCCCTATTCACAAGTCCCTGGTTTAACAGACCAAGGTGCGGAACAGTTTGAGGATCCTGGTCTTGGTGAAGAACCAGAAGAGGATTATTGAGACTATGATTATATTTCTTCTGATCCCCACAGGCCTGAGTCTCCTAATAAGGGAAATGAAGATTTTTCTTCATACTTTGCTTTTATGAAGCAAGTGGCCCAGTCTCTTGACCTCCCATCCCAAGAGTCTCTGGAAGATGAAGAGGAGGAAGAAGACTATAAAGAAATGATGGACGTCCCTCCATCAAAAAGGCTGCTTCTCCCTTTACACAAGTCCTTGATGAGGCAGACCATGAAAATATTAGAGAACCCCACTTATGCCCCTCATACTGATAAGAAAGTGGACAGGAAGTACTGGGTGGATAAGTCTGGGGCTGAATTTTTGTTTGGTCACCCCAGTCATGAAGGTGTAATACAGGCTGCAACTTGTGACAAAGCTGGAATCCCTCTGGCCTCCCACCCTCCTGAGAAAGATTCCAGGAGAATGGATTCAATAGCCAAGAAGGTTTATTTAGGATCCTCCCTAGCCATTAGGCAGGCATCTTATATTGCATATCTAGCAAGATATTAAAAATCTGTGTGGTCCACTGTACTGGAAATTGCCAAGGCAGTTCCTAATCCAATGGCTGCTGACCTGGAAAAAAGCGGTTAAGAGGGGCATTGAAGCATCCAAGACCCAATTTAGGATGGCAGTGGGTGCAAATGACATTGCGTCCAGGCAGATTACTTCAGCAGTGTCTCTGAGAAGGTTTGCATGGGCTAGAACCACTAACCTCTCACAGGACACACAAAACAAGGCCTTGGATTTTCCCTGTGACCCTGTGTCTCTGTTTGGAGAACAAACAGAGGCATACATGAAAAAATGGATGACTACAAAGCTGCTTACAAAAGTGCAGCAGTAAAAGAGAGAACTGCCAACCCCCAGAGACACCGCTGTAGTGATGGCAGGGGGCAGGACTCCTTACAGGCCTTATTTTTAGCTCCAAGTTTTTCCCCAGTATCAGCCTTGGAGATACTTTAGGAGCAGGGGCAGGAGGGGCACTGGCCGCAGTAGCCCCACTGTCCAGTCAGTAGCTAAATCAAAGCAGACTCCCTGAGCAGAATGTCCAGGTCGTCTCCCCATTACCAGTAGGGGACAGACTGGCCCACTACTTCTAGGAATGGAAAAAACATCACCACAGACAAGTGGGTTCTGGAAGTAATGGGCCAGGGTCTGGTCCTCAGATTCAAAACCAGGCCAAGGCTGAGGTCAAAGGCCTTCAAGCCCTCTTCCCCATCAGAAACAACCCTACTGGAAAAGAAATGTCATCTCTTCTGCTACTTCAGGAAGTAGAACCAGTTCCTGCCATTCAGAAAGGTAAGGGTCTGTACTCAAGATACTTCCTTACATTAAAGAAAAACGGGAATGGCGTCCCACTCTGGATTTCAGATAACTGAACAAGCACCTAGCAAAACCAAAATTAAAGATGGTCACTCTATTTACCGCATTACCTACCCCATGGCAGGGAGACTGGCTAGCATCCCTGGACCTAAAAGATGCTTATTTCCATAAATTCCCGCTAGGGATGGTCACCCGAGGTGCCTTTATTGTCTGGGGCCCAACCACAACACTGACGTCTGCCCCCACTGCCAGGCCTTTAACTCACGGACATGAATCAGGTGCCAGAAGTCTCTCGCAGCTTTCATCGCTGAGATGAAATTAGCCGCCATGGAACGGGCCTCCTCCTCAGGAGAATCTGATCCTCCTCCAGCCCACAAGCCTCACAAGCATCAGGAGCAAGATAGGGGAAGGTCTCACTCAAAACACCGGTCTTCGGGATCGAAGTCCGGGCTGTCAGGACACGATTCCTGCCTCACTACCCTCAAGCCTTCGCCTGCTGTCTCCATGCCTGCTTCTCTTCAGCCACTGAAAGTTTCTCAGCCCACTGAGAAATTGAAGGGCGCAGGTAAGGTCTCCTCCTGCTCGGTCTCTTCTTCGAAGGCCGACACCTGGGAGTCGAGCAAGGCCTCCGGGTCTTCGGGTGGCAGGGCTTCCTCCTTACCTCCCAAATTGCGGGACACCGACCGACGCCAACCTCCGGCTACTGACTGGCATTCAGCCGAGAAGTCCGCCAGTCATGAGGCCGACCGTTACAAAGCTCACACCACCAAAAGATGTTCTTCGGCCCATAAGGAGAAGCGGATGCTGGACCCTCGTCCGCCCGTGACTCCCTCAGCCCTGGTCCCGGTGACGGTTCTTCTGCCGCCGGTTGTGATCAATCAACGCCCAGTCCTTTTCGCGGCGTCAGCTCTGACACCTTTTTCCGCAGTCGCCGGTCTGACCGACGCCGGACCGCCCCAACATCCCCCCCTTAGGCCGACGCCGGATGGCAAGGGTACGGACCCAATGACTGTCCCCCCGGATGGTGGGACAGACGCCAGTGTGGGCTCTGGTGCTCCTCCACCTACACCTGAATCTCCCAGATTACACCTCTCTCAGGTGAAGGAGCTCTTCACCCACTGGTGGGATATAGTTAAAAAAGATCTGCTAGTGGGTGCGCTGGTTCCAGACTCAGTTGAACTGGGGGATGGGGGGGGGGCGGATGAGGTGCCTCCTCCTAAGAAACGCACAAAGAAATCTAGGAGGGATAGGTCTAGTAGCTCCTCCTGCTCTCCCTCTCCTCCTACGGACAAGAGGCACAAAAGGAAGAGGCATAGCCTCTCCCCCTCTTCCTTCCAGACTCCTGTGTAGACTCGGATTCTTCTTCTTCCTCTGACGCCTACTCAGAGCCAGACCTAGGGGACACGGAGGGTCTACCAAAGTCCCTTCCAGATGACCCCAGCTTCATGGAGGTGATGAGGCACATCCAGGCCAAGATGGGTTGGGACACTGAGGCCCTGGACCCCGAGCAACAGTGGCTGGCTAAATACCCCTGCCAAAAAGATCCAAAGCCGGTGGTCATCCCTCCCTTCGTCTACACCTTTGAGGATGTCACCCAGGTAACCTGGTAGCATCCTCATTCCTCCTCTGCCATGCCCAAGAAGGCTCACCGGCTCTACCGGGTGCCTGCGGACCACCCCTATCTGGCCGAACCACCCATTGCAGACTCTGTGGTGATTTCGGTGGCTCATGATCGTTCTCAGAGGCCCAAACATCTGAGTAACCAGCCGCCTGACAGGGAGTCAAAGCAGCTGGATTCCATGGGCCGTAAGGTGTACTCTGCTGCGACCTGCAGCATCAAGATTCTTAATTTCCTGACTTGTATGGTCCAATTCCAGAACGCCCTTTGGGAACAAGGACTGGACATTGTGCAAAGCATGCCCGATTGTCCTCAGCAGACAGAGCTTGCCAAGCTGTTGCAGACCGGCTCAGTCGTGGGCACCCACGATCTTACTTCGAGAGGGCTCTTGCAGTAGGTAATTACATATAGGACTGATTTCGGCAGGCGGCAGGATCCCCAGGAAAAATTTCGCTACAGTCCCTGGGACCGCCCCACGTCAAGGTGACCATGTCCGAGATCGCCTGTTATGGGGAAAAGGGGCGGTCCTGACACCGCCTTCCAGTTCTTTCCCACCATTATCTCATGTAGCACCTCGTGGAAAAGTTTGTTGCTTCGTCAGCCTCCCTTCGTCAGTTTTTACCGAATAATTTTGACTTTTTTCAACATTCGTCAGGTCATTGTCAGTGTATGTCATCCCCTACACTCTCTTAGCACAAAAATAAGTGCGACTTGTGCGGCGCCCAACTCCCGCACAAGGACGGCCATTTCCTGTGCCTGTTCTGTTTAGGCCCCGATCACCCAGTCGAGAAATGCCAGCACTGCCTCAGCTTCAACGCGGCTACCTGGAAAAGGCAGCAGCAATCCCTGGAAGCCCACATCTTGAAGAAAAAGATGAGTTCGATGGAGAAGGAGCTCAAAAAACTGAGGCAGGCGTCCACTTCCCCCGAAGGCCATTGGAAGAAAGACAAGGAGAGGCACTGGGACAAGGGCTTCTCCACCAGGTCTCCCTAGGGAGTCGCTGGGACTCGTGTTTGGCTTACGCTCTGACCTTTTGGGCGCCTCTGGGCAATTGGAGGCCTCCGCCCCTGGTTTGGCCGTAGCTTTGCGGCCTACTGGCGTGGGCAACTCTGGTAAGCCGGATGTCTGCTCCTCCAGCGTCCGCGCGGAGAATGCCGATAAGGCACATGATCCCTCGGGGCGGCTCCTCTCCCGCTGGACCAGGCCGATCCTTCCTCTCGGTCTGCCTCCGGCGAAGGCTCCCATAAGTTGGACTCCGGCTCCTCAGGCGCCCGCGAGCTACGCTGTAAAACCACCGTCCGGTTGCGTCTGAGGTCCGGTCGGTGAAAAGAACGACGGCCTTCCACATCCGTCGTCCCTGGTTCTCGCAGCCTTCGCTGCCATCCGGGACCCCGTCCCCAGTCTGACCCGGGATTTTCCCTCCATTCCCCGAGCGACGGGTTCCTCCTCCGTCGGACCGTCCTCCTCTAGAGTCGCGGATCTGACGTCGGCTTCCCGGACGCTGGCTCTGCGATGGTACCTCCGGCAGTTTACGACTCCGGCCAACATCCGCTTCCGGATGTCTCCCCGTCGGGCTCTCCAGACCCTGCAACCTGGATCCGCCTGTGAGGCCACCAGCCAGGCCATCTACTCCAGCAGCTCTTCCAGCTCCTGGATGCCCTCCGTCCTATCTGGCGCCACAGTACCCGACGCCGGGTTCTAGGGACATGGATATGTTGTTCATCCACACTGTCTGGCAGGTTCCTTGCCACTTTAAATCTTGCTGGAAGGTCTTCAAGCTGGCTCCTCCCACCCACCCGGGTGGTAAAACTCTCAGCTCAGCCCCATGACACCAGATCTTCCTTACCGCTTGGAAGCCCGGGTTCCCTTCTTAACGCTTTGCGTGTTAGACTGGATCCTAACTCTTCGATTCGTCCAAAACTCGTTTTAATATTCTCAAGACTTAGGTCTTCCTTTTCCTCAAGTGGCTGCGATGGACAAATCGACTCCTGGTTTCAGGTGGTGCCCTTGTGGGCAGAAGATGTCAGGGCGGATCCACTCCACGTGCATCTACTGCCTTGGCCTAGAACTCCGACCGCAGGCCTGCAGTCTTGCTTCGTTCTCGACCAGCGTCTTGGAGGACCGCATTGCCCGGTTGAAGCTTAGGCGCCCCAAGAAGTGCTACCGGCCGGTAAAGTCGAAAGAGGCCCATTGGGCGGTTGCCTCAGCGGATGGCTCGGCTGAGCAGCTCGAGCAGATGATCACCCTCGAGGAGGAGGCAGCCCAGGCCGCATCTTCCTCCTCCTCTCTCGCGGCATTTATCCCGCTCTCTTTGGGTACCTCGTATTCTTCTTCGTTCAGGGAGCTTTGCCATTCCCTTTCCACGAAGGGAGAGGGGCCATTGGGACATTCCTCTTGGTCCAAAAAGAAGGATCCCAAGGGTAATTCCCATCGTCGGTGTTCATGGGAGCAGGAGAGGTCCCTTTCCCTGGACAGCCGACCGTCGACTTCGGTCGAGGTTGCAGCTAAGGCTGCTGGCTTCACGGCATCCCCATCGGGTCAGCGGCGAGACAGCCGTCGCGCTGTCGAAGTTTTCTCAACCAGTCAAGCGGTTTTGTCGACTGGTAGAAGCCGACACCCTTCTTCACCAGTTCCCCAGGTGAAACAGAGGTTTGCCTGCAGTGGTGCAGCAGTCCCAGTTAAGACATCCGAGCCAAGGGAGGCGGGTATCCCACTCCCTCCCAGACCCGCTCCGGACACACCGGGTTCTCGGTCTCGGACCTCTTCTCGGTCAGCCCGATCCCGCCCAGCGTCGGTCATCGGTCTCGGCTTGCGAGTGGCCTCGATGCCGCTTCTCGCTGTCTCCTCCTCGGGATGAGGAGGCTTTAAGCGCCAAGTGCGTCGGCCTTTCACGAGCTGATGGCGGCAATTACTTTTGTCCGGGACTAAGTGGCACGACACCTTCTCCGGCCATCAAGTGGCTGTCACCCGAACGGCCGAAACAGTCTCTTGCTACAGTCGAGATGCCCAAGCCTGGGCTGGTTGTTCGGCTGAAACCTGCTGCCCCACCAATTGTGGTGGAACCTCTGACTCCCAAGCGAAATCGGGGCACCAACCAGGCTCTCGGTCGGCTCAAGCCTGCCCACGGGTTGTCTGTCACCTCACTCCCGACTGTCCTCAGCAGGTGGAGGATGGCTCAGGCCTAGGCAGCTCTTCGCGGACTCTTGGTCTGCAGCGGCTACTCCCTGTTCTTCAAGCAGGTTGACCTGAGTCCTCCGAGGTCCGATCACTGGGCGAAAGTCTGTCGTCTTTATGGGTCTCTTTGGCTCATCTCGAGGTCACCCGTCACGGCCAGGCCCCGTTTCCAAGCAGACCAGAAAGTGTCTGATGGAATACTGGACCGGGGGATTCCTGCGGAGCCTTTCATGGCGGAGACCATTGTCGGCCCAGCCTTGGAGCTGGCAGCCTGCTTCCTGTCACACCCTCGGCTGGGATGGCCAGGAAGTATATGGTCCTTACCAGTTCTTTGCCGGGTTTGGACAGCCCTCTGCTGAGGGTTGTTCACGACAGCATTTTCTGGCGTTCAGGGCGCTAGGGGCGTGGACAAACCCCAACAAGAAGTCCAAAAAGCTGGACTACGCCAGGTGCTGCAAGGTGTCACGCTGCCTCCTCCCCTTAGCGCCAGCCAGGCCAGCTCGGACGTTCCTGATGTTTTTGACTCCCATGCCCTCATGGGCTCCCTAGATGGTGACCTCATCTCGGCCGACATACTCCAGACCGGTCCGGGACCGAGGGTAGGCGGTGGCGGGGCAGCAGCTCAAGCAGCTCTGGACATAGGGACTCCTGTGGCGCGAATCGGTTATGACCATGATGGCCCGTGCGCCCATAGGCATGGCTGAGGATATCCACACAGTGGATACTTTTCACAAGTTGGCGGATGTCCTTCTTGAGGACCGACCTCTGCCAGCCCTGGGTGGAAGAGTCACCGCTAGTAGTCGAAAAGTCCATTGCCACCTGGACTTCGGTCACCTCCGTCCAAAGGACAAAAGCCGCTGTCCAGCATGCTTCAAGCCACGTCCTTCTGTACCTGTAACGTCTGGCCCAACAGCACCAGCATCAGGGCCAGCAGGCTAACGCTTGTTGTCCAAACCCAAGCTTGACTTCCTCAACAGGGCTTAAGGTAAAACCGAAGGTCCTCGGCGGTCCCTCCTATCAAGCCTGCCCAATGACCAGGTTGAGGATGCCGCTGATCTCGTCACCCCCCAGGTTCCCCATGGAGGACGGCTTCACTACTTCCTTTCCGCCTGGCGCTGTCTGCGGACTACAGGTGTGGAGGTGGTAGAAGGGACCTGCCTCAGGTTCGGTGAGCCCCACCGCTGAGCCGTCGCCCCTGGGAGGCTTTACAGAATCATGGCCACGCTGTCAGCCCACCAAGCCGTGTACCTGCTCCTGGAAAAAGAAGTGATCAGGAAGGTGGCGGATCCTCACCAGACCAGGGTTTGTGTCCAGGTATTTCCTGGTCCCAAAACAGGCAGGGGCCTGGCGCCCATTCTCGACCTGCGACCTGAACAAGACTCCTAAGGTCTCGGACCTTGGGATAGTCACTCGGCTCAGATAATACCATCCTTGGAGCAGGCAGCAGTTTCTGTTCCTGGACCTCAGGGCAGCGTTCTTTCACGTCCCAATCATCGTCTCATCAGTTCCTCAGCTCCAGACGGAAGGATCCTACAGTTCAGGCCATGTCCTTGACTTCTTCCTAGCTCCCAGAGTCTTCACCAAATGCATGGCAGTGGTGACAGCATTCCTGAGGCGCGAAGGGTCCGGGTGCCACGATAACGACTGGCTGATTGCAAAGCCCCTCTCAGGCGGAGGTGGGCGGTCCAGAGATCCTGGCCCTCAGGTTGCTCTCCGTTGACACTCCTCGTGGCAGGCCAAGTCAGAACCTCATCTTGACAGTGATACATTCATTGGGGCAGTGCTGGAAGCTCTCTTTGAGCAGAGTACGGCTCCCCGTGAGACAGGGCGGTTCTTTCCTCCCTTTGCCCAATCTCATTTCTGGTTGGGCAATCGCGCCCTACCCGGACTTCCTGCCTCCTGGGCCTCATGGCGGCCTGCACCAGCGTGGTCCGTTGGACCAGCTGGTGCTCACATCACCTTTCAGGGGACTGGCGGCCAAGGGTACAGCCTTCCAATCCGTTGGATCAGCTGGTGACAGTAGCAGGGGATGTGGGCAGCTCTGCAATGGTGGACCATTCCGGCATCTGCAGGAGGGCATCCGTTTGTCTGCGAGCGGCGGCTCATCAGCGATACCTCTCTGATGGGTTGGGGTGCCCATCTGGGGAACACAAGCCCTGACCTCCTGGTCCCTCATGAGTCGATGCCACATCACCTGCTGGAGCCCGGTGGTTCATCTAGCCCTCTCCGCCTTAATCCGTTTCTACAGGGTCCAAAGTGGTTGGTCCAGACAATACCCGCGACTATATACTGTCTAAACCACCAGGGTGGGGCGCTCCATGCCTCTGTGCAGGAAGCTCTCGCATTTGGTCACTTTCGTGCGCAGCCTGGGCGGATCTCCTTGCCATTCACGTGGCGGGAGGTTCCAACACCCTGGCCGATGCCTAAGCGGGTAGGCTGCGTCTCACGAGTGGTCTCTCCTGCACGGAGGTAGTACAAACTCTTCTCCTGGGAAACAGGCGGACCTGTTTGCCTCAAGGAGAATGTGAGCTGACACTGTTTCATGACCCTCTTCAGCAGACTCGCTGCAGGGGATACCTTCTCGAGGCCGTGGACGGGCCTCTTCTCGCCTTTCCCCTTTTCGCCAATCCACAAGGTGCTTCTCAAGGCAAGGAGGGACAGGCGCAGGTAGTCTGGTAGCCTCAGACAGGCCCTGTCAGTTCTGGTATCTGGATCTCCTCAGTCTCGGCTCCAGGCTCGCTAGGCGACACCAGCCTGCCGGACCTGATCTCAGTCAATCAGGGGAATGTATTCCATCTGGACCTTCAATCAGTGCACTTGATGGCCTGGTTCCTGAGGCTGGTTCAGTGGGTCTTCGAAGAGGAGTCCTCCAGGCGTCCCGTAAGTGAGACAGAAAATACTGTGCCTTCGATGGAAGAGATTTTCCATTTGGTGTCAGAACAGAGGCCGGACCCTTTCTCCTGTTCCTTGGCAAACATTCTGGACTACCTATTAGTCCTTTCTCCTTGAGGCTTGATTGACAACCCTTAAGGTGCCTGGCAGCCATCTCACTTGCAGGGTGCAGGCCAGGAAGCAGGTGGCGCGGAGAAGGTGGTGGGCGCTTTTCAGGCCCTTGATCACATATCCCTGCATGCGAGAACCTCCCACCTACGTGGGATCTACTGCTGGTATTAGCTAAGCTCATGGGCAGGCCATCAAACCAATGCAGGTGCAATATCTCACTTGTTGTGGAAGACCACCTCTTGGTGGCATCATGTCAACCAGAAGGATGGGAGGCTCAGGCACTTTCCATTGAGTATCCTTATCTGGTCTTCCACAGGGACAAGGTTGTTTACCGAAATTCCTTCCAGTCGTTAGCCGGTTCCACTGCCAACGGTGAGCTCTGCGGTGTTCTACCCCAGTCACACCTTGGGAGGCTGAATATGGGCGCTGCATACTTTGGACCCTGGAAGAGCGCTACTTAATTATAAGAGTGGATGGCTGAGAAGTTGGGAGAGGTAAGCCAGCTGTTTGTCACCCTCGCTAAAGCCGCACCTGGCAGACCTGCAGCCAAGTGGGCCGGGGCAGGTGGGTCACCTCCTGCATAGATCTCTGCTATGGGTTGTTGGGCATGGAGCCTTCCTGAGATGAGCTCACTCTACCCACCATACTGCTGCACCGGTGGCTGCTCCAGGGATGTCCCTATCAGGAAATCTGCAGGGGCTACTACCTGAAGTCAGCACACATATCTTAAATCACCCACTACCATCGACCTTGAGTCATGCTGAGATGCTGGGTTGGGGGACCTCAGTTCTCCAGTCTTTATTCCCTAAGTAGGGGATGTCGCCTTGCCTCCCTCATCCGGAGAACTGCTAGGAGTCTGCCAGACAGTGTGGACAGACAACATATCCATGTCCCTAGAAATACAGGTTCTGGGACATGGGTATATTCATCCACTATGTTTAATTCCTTGCGGCTTTAATCTTGCGGAAGGTCTACCAGTTGGCTCCTCCCACCCCACCCGGTTGGTAAAACTCTCAGCTCCGCCCCCATGACACCGATCACCCCACTTACCGCTTGAGCTCAGGTTCCTCATAGCTCTAGGTATAAGACTGGATTCCTATTCTTGGTTTACCTGAAATTACTATTAAGGTTTCAAAGCTTAGGTCACTTATTTCCTCTCGTGCGATGGATAAATCGACTCCGGTTCGGAGGTGCCATGCGGGCGAAGATGTCTCAGACAGGACTCGCACTCACGTGCGTCTATTGCTGGGCAGGAACGACCCGCGAGCTTCCGACCTGTGCTCTTCTTTTAATCCTCGTCCTGGAAAACCGTGCCGCCCGTTTGTGGGCGACCAGCGTTATCCTCGGTAAGTTGAAGGAGGCCGGTTGAAGCGTTTCACGACAGAGCTCGGTAGAACAGCAGGCAGATCATCGCCCTGGAGGAGGGAGGCGGGCGCCAGGCCGCATCTTCATTTCGACTCTGACATTATCCGCTCTCCTGGGATCCTCCCTGTTCAGCTACTTTGGCTCGGAACTCATCTCCCTCTCCACTAAGAGAGGACCAACGCATCTTCAGGGCCTTCCTCTGGGTCCAGGAAGAAGGAACACAAAGGTAAGTCCTCCGTCGGCGCTTTTGGGGCGGGAGGTTCCCTCTCACCGAGTGATGACCATACGACTTGGTCGATCCTTCGACTTGACCACTGGCTTCACGGTGTCCCGTCCAGGTCAGTTGACGAGACTCCCGTCAGCGCGATCGAGATTTTTTCGAACCGTTGGACAGGCTGTCAGCGGTGAGCCAATCACTCTTCACCGGTTCCCCGGCGGTGGTTGAGGTGTCCGATGGACTTACCCGTACGGTTGAGCCCTCAAGCCGAGGAAGTGGGTTTCCCCGCCCCTACCTCGAACCCTCCTCGGAAAAGCCGAGTTGGCAGTCTCAGTCTTCTTCTCGGTCCAGCGATCCGCCGTCTGGGTGGTCTCTGTCTGGCACCGTGCCTGCAGCGGTGCCGCCCGCTCATCCTCGTCACTCCTCTTCGAGACGAGGGGAGGCTTCGACGCAAGATACGTCGATGATCGAGGACCTCGTGGCAGCAACTTCTTCTGTCCGGGGCAAGCTGGCGTCGCCAGCCTTCCCGCTTTCAAGTGGCTGTCACGGAACGGTGAAGCAACCCCTCGCCTTAGCGAGGTGCCTGCTTCAGAGCCTGTTGCTCGCCGAAACAGCTGCCCACACGATTCAGTGGAACCTACTCCTCCACAGCCGTTGTTTGGGGCTCCGACCAAAATTCTCGGTCGCCCAAGGTCTGCCCCATAGGCTGTCTGTCATCTCGCTCGATCACCTAACGCGGGTGGAGGGTGGCTCAGGCAAGGCAGCTCTTCGCGACTCCTCTGAGTCGGCAGCCGATTCCTCCCTGTTCTCCAGGCGGGTCGACTTGAGTCCTCAGGAGGTCAGTCACTGGACGATAGCCCTTCGTCCTTCATGGGTTTGTTAGCGCTCATCTCGGAATCCACCGGGATGCAGCTCGAGCCCGTATCCAAGCAGGCCAAGTATCCCCTCACAGAGATATTGGACCAAGGGGATTCTTCTACGGAGGCCTTTCCGGTGGCCGAGACCATTGTAGGCCCGGCCTTGGAGCTCTGGCAGCGTCCTGCTTCCTGCCCTGCGCCTTCGGCCAGGATGGCAAGGAAGTATGCGGTCCCTACCGGTTCCCTGTCCGGTTTCTCGGAACACCCCTCAGCCGAGGGTTTAGTTACCGACAGCATCTTCTGGCGTGCGAGAAGCGGGCAGGGGACGTGGACAAACCTCCCGACAAAGGTCCAGAAGTTGGACTACGCCGGGCGAAAAGTCTACTCTGCGTCCTCCCTTGGCCTTGGTCAGGCCAGCTCGGCCGTGCTGATGGCACATTTCTCTCACGCCCTGTTGGGCTCCCTGGACGAGGTAGTCCCTCATCTCCCGGCTGACCTGCAGACCACGGTTTAGCAGGTGCGGGACCAGGGCAGGGCAGTGGCCAAGCTGCAACTTCAGACTGCTTTGGACATCGGTGATTCATGCGCCAGGTCAGTAGCGGCTGCAGTGGCTATGCGCTGTTGGGCATGGCTGAGGATATCCACCTTCAGAGCGGATACCCAGCACAAATTAGCGGATGTCCCCTTCCTGGGGACCGACCTCTTCGGCCCTGGAGTGGAAGGTCACCTCCAGAGGATCGAAAAGTCCAATGCCACTCTGGACTCGGTCTCATCCACCCAGAGGGACAGGGCACGTGAGACATACACCCAAGCCCTTCGTCCATCTGCGCCCTTCGACCCAGCAGCATCAGGGCCAGCAGGCTCGGCTCGCAGGCGTCCCAAACCCAAGCCCGCGGCTTCCTCTTCAGGAAGCAGGGCAGTAAAGGCCAGGAGGTTCCTCGGCCGGTCCCTCCTCCAAGCCTACACAGTGACGCGGGTTGGGGGTGTCTCCCAACCTCGCCACCCCACCCCAGGTTCCCCCTGGAAGGCAGGCTCTTCACTTCCTTTCCGCCTGGTCTACTATAACCACAGACCGTGGGTGTTGGAAGTGGTAGGAAAGGGCCTGCCTCTGAGTTCGAAAGCAGGCTCCGCCCCTTCGAGCCATCGCCCCTAGGGGCCTCGGGTTCGCGAGTCTCACTGTCAGCTCGCCCGAGGCCGAGCACGCTCTGCTCCTCCCTAGAAAGAGGTGATCAGAGAGGTGGCGGACCCTCCCTCAGACCCGGGGTTTGTGTCCAGGTACTTTCTGGTCCCAAGACGGACGGGGGGCTGGCGCCCCATTCTCGACCTGCACCACCTAAACAAGTTCCGACGGTCTCGGACCTTCAGGATGGTCACTCTGGCTCAGATAATACCATCCTTGGAATGCAGCGTGTGGTTCTGCTCTCTGGACCTGCAGGACGCGTTTTTTCACGTCCCTATCCGTCTGTCTCACCAGAGATTTCTTAAGCTTCGAGCAGAAGGATCCCTTTTCGAGTTCGAGCCATGCCCTTGGCCTGTCTCTTGCACCCAGGGTCTTCACCAAATGCATGGCAGTGGTGACAGCATTCCCTCTTGGCTTGGGGGTCAGTGTACCCTTACCGGAACCCGATTGGCTGATAGCAGGCCCTCCAGACAGGAGGTGGAGCTGTCCAGAGATCTGGCCCTCCAGGTTTTGCTCTCAGGTCGGCCTCCTCATCAACGAGGCCAAGTGGAACTTGAACGGAAGCAGGTGATTCTCTTCATCGGGGCAGAGCTCGACTCTCTTGAGCCAGGCACGGCTCTCGGCCCGGACAGGGCAGAGGTTCTTTCCTCCTTTGCCCGATCATTTCTGGCTGGGCACGCGCCCTGCCCGGGACTTCCTCGCCCCTGGGTCTCATGGCAGCCTGCACCAGCGTGGTCCGTTGGGCCCACTGGAACATGCGCCCCTTCAATGGGGGCTGGCCAGCCATGAGGGTCTCAATGCTGCGATCCATTGGACCAGCTAGTGATGGTGACCCAGGGGATGGAGCACTCTCCAGTGGTGGATCATTCCCAGCTCATCTGCAGGAGGGCATCTCGTTTGTCCGCCCCGAGCCGCCGGTCTCTCTGTCGACCGACGCCTCTCTGATGGGTTGGGGTGCCCATCTGGGGGAGCACAGAGTGCACGGCCTCTGGTCCCCACGGGAGTCCCGATGCCATGTCAACCTGCTGGAGCTCCGAGCGGTCCGCCTAGCTCTCACCGGCTTCGCCTCCGCTTCACGGGTCAAGTGGTTCAGGGTCCAGACGGACAATACCACTACTCATGTACTACCTAAAACTGGCCAGGGCGGGACGCTGGCCCATGCCTCTATGCAAGGAAGCTCTCCGCATTTGGTCACTGCGCAGCCTGGAGGCGGATCTCCCTAGCCGCTCACGTGGCAGGAGCCTCCAACACCCTGGCCGGCTGCCCTAAGCCAGATAGGGGCTGTGTTCCACGAGGTGTCTTCCCTGCCGGAGGTAGTACAAGATCTGTTCTCCATTGGGGCACACCTCAGGTGGATCTGTTTCTTCCAGGGAGAGCAAAGCTGAGGCTGTTCCCAGCCCCGCCTCAGCAGGGCTCGCTGCAGAGGATGCCTCTCGAGGCCATGGACCCCGGGCCTCTTCTGCCTTTCCCCATTTCCCTTGATCCACAAGGTGCTTCTTAAGGCGAGGGAGGGACAAGGCGCAGGTGATTCTGGTAGCCCCAGACTGGCCCCACCAATGCTGGTATCCAGATCTCCTCAGCCTCAGCTCCAGGCCTGAGGCAGCTTCCAGCTTGCCCGACCTGCTTTCAGTCAGTCAGGGAAGGTGTTCCATCCGGACCTTCAATCCTGCACCTGGCGGCCTGGTTCCTGAGCGGCTAGAGTTCCAGGCCTTGGGTCTTTCCGACTAAGTCCTCAAAGTAGTTGAGACGTCCCATAAGAAGTCACCGGAAATGTTATGCCTTCAAATGGAAAAGGTTTTCCATTTGTGTCAGGCAAAGTCTGGACCCTTCCTCCTGTTCCTTGGCAAGCATCTTGGACTATTTATAGTCCCTTTCTCAGCAAGGGCATAGGTAGACTTACCTCTAAGTGTGCACCTGGCAGCCATCTCTGCCACTGGGCGCTGGCCGGAAGAAGAGGTCGGTGTCAAAGAGGAGAAGGTGGTCTGGCGCTTTTTCAAAGCCTGATCACATTTCCTCCGAGCGAGAACCTCCACCTGTGGGATCTACTGCTGGTACTGGCAAAGCTCATGGGCAAGCCATTCAACCAATGCACAGGTGTGATCTCTCTCACCTGTCGTGGAAGACCGCTTCTTGGTGGCTATTACGCCAGCCAGAAGGATGGGGAGAGCTCAGGCGCTTCCATCCAGTCTCCCTTACCTGGTCTTCCACAGGGACAAGGTTGTCCTGCTCCCCACCAGAATTCCTTCCGAAGGTGGTGTCGGAGTTTTACCTAACCAGGTGTTGACTCTGCCGGTGTTCTACCCAGTCACAGCTCGGAGGCGAATATAGGCTCCATACTTTGGACCCTAGAAGGGCGCCGCTACTATAAGGAGCTGACGGGCTGAAATTGGGAGAGGTTCACCAGCTGTTCGGCCACCCACGCTGAAGCCGCACCTGGCAGACCTGCAAGCGGACGATAAGCAGGTGGGTCACCTCCTGCATAGATCTCTGCTATAGGTTGGTGGGCATGGAGCCTCCCAGAGGATAAGAGCTCATTCTACCCGCCATATCGCTGCATCGGTGGCTGCTTCCAGGGATGTCCCTATCCAGGAAATCTGCAGGGCTGCTACCTGGAAGTCAGCACACACCTTCATCACCCACTACCACATCGACCTTGAGTCACGCCGGGATGCTGGTTTTGGGGCCTCGGTTCTCCAGTCTCTCTTCCCTAAGTAGGGGTGTCCGTCTTGCCTCACTCCTCCCGGAGAACTGCTAGGAGTCTGCCAATAAGTGTGGATGAACAACATATCCATGTCCCTAGAAATACAGGTTAGTCACCTGTAACAGGAGTTCTAGGAATGGTATATGTTGTCCATCCACATGACCATCCAACCTCCCCGGCTTCGACGCACAACCTGAGCTTCCAGCGGGCCAGATCTGGCGTCTATGGGGAGGAGCCGAGTTTTACCACCCGGGTGGGTGGGAGGAGCCAGCTTGAAGACCTTCCGGCAAGATTTAAAGCGGCAAGGAACCTGCCAATAAGTGTGGATGAACAACATATACCATTCCTAGAACTCCTGTTACAGGTGAGTAACCTGTATTTACTCACCTGTAACAGGAGTTCTAGGAATGGTATATGTTGTTCATCCACATGACCCAACCGACCTCCCTGGCTTCGATGCACAACCTGGCTTACAGCGGGCTAGATCTGGCGTCATGGGGTGGAGCCGAGAGTTTTACCACCCGGGTGGATGGGAGGAGCCAGCTTGAAGACCTTCTGGCAAGATTTAAAGTGGCAAGGAACCTGCCAGACAGTGTGGATGAACAACATATACCATTTCTAGAACTCCTGTTATAGGTGAGTAACCTGTATTTTCCTGCCGCCGGGTTTTGGATACTCTCCGTATGGGTACAACCCATACCCTTATCCCCCTCCTCCTCCACCACCATCCCCACAGCCGCCGGTGGATTTGCAGGAGACTCTGGCCTCCTGGTGGGCTGAGGCCAAGGCTCGGCTCACCAGGGAGGTGGAGAGTCGCCTACCGACAGCAGTGCCATCTCAGGTTCCCGTACGTCCACAGCGGCACACTTCCTCACCACCTCTGGACTCCAGGGCTCTCCCATCTGGGTCCAGAGAGGGGCAGGATATGCTTCCTCGGGTGCTTCTCAGGGGGTCAGTTCCTCCCCCAGGTCGGGAAAGGAAGTCTTTTTCCTGTTCACCCTCGGACTCCTCGGATTCCTCCGATGGTTGATCCAAAAGGGACAACGAGCCACGCTCTCCATCGAAGCTCAGGCCAAGAACTCCTCCGAAGTCTCCTCCGGAAGATCCTTCTTTTACGGAGTTGCTTCGAAAAATCCAGGAGGTTCATCAATGGCACTCTTTGGAACCAGACCCTCAGCGGTTGAAATGCGCTGAGCATCTGGATCTGCCCATGACAGCTCCTACTTTGGTGCCACCCTGGATAGAGCCTCATGCCGACCTTGTTACCACCTTCTGGATGCAGCCATCTACTCTAGCCCCACTTCCGCAGAAGTCGAATAGGCTATACCAGGCTCCCGAGGGTGTTGATTTTTTAGATTCTTACCCTCATGCTGACTCGGTTGTGATTAACGCCGCTCACGGCTGGTCGGCTAACCCAAAACATCTCAGCTCCTCGCCACCTGACAAAGCATCCCACCTACTGGACCAATATGGAAAGAAGATCTTTGCTTCCTCCACGACGGGGATTAGGGCCCTGAACTATGTCGGTCATATGGGGGACTACCAGAAGGCCATTCTTACTCAGGTGGAAACAAAAAAATGTTGTTGCGTTTTTGTGTGTTGTGGGTATGGTGTGTATGTGTTTTGTTTGTTGTGCATGGTGTGGTGTGTGTGGAATGTGTTTGCTATATTTGTTGTGTGTTGTGGTTGTGTGGGGTGTGCAGGCGTGTGTGTGTATGTATGTGTGGGGTGTGGTGTGGTGTATGTACACACATGTGTGGGTGGAGAGTGGCATGGGGCAATTGTTATGTGGCTAGGACACTTAATTTTCACATATAGTGTGCATTTATTTCCTTCTATTAGTTGTCAGTGGTTGGATTACACACTGACACATTTTTAACTGCTCATATTAAGATGCATATCTCATTTACTTGGGGGTTCATAAAAGGTGTAATTCCTTTGGGTTTTCATTTAGATTGCTTAGACTGATTCTGTGCATTTTTGTTATACACAGACTCTGTGTTGAAATCTGCACTTATCAGGCTCATGGTCTCGTTTTCTTGGGGATCCTTGACAAGTATTTTTTGTATTTGGCACTTAAACTTACAAGTGATACTTTCAAGCATCATGTTTATATGTGTAGGTTAATTTGAGGCTTGTTTTCAACTTGCAGTTATACCTAATTTCAGGATTTTGTCTCTCGTTGTCTGTTCTTTAATATACCAGGACAATTGGAATGTAAGTTGTAAGCTCATCTTACATGTATTAGAGAGAATGCCACTACGAGTTTTTTTTTTTAATCACTAGAATGCTTTCTTGGCATACTGAGATTTTAAAATTTATGTGACAAGAACTCTCTGGCTGTAGAGAATTCTTGATAACCTTTACCCTTCTGAGGCTCCTCAGTTAAAGGCATACTGGTGTTAATTAGCTTCTCTGACGTAATCTTCTATTATGTTTTAAATGTATATGTTAAACCAATGAGAATTATTTCTACTTTTTCTATATCATCTGGTGTTAGTAGTATGGGATATTTGAAAAAACTGCCACAAAGCTTCTGAAGAAGGACCTGATTGGTTCGAAAGCTAAAGCACTTTGTTCTTTTCTGTAACATCCATGTTGGTCCAATAAAAGATATCAAATCATTTGTTTCTGGATCAGGTGGAAACCAAACTGGACTCACTGCCGGACTCTCCGGTCAAGCAGGAGTTGGCTGATGTCCGCTCTGCATGTTCAGCCAGTCGACACATGCCTCATGCGACCTTCGATGCAGTGGACACTGCTGGACGGAACTCAGCTTTCGCCGTAGGCCTATGTCGTCATGCTTGGCTCCATGTGTCAGGGTTGGTCCCAGAAGTGCAGTCCGCTATCCAGGAAGTGCCCTTCTGGGGGTCTGTGCTTTTTGGTGGTGATGTCAAGGATGTCCGTTGACTTCATGTACCGTCCCCACCAGCCGCAGCGTCGTCCATTTCGCAGACGGAATCGGCCCAAGGTGAAACCCGAGGGAAGGCAGGCCACAAAACGTCGGGCCCCCACAGCTGCTAAGCCCCCCCCCGCTCAAAAAAGCAGCGGGTGCTTCAGCTGCGGCGCTGCCCCACACCACCTGACTCCTCTCCTCTCCCACTGCCTCCTGACTCCCCGGAAAACCAGTAGGAGGGAGGTTTTCCCCTCCACCATGGAGAGGATAACATCAGATTCTTGGGTGCTCCAGCTGATTGCAGAAGGACACTGATAGAGTTTCTAGAACCCCCCAAAGTCGTCATATTCACGGGAAAATCTTCTCTTGGTCCAGGAAGAGATTTCAGCTCTGCTACTGAAAGAAGCAATAGAACCTGCCCCCCTTCATCTTCAAGGGACGGGTTACTATTCACATTTCTTCTTGGTCCCAAAGAAGACAGGAGATCTCAGATCTATTCTAGATCGCAGTTCCCTGAAACTTTTTGTGGAATACAAAAGGTTCAGAATGTTCTCGTTGCAGAGCCTTCTTCCCCTCCTCCGGTCGGGTCAGTGGCTATGTGTCCTGGATATGCAGGATGCTTACCTGCACATTTCCATTTGCCCGTCTCCTCGCAAATATCTTCGTTTTGCGTTCAAGGGGGACCACTACCAGTTCAAGGCACTTCCGTTTGGCCTATTCTCGGCTCCCCGAGTATTTACCAAATGCCTAGCAGTGGTGGTGGCCTACATGCGTACCCAAGGGGTGCAGGTTTTCCCATACCTGGACGATTGGCTTCTGGCGGCCTTGTCCAGGGAGGAACTCCTGCGCTGCCTCACTCTTACCCAACAAGTTTTTGCCTGCCTGGGTATTACTATCAACCACTCCAAGTCTCACTTGATCCCATCTCAGACTACAGTTTATCAGGGCGATTCTAGACACGACCATTGGCAGGGCCTTCCTGCCACTGGACCGGGCATCCACCCTCCAGACTCTTAAGTCTGTTGTCCGGCCGCAGGTGGGTCAGTGCAAGGTCGGTCCTTCGCCTTCTTAGGCTCATGGCGGCTGCTATCCTGACAGTTCCTTGCGCTGGGCTTCACATGAGAGTTTCTGAGTGGACTGTCTGCTCCCAATGGGATCAGTTAGTGGACGACTTAGATCACCCAGTTCTAGTCTCCTCACCGATGCTCCGAGACTTGCAGTGGTGGATGGTTCGAGAGAACCTGCTTCGGGGAGTTCCTTTCTTTCGACCTCGCCCTTCCCAGACTCTAACCACAGACGCCTCGGGCGAAGGTTGGAGAGCCCATCTCAGTTATCATCTGACCCCGGGCTCTTGGTCCAAGCTCGAACAGACATTCCACATCAATGTGCTCGAGCTTCGGGCGGTGTTGTATGCTCTCCAAGCCCTTTACCTATACATCCTTCCAGGCCACCTAGCCGTCCAGATGGACAACATGTGCGTGGTTTGGTACATCAACAAATGGGGGGGGGAGGGGACTCGGTCCTACCCTTTTTGCAGGGACGCAATGAGGGTTTGGGATTGGGCAACACAACACGACCGTCACCTCACAGCAATTCATGTTCCAGTAGTCAACAACACCTTGGCAGACAGGCTAAGTCACTCGTCTGCTCTGTCTCATGAGTGGGAACTGGACCAAGGGGTCCTAGACAGTATCTTCCGACTTTGGGGAACACCACAGATCGACCTGTTCACATCCCCTCTAAACGCAAAGCTTCCCGTCTTCTGCTTGCTCGTTCCAGAGCGAGTCATTTTCTGGAGAGACGGTCTGTGTCTAGACTGGAAGGACAGATTCATCTATGCCTTTCCCTCAATTCCACTTATCCCACGAGTCTTACAGAAACTAGTTTCAGAAGGAGCACGAATGATTCTGATTGCTCCTTTCTGGCCCAGGCAAGTTTGGTTCTCTCTTCTACAACAATACTCAGAGGATCATCCTCTTCCTCCATCCCGAGGTTTGCTGACCCAGGATCAGGGGACCCTGGTACATCCAGGCCTCATATCTCTTCAGCTGCATGCATGGCTCCTGCAGACTTAGCTCAATCTCGCATTGGGGTTTCTCCCCAAGTGGCGAAGATTTTGGTGGAGGCTAGAAAACCCTCTACTAGATTCACTCACACCATGAAGTGGAAAATGTTCACTATTTGGGCTGCCTCTAAGGACGTGGAACCCTTTTCCTGTTCAGCGGGGCTTCTGCTGGAGTACCTACGCCATCTTTTTGACCTTGGTCTTGGTCATTCTTCTCTGAAAGTCCACATGGCGGCCATCTCGGCCTATCATGTCCCCTTTGCAGACAAGACATTTGCTCAACTGGAGGTCTCTAAGACTTTTCTTAGAGGAGTCCTCCATCTGAGACCTCCTATACGTACTCCAGCTCCCCTTTGGGACTTAAACTTTGTTCTTGAGAAACTTACTCTGCCTTCTTTTGAACCGGCAGCTTCAGCAGACTTGAAGTTCCTTTCATGGAAGACTCTCTTCCTGGTAGCCATTACTTCCGCTTGTAGAATTTCCGAGCTCCAGGCCCTGATGTGTAAAATTCCATACTTGATTTTTCCACAAGGAACGTGTTGCTCTGCACACTAACCCTAAGTTTCTCTCTAAGGTAGTAGCAGAGTCTGCTCTAAACCAGTCCATAGAGTTACATACCTTTTTGATGCAGTACTCCAATCAGGGGGAGTATTTACTTTATACTATGGATGTTCACCGGATTCTGAGATGCTACACTAACAGAACAAATGATCTCAGGAAGACCAATCAATTGTTTCTCTTTTACACCGGAAAGAGAAGGCAATGCTGTTTCTAAGCAGTGCCTATCTAAATGGTTGGCTCATTACATCACTTTCTGTTATGACAAGTACAACAAGACCCTGCCGGCTCAAGTAAGAGGCACTCCACCAGAGGAGTCGCTGCCTCAGCGGCTTGTTTCAAGAATGTGTCAGCGGCAGATATCTGTGCTGCCGCCACCTGGACCTCTGTCCATACCTTTACAAAACACTACAGTTTGGATATTGCCTCTCGCCGTAGAGCAGGCTTCGAGCTGGCTGTCCTGTAAGGCCTCTTATCTTAAGGCTTGCACAGTTAGAACTCCTACTTGGAGTAGATTTCCTCCTCCCGGTGCTTCTTGTTTCAGACTGCTTGGGACTCAGTCCTGTATGTAATTACCTACTACAAGCGCCCTCTCGAAGTAAGATAGTACAGTTACATAAGAACTTACCATAACAGTAGATCTTCAAGAGAGGCTCTTGCAGTAGTTAATACTTTCCCGCCCTCCATCCCCCTAAGCTTTTACAGCTTCTTTTCCATTCAGGGAAATATCCGCTCCTCTCTCGTCTGGCCCCTTCTGGCCTGTGGCGGGAAAGAACTGGAAGGCGGGCGTCTGGGACCACCCCTTTATACCGACGTCGGTCACCTGACTTGGGTGCGGTTCCTCGCCAGGGACTGCTAGCTAGAAATTTTTCTGTGGGGTCCTGCCGCCTGCCGACGTCAGTCCTATATATAAATACCTACTGCAAGAGCCTCTCTTGAAGATCTGCTGTTACCGTAAGTTGTTACGTAATTGTACTTTCTGCAGTCGGCTTACAATTCTGCAGGCATCTCCTCCAGGGCGGCAGCCACTGGCATTTACCTCCGACACCATGCGTGGCTTCGGGTTTCTGGGTTCGATCCAGATGTCCAGACCAATCTTCTGGATGCTCCCTTTAAAGGCTCCTTGCTCTTTGGCGAGGACACGGAACAGATTATCACCAGGCTGCAGGACTCTGGGAAAGGCCGTCTGTTCCCGTGCAGTCCATGTACTGCCCGAAACAAGGGCGACCTCGCAAGCCTTGTTTTCATGGCCGTGGGGGACATCAGCCACAGCAACCTCGTTTTCAGCAGCACGAACATCGAGGGGGCTTTGGTCGTAGAGGCGGAGCCAGAGGCAATGCGGCTTCCGCCTCTAGACCACCTAAAGCAGCTGCTGCTGCCCTCCCTTTCCCCCAAACGCTTGGCTATCCAGGCGACCCCCCTCTAGTCTCTTAGCCAAAGGAGCTGGTCAGAGGCCGCTTTTCACTCTACGCGGATGCATGGGGTCAGGTGACCTCCGACCAGTGAGTACTGGAGCTCGTGGATTTCGGGCACTCCATAGAGTTCAAATCCATTCCTCTGGACAAACCATCACCCCCATCCCAATACCCAAGGAAGCACAGAGCTCTGATCCAGTGGGAGATCTCTTCCCTGCTAGATGTGACGCTTGGACAGCTGGTTCTGATCACTGCATGATTTTTGTAATATAAAAATGTGTTATTGAGTGTCTCTCATGAGACATGCTGAAACAGCATGTGGAATGTCACCCCCCTCCTCCCAGGTTTTAGCTACAAGGTGTTACCTAGAAGGCCAGAAGATAATTACAGGCTAGAAGATACCTAAATTAAGGCTGTCCTGTTTATCTAGCTTAATTGTAGCTTGCCAACTGACAGGATAGAAAATATCCATTTTATGACATTTAGAGGAGGAGGAAAACCAGGTTATGTCACACTGGTGCGAAGTCATAAATGTCGTCGGTTCAAGCTCTGTCTGTGGTATTGTAAGTAATAGATAGGCTTATTTATTATTTTTTCTTCTGTGTGGAACTTGTAAACGTCTTTTTCGGTTCGGTTTGAACCGATCAGAGGGGTTTAAAATTACTTTCTAGCCCTTTAGAGTGCGGTTCCTGGTTCTTATCGGTTCTAAAAAAACGGATTTTATTACGTTTTTTTCCACGACCCATGACACGGTTGGGAACCGATAGAAAGTCTTGTTTGCGGATTGCCATTAATGGGCAAGTTTTTGGTTAGGCTGGCACTATGTCTGAGAAACCTAAAAGAAAACCGACTCCACTGGGTTTCAGCATTGTGGCTCTGTGGGGGAAGCTTCCTTGCCAAGGCTGGACCCCACACCATTTGTGTATATTGTCTGGGGTTTGACCACCTCAATGCAGACTGCCAGATTTGTAAGAATTTTCCTTCTGCCACTGTGGAAAAAAGAGTTGGTAGGCTCAGGGAAAGGGAGGTCAAAAAGTCCGCTGACCCGGATGGCCAGCCCGGTTCGGTTCCAACCGAACCTGAGGGAGTGCCCTCTGACCAGGGCGATGCTTCCTTGGGCAAACGAAGAGCCAGCTCTGAGGAGCCGGTTCCAACTAAAAGGGCTAGAAGGTCAGCTAGTTTAGTTCTCTCTCCAACCGCTGAGGAAATAACCAAAGCTATCCAAATTGTCCAGTCTCTTTCCCCAGTTCCGTCTGAACCGGCACCATTGGGCAAGCGCCTGGTTCGGTCAGTTCCCTCGGTTCAAGATTACGACTTTGAAGATTTTTATGAACCAGGGGAAGGGGAGGTGGGCTACGAGGAGAGTGAGTGTGATTTTGACAGTCTGGATGTGCCCATTGAACCGGACATCTCTCCAGACAGACCCTCAGGAGTATCCCCTCCCAGGCTATCTGAGTCCCCTTCTCATTTTTTGTTTTACAAGAAAGTTGCTGACACTCTACAACTCCCTGTTGAGGAAGCTGTTGATGATCAAGAATAGCCTGATTTTGTGGAATGATGGATATTCCAGAGTCTAGGAGACTGTCTATTCCCTTGCATAAATCTTTTAGGAAACAGACAGTAAAAATTCTGAAAACTCCTCATTCTATCCTCCCTGTGGATAAAAGGATGGACAAGAGGTATGCTTTATCAGGCTCTGATACAAAGTTCCTATCTCAGCAGCATGTGGGGGCAGTGCAGGCTGCAGCCTGTGACAAGGCTAATATTCCTTTAGCCTCTCACCCTCCTGAAAAGGATTCCAGGAGGATGGATGCCATGGCAAAAAAGCAGTACATGGCAGCATCTTTAGGACTCAGACAGGCAAATTATATGGCTTACGCAGCTAGGTACCAGAAATCCAGGTGGGATACTGTCCTGGCCCTAGCAAAGCAGACCCCTGAACAGCTTGCCAGGGAGCTGGAGCAGGTGGCTGCGGACGGTATTGAGGCATCCAAGGTGCAGTTTCAAGCTGCTGTAGACTCTAATGATGTTTCATCTAGAGTTATGGCTACATCTGTGTCTCTTCGCAGAATGGCCTGGCTCAGATGTACTGCCCTGTCACAGGATACCCAGTCTAAGGCTATGGATTTTCCTGTTGTGGGAAATTCTCTGTTTTGGGAGCAGACAGAGAATTATATGAAGAAAATGGATGAGTATAGGACCACCTATAGGAGTGCACAGGCCAAAGAAAGGCAAGTCATTCCTCAAAGGCAGCATGTCAGGGGCAGGGGCAGGCCTTTTCATGAGCCTTTTACCAAGCCCAGGCCTCCTCTTCTGCTTATGCCCAGAGGGGTTCTTTAGAGAAGGGCAGAAGGGGCTCTAGTAAGCCTGCTTCTACCCCTCAACCCAAAGCCCCTGCAAAACAGACTCCCTGATGGGGTAGCCAGGGCCGATTCTCCACTACCGGTAGGGGGCAGGCTGGCTTACTTTGTCCAGGACTGGAAGTCTTTAATATCAGACAAGTGGGTCCTGGAAGTAGTAAGCCAGGGACTGGTTCTCAGCTTCAAAGAATTTCCGAAGATGAGAGCCAGATCTTTTCCACTTGCAAACTCATCAGAGGCACTTGCCCTGGAAGCAGAAGTTTCTGCCCTCCTGGCTCCAGAGCCGTGGAAAGGGTTCTACCATACACCAGGGCAAGGGTTGTACTCCAGGTACTTCCTTACCCCAAAAAGACAGGAGAATGGCGGCCATTCTGGATCTCAGGTATCTAAACAAGCACCTTTTAAAACCAAAGTTCAAAATGGTGACCCTGGGGATTATTTTACCCTCTCTAAGGCCAGGGGACTGGCTAGCCTCCCTGGACCTCAAGGATGCCTACTTCCATGTCCTCATCAGAAGCTCCCATCGAAAGTACCTCAGATTCGAACTGCCCTCAGGCCATTACCAGTTCAGAGCAATGCCCTTCGGCCTCTCCTCGGCTCCAAGGGTGTTCACAAAATGCCTGGCAGTAGCATTTGCTCATTTAAGAAGGCAAAAGATTGCCATCTTTCCTTATCTGGACGACTGGCTCATTGTAGGCCAGTCTCCAGACCAGGTCAAACTTCATTTACAAGTAACCCAGCACATGCTTACATCTCTAGGTTTCCTTCTCAATCTTCCAAAGTCAGTTCTGGAGCCTGTCCAGCTTCTCACCTTTATAGGCGCGAACTGAACACAAAGAGCCAGAGCCTTCCTTCCTCTGGAAGAGAGCAAGGACCCTGGTGTCTCTGGCCTCCTCTTTCACCCTGCAAGTCTCTCAGACCAGCAAGGCATTTTCTACAGCTTCTGGAGCACATGGCTGCTTCTACAGCAGTGGTGCAGGAGGCGAATTTCAGATGAGGACATTCAATTCCATTTGAGAGCCTTTTGGTCTCAAAGGATGGATCCTAACCAAACTGATTCCAGTGACTCGAACCCTGATCCAGGCCCTCCAGTGGTGGCAGGATCAGAACAATCTGAGACGGGGGGTTCCCTTCACTCCCCAGTCTCATTCCTTGACCCTTACTACAGATGCATCCCTCTTGGGGTGGGGAGCTCACATGGGCGACCTTTCCACCCAAGGGCTGTGGTCCCCTCAGGAATCTGTGCTCCACATCAATTTGCCGGAGCTCAGAGCAGTTTTTCTAGCACTTCAGGTTTTCTCCACAGCTGTCCAAAGCAAGGTAGTTCAGGTCAGAACAGACAATACCACTACAATGTGGTACATCAACAAGCAAGGGGGCACTCGGTCTATGGCCTTGTGCACCGAAGCAATGAAGTTGTGGTCTCTGGAATATTCTCTGAACGCCTCTCTTACGGCAGTTCACCTCCCAGGCAAGGACAATGTCCTAGCGGATGCTCTCAGCAGGATTTCCCAGGGCCATCACGAATGGGCACTGGATCCCCTAGTACTGGGTAATATTTGCCAGATGGGGCACTCCATAAATAGATCTCTTTGCAGCCCCAGACAATCACCAACTTCCTCTTTTTGTTGCAGGCCCCCAGTGTTGGGCTCAGTCCTCTGGATGCCTTCCTTCTCAGTTGGGAAGGGAAGTTTCTCTATGCTCCGACCCTTCCCCTTCTTTCAAAGTGCTAGTCAGAATCAGATCTCAATCCTGCAAGATGATCCTGATCGCTCCAGATTGGGCCAGGCAGCCCTGGTACCCACTCCTCATGTCCAGCAGTCCACCCTCCCTATGCCTTCCCGGAATCACAACCTGTTAACCTGTGCCCAGGAGAGTTTGGTATCCGAACCTCAAATCTCTCAATCTCAAGGCTTGGCTCTTGAAGAGTTAGAGTTTGCTGACCTACACCTTTCTCAAGGTGTATTGGATATCTTGAAGGCCTCTAGGAAGCCTTCCACCAGGGCTACCTATAATTCAAAATGGAAGAGATTTGCCATATGGTGTGCTGGTAAACATATTTCCCAGAATCTGCTGGTGTGCCCACGATCCTGGATTATTTAGTGCGTTTGAATTCCTTGGGGCTGAGGCCAGCTACCCTAAAGGTGCACTTGGCAGCTGTGTCTGTCTTCTTGTGAGCAGGTAAGCCCTCTTCTTTATCAGCCCACCCTGTGTTCTCCAAGCTTTTTAAAGGGTTGCTTCACACCAATCCCCCGTTCAGGGATCCTGCCCCTGCTTGGGATCTTAATATTTGCATCGCTTAGCTTATGCAACACCCTTTTGAGCCATTGTCTTCAGCAGAGCTGAAGTACTTGACGAAAACTGTGTTTCTGGTAGCCATCACCTCTGCCAGGTGCATAAGTGAGCTACAAGCCTTGTCAGTGGAGCCTGATTTTATCTCCTTTCATAGAGATAGGTAGTCCTCAGGACTAACAGGAAGTTTTTGCCTAAGGTGGTTTCAGACTTTCACCTTAATCAATCCATGTCTCTTCCTGTGTACTTCACTGACCATTCCTCTTCTAGTGAGAGGAGACTGCACAGTTTAGATGTCAAAGAGCCCTTAGTTACTATGTCGAGCTTACCAAGGGTCACAGGTTGAATCCTCAGTTGTTCCTCACTTATGGTGAGGTTGGTAAAGGAAACCTGCCACTAAAGATCCATTGCCAGGTGGATTGTCTCTTGTATCCAATTCTGTTGTGAAAAACTGGGTAAGGTTCCTCCCTCAGGCCTGAGGCTCCTCTCCAGAGGTACAGCTTCGTCTCTGGCTGCTGCCAGGGACATTCATATCCTAGAGATGTCAAGCAGCTACCTGGAAAACAATTCACACTTTTACTAAGCATTACTCCTTGGATATCCAGGCTAGGAGTGATGCTCGATTTGGCACAGCTGTGCTTCAGAGCCTATTTCCCAAGTAGGTTCTGTCCCTCCTCCATGGAGGTACTGCTGTGTAGACTGCAGATGTCATAATATAGCAAGACTTCATGTTGTTTGAAGAAAAAATGACTCACCTTAGTAATATTGTTTCTTCTAATGGAGTCTTGCTATATTATGACCTCCCCCCCAGCCTGCCCCTCTCAGAACCTCTGTTTTTGGAAGGTGGGTGGGCAATGCAATGTTGGCACTTCTTTGATGCCCACTTTATTTCACCCTCCTTGGGTGCTTAGGTGTATACTTAAGTTCTTCTTGAATCCCCGACTTGAGTCTTTGTTTGGGATCAAGATCAAAAGGTGTTTTTGTAGTTAGTATAGCGGCTAGTGTGGGTTTACGGCTTCCACACAGAACCTTAGTGAGTTTTTGCTCGTAAAGATCTGACAGTTTAAGTTTGAGCTTCAAAAGACAGAGTGTTCATCCGAGCTCGCGCTCAAGATTCCATGCTCTGCATGGAAGTTAACTCTTTCACTTCCGGAGCAGTTCTAACCTGGGGTTATACTGCATATGTCATAATATAGCAAGACTCCATTAGAAGAAACAACATTACTAAGGTGAGTAATTTTTTCATCTGTCCCCTACTCAGATTCTCCAGTTCATCGGAGCTCTTCTAGACACCACTCTCGGGAAGGTTTTTCTTCTCTCCGACAGAGCGGATTGCATTCAGATCATTGTGTCCCAGATCTCATCAGTATCAAAGGTGCTGGCTCAGCTCCTCCTCAGGCTGTTGGGCCACATGGCCGCTGCCATAGTCTCAGTCCCTTTGGCGCATCTGCACATGAGGACCATTCGGTGGTCTCTGAGAGTCCAGTGGGTTCAAACTTCAGACAGCCTGGAAGCCTTGATCAGAATATCAGAGCCAGTCCGCCGAGAGCTTCGCTGGTGGATGTCTTCCGAAAATCTGCTGGGGGGCATACCCTTCCAATCTGGGGCGCCATCCCGGTCTCTGACCACAGATGCCTCATCCCAGGGATGGGGCGCACAGTTGGGGAACCATCATACCCAGGGTTCCTGGTCTCCCACGGAAAAGAACCTGCACATCATTGTCCTGGAAATGAGAGCTGTGCTCTACGCACTACAAGCTCTGGCCTTGGTCTTAGCTCCGGGTCATCTCTTGGTGCAGTCAGACCACATTTTAGTGATGTTCTACATCAACAAACAGGACAGCACACATTCCTATCCTCTGTGCAGGGAAGCCATATGGGTTTGGGATTGGGCCCTGAAACATCATCTGTTTTTGACAGCAGTGCATGTTCCCAGGCTTCAAAACATGCTAGCCGACATGCTCAGCAGGACAAGATCGCAAGCCCATGAATGGGAATTGCTTCAAGAGGTTGCAGATCGCATCTTCCGTCTACGGGGAACACCAGAGGTGGACCTTTTCGCGTCACAATCCAGTGCAGAACTGCCCAATTTTTGCTCGCTAGGTCCAGAGCCTGGAGCTTTTTGGCAAGATGTGTTGTCTCTCTATTGGAGCGGGAGGTTTCTGTATGCCTTCCCTCCCTTTCCCCTCCTTCAGAAGGTCCTTTTCAAGGCTAAGTCGGAACCTTCCACCATTATCTTGATTGCTCCGCTATGGCCTCATCAAATTTGGTTTCCATTACTACAGCGTCTAGCGGCAGAGTCACCAATGCCTCTTCCTCTCTCCTCGTACCTACTATCACAGGACAGGGGGTCCCTGCTGCATCTGAACTTACGATCTTACTTCGAGTGGGAGCTCTTGCAGCAGGCTATCATATTCAGGACTATACACGTAGCAACTTCGGACCTTCGGTGAAAACTTCTGCCAGCAATACCGAGGGACCGCTTGACGCTAGCCCCACCCGGCGTTCGTCAGGGTACAAGAGGGTGGACCCAGCTCCACCTCCAGTTCTTTTCCCCGGCTGCACTCGCATGTGAAGTCGTAGTACCTTTGCTTCTGTCTGCGATTCAGCGAAAAGAAGAACTTCTAGCAAGATTTCTGCTGTTTTTTCCGACGATTTTTACTGTTTACCGACACGGACGTCAGTTCGCTGCCGTCGTCTCATCGTTTGTTCCCACTTGCAGCGCTGTTTTTTTCCTCGCTCCTGCCGCTTTCATTACCCAAGTCAGCCCTCTTCTTACCTGGCTGTGTTCGATGTCTTCCCGGGCTTTGGTGTCACCCGAACACTTAAACAAGTGTGACTGCGGGCGGCAGATCCCTGCCAAGAACGGACATCAGCGGTGCGTCATCTGCCTGGGTCCCGACCACGACACCATTAACTGTGCAGACTTCCAGGCCTTCACTAGTCGGACCCGCATTCGCCACCTGAAGGCCCTTAAGGCCTACCTGTTAGAGCAGAAGATGGATGTGCACTCCTTGGAGGGGAAGAGGAAGGAGAAGTGGTGCCTCAGCAAGGACCATAGTCGGTCCCATCACCGGTCCCGGTCCAGATTGCGTTCGTGGCCTTCTCCTAAAAAGGCCCATCCTTCAGGGTATGGAGATCCTTCGAAGACTCCACAGGCTAAGGCCGGCCCATCTGGGGAGAAGCTGGCCAAGCCAAAGGTGACTCCGCTAAGGGTCATCGCCAAGTCCTTAGAGGTACCTGCTTTGGCCCCACCTGCTAAGGCACCGACGCCACCTGCTAAAGGCACGCCTCCGGAGACTAAGGACACTCTGGCACCCCCTGGCGTCACCCCGTCGTCGGTCCCCACACTGACGCCGGTCAAAGGGGCAAAGGACACGGGGTCAGTCGTGGAGATACCGACATCACCGTCGCCCAAATCCTCTTCCCCTTGAGCCCTCAGGAGAGCTCTCCTTCACGTCCCGACGTTCCAAAGACTTCATTTCCAACGCGTTGCAGCTGAAATTTTCTCAGGGCGAGCTCAAGGAGCTTTTCTCCTTTGATGGGGGCAGGTCCTGGCGGTCCTCCTGTTGCCGCCCAGACACGGTGCACGGACCCTGCGGGAGAACCACAGCCGGTGGGGGGGTGAGACTTCCACGCGGAAGTCACCGGAGTGCCAGCCTTCACCCCCCTCCAGGGCTCGTTCCCGCTCCAGGTCCGAGGACCACCAACATCGCTCCAGGATTTCTAGTGACCGACGGCGGTCTAGGTCTCGTTCCAGGAGCCCTTCTCGCACTAGGTAGGAACGCTCCGGACGTCAGTCTTCTGACCAACGTCGGTCATTGCTCTGTCGTCGGTCCAGGGACCGGAGTCGGTTTTCGGACCGACGTCGGTCCCCTAGTTACCAACGTCAGATAGGCATGGTCGCAGGATGGGGTCAGACTATTCCAAATCGGATAGTCGATCCTCCTCTTCATCCTCTCTCAGCCTCAAACGCTCCCCGGGAGAGAAGGACCAGCCTCGCTCGCTTCCGGACGATCCTACTTTTATGGACGTCATGAGGCACATCCAGGCTTCCAGTGAGTGGGACACAGAAGACCTGGATCCGGAACGCCGGAGATTGGCCAAGTACCTGAGGCAGAAGGAGCCAAAGCCTCTGGTTATTCCTCCTTTGGTGGATACTTTCCAGGATCTCACTAGGACCACCTGGATGCATCAGGCCTCAATCCCGGCAGTTCCTAAGAAGTCGGATAGGCTGTATAAGGCTCCCAGGGCGGAACCCTTCTTGGCAGAACACCCTCAGGCCGACTCATCGGTGATCACGGCTGCCCATGATAAATCTCGGCAACCGAAACACCTCAGCTCACAGCCTCCCGACCTGGAGTCCCGATATCTGGACCAGGTGGGCAAAAAAGTTTATGCGGCCTCCACCTGTTTCATCCGCTCCCTGAATTTCCTAATGCATATGGTACAGTATCAGAATGCGCTGTGGGAAAGGGGACTTGAGCTGACACAGGCCATGCCAGACTCTGACAAGAAGACAGAGCTCCTGGCCCTTTTGCAGTCGGGCTCAGACATAGGCTCCCACATACTGAGAGCCTCATATGACACTGCAGACATGGCAGCCAGGGCAGCCGCCTCTGGGGTGTGCCTTCGGCGCCATACCTGGTTGAGAGTCTCGGGCTTTCACCAGGATCTGCAGTCCGGTATCTGGGATTTGCCCTTCCAGGAGACGGAGGGCTTTGATCTCCCACCTCCAGGAGTCGGGCAAGTCGATCTGGTCGGTCCGCCAGATGTACCATGGCAACCAGCGACGTCAGCACCATAGACGGCCCTTTTGCAAGCCCTCAGGCAACCAAGGTTCAGCCCGTGGCAGTCAGCAAGGGCAGATATGTGGCTTCCGCAGGAGGTCCGGAAACCAGCAGTCTGGTGGACCTCCCGCCTGTGGGCCCAAGTCCACCCAGGCCTCTCTCCCAACTCCCGGCTCTGCCCAGTGACTCCCTTCCGACCCCCCCTTCTGACAGAAGTTGTAGGGGAGCCGGTTGGGGGCCGCTTTTCCCTTCATCTCGAAGGGTGGACGTCTATTACCGCAGACCAGTGGGTCTTGGATATTGTATGGAGAGGACACACACTAGAGTTCACAGAGTTTCCTCCACATATTCCACTAAAGCTCTCCCGTTATCCTCCTACTCACATCCCACTGATAGAAGGAGAACTACAGACTCTCTTGCAGAAGAGAGCAATAGAGAGGGTCCCCTGGGCACAGCGGGGCCAAGGGTTCTATTCCCACTTTTTTCTGGTCCCAAAAAAGACTGGGGACCTTCGTCCCATTCTAGATCTCAGTCCTCTAAACCTCTTTATCGAATATAAAAGGTTCAGATTGGTGACCCTTGAAGGACTCCTCCTCTTACTGCACCAAGGGGACTGACTCTGTTCTCACGACATGCAGGATGCATACATGCATATAGGAGTCTATCCTCCCCACAGGAAGTTTTTGAGGTTTCACTTCCAGGGGGAACATTTTCAGTTTTGGGTGCTTCCGTTCGGCCTCTCTTCCGCTCTGCGAGTCTTCACAAAATGCCTAGCAGTGGTGGCTGCGGCTCTGAGGCGGATGGGACACTGTGTTTCCCTACCTCAACGATTGGCTTCTTATGGCCCTGTCAAGAGACAGCCTCTTACACGCTCTCGGAGACACTTATACTCTATTTGGAGAGCTGGGGATCACCCTGAACTTACAAAAGTCATCCCCGGAGCCCAGCCAAAAGCTCGCCTTCATAGGAGCGATCCTGGATTCTGTCCAGGGCATGGCCTTTCTCCCACAAGACAGGGGGATTTGCTTGCGAGAGTTGGCAGAACGAATCTCTATAGCACCTCGAGTTCCGGCTCGGAACTTCCTCAATTTACTGAGGCATATGGCGGCGGCCATTCCAGTCACTCCTTTGGCCCGCCTCCACATGAGAGTCCCACAGTGGATGCTCAGGGTGCAGTGGGACCGGAGCTACGACGACCTAGAGTCTGGTCAGGATCTCGGAGCCAGTCAGGAGAACATTGCTTTGGTGGATGGACCCCAGCAATCTGGAGAAAGGGGTTAGCTTTCATCCGGAACCACCAGGTCAGACTCTGACAACGGATGCATCGGACCTGGGGTGGGGGGCACACCTGGGTGTACATCGAACGCAAGGGGTTTGGTCACCCAAGGAACAGTCCTTCCACATCAATGTGCTGGAAATGCGAGCTTTTCAGGCCTTTCGAGAGGATCTGGTACCAGGCTCCCTTCTAATTCAGACAGACAACATGGTGGTCGTCTTTTACATCAACAAGCAAGGAGGCACTCATTCGTATCCTCTTTGCAGGGAGGCGATGAGAGTCTGGTACTGGGCACTGGAATGGGGCATTCTGCTGTCCGCAATGCACGTTCCAGGCGTCCTAAACAATCTGGCTGACAGCCTCAGCAGGTCTCGGGCGAGAGCACACGTGTGGGAGCTGCTGCAATCTGTAGCGGACCAGCTGTTCGACAGGTGGGGTCTTCCCGAGCTGGACCTCTTTGCGTCACCACGCAACGCCAAACTGCCAACGTTTGCTCGCGAGAGCATACACCTGGAGTTTTTTTGGCCAGATGCATTATCCCTTTGTTGGGCAGGGAGGTTTCTTTATGCCTTTCCACCCTTACCTCTCATTCAGAGGGTACTGCTCAAGTTGCAGGCAGAAGGGGCCCGGATGATTCTAGTGGCCCCCAAATGGCCTCGACAGATTTGGTTCCCACTTCTGCAGCAGTTGTCCATGGAACCTCCAGTTCCGCTGCCCATATACTTGCAGTTGCTGTCCCAGGACCAGGGGTCTCTGGTCCACCCAGATCTCCGATCCCTGCACCTACATGCTTGGCTCCTTCAAACGTAGCTCAAAACAGATACGGGGTTTCCCTGGAGGTGGCGGCAGTCTTAGCATCAGCAAGAAAGCCCTCTACTCGCTCCAGCTATGCTATGAAGTGGAAACGTTTCTGTCTTTGGGCGTTGCCGCAACATTTGGATCCCATCACCTGCCCTGTGAACTTAACTTTACAGTATCTCCTCTCCTTGTACGAGAAAGGCCTGAGTTACTCCTCTATCAACGTACACATGTGGGCAATCTCCGCCTACCATGCTCTTGTGGGAGAGAGAGCATTAGCACAATTGGGTGGCCCACACCTTTCTTAGGGGAATTCTGCACATGAGACCTCCCATTCAGGACCCTGTCCCACTCTGGGACCTCCTTTTTGTGTTGGAGAAACTCACCCTCCCTCCTTTGGAGCCAGCAGCAGATTGTGAGCTGCATTACCTTTCTTGAAAAGTTTGCTTTTTGGTTGCTGTTACTTCAGCTCGAAAGGTTTCCGAGCTTCAGGCTCTGATGTGTAAAGAGCCCTATTTGGTTTTCCACAGGGAAAGGGTTTCCCTCAGAACAAATCCTAAGTTTCTTCCAAAGGTGGTCTCAGAATTGACCCTCAACCAGTCGGTTGATCTTCCAGTTTATTTTCCTTCCCCTTCCAATAGAGGGGAGGCTCTCCTCCACATAGTGGATGTCCACAGGACTCTGAGGTATTACCTCAAGAGGACGGTTCAGCACGGTAAATCGGAGCAGCTCTTTGTGGCTTTTGCACCACATTGCTTGGGTCAACCGGTGTCCAAACAAACTATCTCTAAATGGATAGTCCGCTGTGTCTCGTTTTGCTACGAGCATCACAATAAACCCCTGCCGGGCCCGCTTAGGGGTCACTCCACCAGAGGAGTGCCAGCTTTTTCGCCGCTCTCATGAAATAGTCGCTGTACAGTACATTTGTGCGGCCGCGACCTGGAACTCGGTGCATACTTTTATCAAGCATTACAGCTTGGATATCTTCTCCAGACGCCGTGCTGACTTCGGCCTAGCAGTTTTACAAGGGCTTTTGTTCTAAGGCCTCTGGAGTCAGTATATTCCTCCTCCCTGGGTTGGCTACCTCCTTGCTGTGGGACTCAGTCCTGAATGTAATAGCCTGCTGCAAGAGCTCCCACTTGAAGTAAGATAGTACAGTTACGTAAGAACTTACTGTAACAGTAGGTCTTCGAGAGGAGCTTTTGCAGCAGGTGCTACTTCCCTACTGCCTTCCCCCTCAAGGTATGCAGATCCATTTTCTTTCTTCTCTAACTTTCTTCATGGTAGGCTTCGCCTTCTTCTCTTGTCAGGCCTTCTGCTGGGTTCTGGCAGGAGAACTGAGGTGGAGCTGGGTCTGCCCCCTCTTGTACCCTGACCGACGTCAGGGCGGGGCCGGCGTCGGGGGCGGTCCCCACTGGTATGGCTGGCAGAAGTTTTCACCGAAAGGTCCTAGTGCCTGCGGCATAGTCCTGAATGTAATAGCCTGCTGCAAGAGCTCTTCTCGAAGATCTACTGTTACAATAAGTTCTTACGGTAACCGTACTTTCTCTTCACCTGCATACCTGGCTCCTCAGAACTTAGCTAAGGTCCGTTTCGGGGTGTCTGATCAGGTCACACAGGTGTTGGTTGAAGCTGGGAAACCTTCCACCAGGGCCACTTGCGCTATGAAGTGGAAACGCTTTTGCCACATTTGGGCCACAGCCAAGCGAGTGGATCCATTGGTCTGTCTGGTTAATACCGTCCTAGAATACTTGCTTTCTCTCTACAAGAAAAGCCTCAGCTATTCTTCCATCAGGGTACACCTGGGCGCCATCTCCGCTTACCATTTATCTGTGTTGGGTAAGATGGTGGCTCAGATGGAGTTTTCCAAAGCTGTTTTGCATGGTATTCTCCACATCAGACCTCCCATCAGGGACCCTGTTCCTCCTTGGGATCTCCTGTTCGTCCTGGAGAAGCTTTCTCTTCCCTCATTCAAGCCAGCTATGAAGTCAGAGCTCCGTTTCCTTTCCTGGAAAATTCTGCTTTTGGTAGCTATTACTTCGGTAAGTTGCATTTCAGAGCTTCAAGCACTCGTGTAATGAACCCTACCTTGTTTTCCACAAGGACAGGGTTGATCTCTGCATCGATCCGAAGTTTTTACCAAAAGTGGTTTCGGAGCTCACTTTGAATCAGTCGGTTCAGCTCCCGGTCTATTACCAGAGCACTCCAACAGGGGAGAGGCCCTGCTTCATTCCTTGGATGTACACAGGGCTCTCAGATGTTACTTAGCTAGAACCAAGGCAGACAGTAAGTCTGATCAGCTCTTCGTGTCCTTTGCCCAATGGTCCATAGGTCGCCCGGTCACCAAACAGATGCTTTCATGCTGGTTGGTTCACTGCATTTCCTACTGTTATGACAAGCATAATAGATTGACATCAGGGCTGATTTAAAGTTCACACTACCAGGGCTATTGCTACTTCCTTTGCAGCACAGAAGAGGGTACCAACAGGAGATATCTGTGCTGCCACTACCTGGAGTTCTGTCCATTCCTTCATCAGGCACTATAGCCTCGACATCATTTCCAGACGCAGAGCAGGGTTTGGCCTTGCGGTTCTGCAAGGCCTGGTTTTCTGAGGGATCTTCCCTTCTCTTGCTGTCCTTTTCTTGCTGTTTCTTCCCCCTCCCAGGGGTTGTTACAAGTTTATACTGCTTGGCACCCAGTCCTCAATGTGAAACCTGCTGCAAGAGCTTCTCCTTGAAGTAAGATAGTACAGTTACGTAAGGGAACATTGTTTAACCAGGAGTAGCACACTAAGCCGAAGCTTGTTTCCAGATGCGACCTGCAAGCATAAGGAAGTTAAGTGACTTGCTCAGAATCACACAGTATGCACCTAGGTGGCTGTGGGATTCAAACCCAGGTCTCCAGATCTGCAGCTCAGAGCCTTAACCCACTGTGCTATACTTACCGTAACAGTAGATCTTCGAGAGAAGCTCTTGCAGCAGGTATATTTCCATCCCACCTTCCCCCAGGGATCAGGCCCTTTTCCAGGATGGTATTTTTTCGTCTTTGACTGGTTGTCTATTTACAATCAGTTCCTATCTTGCCTTTCGTTTTCTTACCTGACGGGGTGAGGGCGTTCAAGAACTGGAGCACGTGGGGAACTCCTCCCTTATGTAGGGCAATGTCTGGGGTGGAGCCGACGTCGACAGGGGGCGTTCCCACGTCAGTGCTACTAGAGAAAAAGTTGCCGGAACCGCCGCCAGGTGGCGCCAGTCCTCAACGTGAAACTTGCTGCAAGAGCTTCTCTCAAAGATCTACTGTTAGGGTAAGTTCTTACGTAACTGTACTTTATCCTATCTGGACGACTGGCTCATTGTAGGCCAGTCACAGTAGCAAGTAAGAGAGGCACCATCTGTCACTCAGAACACCTTGTCCTCCCTGGGATTCTTAGTGAATCAGAAGTCGTCTGTCCTAGAACCGGTGCAGTTGCTCAAGTTTATAGGGGCAGAATTGGATAGAAAGACAGGAATGGCCTATCTTCCTCAGGACAGGGTGGATAGCCTTATTCAGTTGGCAGGGTCTTTTTCACTGCATGTTCCCAGACCAGCAAGGCATTTCCTGCAATTGTTTGGTCACATGGCAGCCTCCACTGTAACTGTCCCAGGAGCCGGGTTTCAGATAAGAGACATCCAGTTTCATCTCAGGGAGTACTGGTCCCAAAAGAAAGACTCTCTGTCAAAGCTGGTCCCAGTCAAAGCCACCTTTATTCAAGCTCTGCAGTGGTGGCAGGTAAGGGAACATCTCAGACGAGGGGTACCTTTCCTACAGCAGCCCCCTTCTCTGATACCACAGATACTTCCCTCCTGGTGTGGGGAGCACATTTGGGGAATCACACTGCTCACGGCACGTGGGGAAAACAGGAATCCCTCCTGCACATCTGATCTATCAGAGCTCAGAGCAGTTTTTCTGGCCCTTCAGTCTTTTGCCACTCAGGTAGTAGGGAAGGTGGTGCAGGTCAGAACAAGAAAATACAACTGCCATGTACTACATAAACAAGCAAGGGGGCACAAGGTCAACCCCTCTTTGCACATAAGCTATAAAAATTTGGGCATTGGCATACTCATACCTCTCAAGTGTCCCTCATTATGAGGGACATCCCTCATTTTGCCCCTTAAAATTGCTCTGTCCCTCATCCGTCCCTCATGGAAAAGGTGCTGCCCACACAGTGAATGTATTGTAAATTCAGACTTTAAAGCAGAAACACTTAATATTCTAAAATACTATATCCAAAATAAACTTTGTGCAAGTAAACACTATGGTTTGCACAGTGTTCTGAGCTTGTATCTCCATGTTTGAGGGTGTGTCCCTCATTCTGAGGGTCTGGGTCCCTCATTGTCCCTCATTTTGAGTGTCCAAAAATGTCCATGTCCCTGATTTCAGTGACAAAAGGTTGAGAGGTATGGGCATACTCTCTAAAGGTGTCCCTTTCAGCTGTTCATCTCCCAAGCAAGGACAGTGTCCTAGCGGATGCCATCAGCAGGATAAACCAGAATCACCTCGAATGGTCACTGAACAGACAGGTATTTCCAGACCATTTTCAGGAGGTGGGGCACCCCAGAAGTGGATCTGTTTGCAGCCCCAGACAGTTACCAGCTCTCAGAATATTGTTGCAGATCCCCCAGCAAGGGCACAGTTCATTTGCATGCACTTCTTTTAGATTGGACAGGGAAGTTCCAGTATGCTTTCCCTCCATTCTCTCTACTGGTGAAAGTATTGAACAGGCTCAGGCTTCAACCAGCCTCAGTGATTCTCATTGCCCCAGACTGAGCCAGACAGCGCTGGTACTCCATACTCCTGTCAGTGTCAGTAGCCAAGCCAATCAGTCTTCCCAGGAGGTACAACCTATTGACCTCCTCTCAGGGCAGAATCATGTACCCCAACTTACTATCCCTTAGACTCGAAGCATGGCTCTTGAGGACCTAGAGTATGTGGACTTGCATCTTTCAGAGGGGGTTATGGATATACTGAGAGTTTCCAGAAAGCTATCCACTAAGAAAACATATGCCTCTAAATGGAAAAGGTTTTCCTTTTTGGTGCCAAGGAAGAGGCCTGGATCATTCCCAAGCTAATATTTCTATAGTCCTGTATTATATGGCTCATTTGCACTCCACAGGTTTAACTATTGTCACCCTGAAGGTGCATTTGACAGCTGTTTCAGCTTATTTATCAGCAGGTAAAGCTTCTTCCTCCTCTTTGGCTTCAAAGCCAGTGTTCAAAACATTCTTTAAAGGGCGGCTACATTTACACCCACCACACAGGGAGCCCACTCCCATGTGGGACCTAAATATTTGCATTGCTCAGCTCAGGCAACCTCCTTTTGAACCCATGTCATCAGCGGTTCTCAAATATGTGACTTGGAAAACTGTATTTATGGTTACCATTACCTCTGCCAGGAAGATAAGTGAAGTCCAGGCACTATCCACAGAGCCTGGGTATATCGCAGTTCATAGGGACAAGATAGTCCTGAGAACTAACAGAAACTTTTTACCTAAGATGGTATCAGATTTCCACCTTAACCAGTCTGTTACCTTGCAAGTCTTCTTTACAGACCATTTCACTTCAGGTGAATGTAGGTTTCACAGCCTGAATGTAAAAAGGGCAGTCAGCTACTATCTTGACCACACAAAGGGTCACAGACAGGATCGAACCTAGCTCTTCCTTACCTTTGGAGAGGTGGGGAAAGGAGAACCTTCTACAAAGCGATCCATTGCTAGATGGATTGTAGCTTGTATCCAGTTCTGTTGTAGCAAGGTAGGTAAGGAACCACCTGCAGGCCTCAGAGCCCATTCAGCTAGGGGTGCTGCAGCCTGTTTAGCAGATGCTAGAGATGTCCCCATAGGAGATATCTGCAAATCTGTAACTGGGAAGACAGTCCACGCATTCACAAAGCATTATTGTTTGGATGTCCAGGCCAGAGGTGATGCCAGGTTTGGCACAGCAGTCCTGCAGAGCCTGTTTCCTAAATTTCCTAAATAGGTTATAGGCCCACCTCCAAAGGTACTGCTTGGTAATCTGCATAAGTCAGAATATAATAAGATTTCCTGGGGTTTGAAGAAAAAATTACTCACTTTAGTAATCTTGTTTCTTCTAAGGTAATCTTACTGTATTCTGAGCTCGCTCCCTCCCTTCCTCCCCTGCCAGAACCTATGGTCACTGCATTACAGCTGTGCTAAAGTTGTTGCAAACCTGGGGAGTATATACTGTTTTTATTTTGGGCATCTGTGACTTGAGTCTTCAAGGATGCCGGGTGTTGGAGTATTTGAAAGAAGAGTAATTCCCTAATATTTTTCCCCCTGCCATTTCTGGTTTAGGGAGGGTTCATTGGTTGTTACTATTATTATTATTATTATTCTTCCATTAGTTGGAAACTGCTTCGTAAGAATCTGACAGTTAGGAGTTGTTTACTAGGGACAGTGGTTTGAAAACCGAGCTCGAGCCTAGCATTCCATCATTTGCATAGGCTCCGGGGCAGTCCTATGGTGAGACCATACTACATAAGTCCGAATACCGTTAGATTCCCTTAGAATAAACAAGATTACTAAGGCGAGTAATTTTTTCTTCTTGTCTCTTTATATACAATGTCTTTTCCTGGCAATTAACTTCTGCATACTGAGTTCGTTAAGATACATGTCCTGTTTCTCACAGAATGTACCTGAACTTTGTCAGTGTCTTTCCTGCAAGTGCAGCAGATTAGAATATTGACTCACAACTCTGCAGATGAGCTTGTGGAGGTCAAACTGCATTTCATGTTAACCCCCGTGTTCCAGATAGCTTTTTGCAATCCTTTCAACAAACAGTATAGCTGTATACATTTTCAAACCAAGGGATCCCTGTTTCACACAAAGATTCACATATACTTTTTAACCACAGAGCAGCAAGAAAAGGCAAGTGAAGGCAAGGAGATAGCAAGGGTGGGGGTGGGGGCCTTTGGAGTGGTCAGTTCCTTAGGTGCCACAGGAAAAATCTGATTGCGCAGTCGGAGAGGCACGAGATAGACAAGTGACAGAATAGGGGAGGACAGACTAGATCATTGCTTTTAACTTTCTATGCGTAACAAATGGGACATGGTCTTACCCAACCCTTTCACAGCCTAAGAAACAGGCCTTCCAGTACTGTTCCTTTCAGTCACAGCCTCTTTGGTAGCAGCCCCAGTAGGGGCAATTCCAAGCCTGGCACCCCAAGCCCAAGTCTGGGGGTCAGGGTCCAAAGGGACAGAGGTAGTGGTGCCCCTCCAGCAGCAGAAACTGGTGCCCCTGTAAAAGCTGCCCATTGATGGGTTGTGGGCATCATCCCTCCACCTGTCCTGTCTCTTCCTGCTTTCTCGATTGGACACTTTTTACCTCACTAATCCACTATCACAGTGGACAAGTGGATGTTGTATGTAGTGGGCAGAGGATTGCCTCTGGACTTTGAGACTGTCCTGCCTTACTGTCACCACGTGCTTCAAGAGTCCAGGGTGTTCCTGGAGGTCCGCCCTGTGGGTGGACATTGCCCAGCTCCTTGCAAAAGGTGCAGTGCTATGTTCCAAGCTCCCTGGTCGGTCAGGGTTTCCTTGTTCAGGTACTTTGTGGTCCTGAAACGGACGGGGTTGGCATCCCATACTGGATCTGCACAGTCTGACCCAGTTTATGTGAAAACGCAAGTCCCGGATGGTCAGTCTGAATCAGATTATTCCAGCTCTGGAATAGAACATGTGGATCTTCTTTGAGGATATCTCTTTCATTAAGCCACACCTATGGAGCTATAGCTGTCAGGCACCAGGACCACACATAAACTTTTTTGCTAGCAGTCCACTTGGGGGCTGCCCAAGATGAGATGCTGCATCTGCAGCCCCTCTCCCTTAATTCTTTTCTGACCATACTTGCTGGACTCTACGGAGATGCTGCTACTACAGACAACTGCTAAATCTTCACTTTTCTAAGTTTTTACTATTTTTTCTCACCCTAGCAGTTATTACTTTTATTTTAAAGTGATTGCCATCATCATGTATGTCAATAAAAGACACCATTAAACTCTTATAATACTACGAGTGCGGTTGAAAAATCTACTCCAGCGACTATCACGTAGTCTGCATCCGCTGTCTTAGAAAGGCCCACAACGTTAAGGCCTGTGAGATCTGCCTGAAGTTTAACAAAGCTACCCGGCAATGCCATCAATGAGCCCTGCATTCTTTCCTACTTGAGCAGAAGGTAGCCAGAGTGGGGAGAGAGAGCTCCAGGCTACAAGCTCCTCCACGTCATCTGCCCATTCCTTGGGCTCACAGTCTTCCAAGGCCTGAGAGAAGTCCTAAGTGAAAGCACAAACACCAGGAAAGGAACATGGATAAATCCCCCCCCCGCCGCCGTACGCTTCCGGTCACCGCTTCACTCAGTGCTGACCACTGCAGCACTGTCAACTGCACTGCTGTCGACGCTGCCTGGACTTAAACTTCCTCAAGGTCATCACTGGCAGTGAATTCTGCTGGACAGACTACGGCTGGCAATTGGTCCGTCGATGTCGGGGCTTCATTCACCCCTGTCAACATGGCAAGGCACCCCTGCTCTGCAGGCCTCTGTCGATGTTCAGACGGTGCTTTTTTTCCTTCTTTACAGAGATAATACAGTGCCTTATACCTCCTCCTCCTACACTAGGCACAATGACGACGGGTCCTCTTAGAGCAGCCCCTGCATCGATGCCTGCTCCATCAATGGGCCCTAAACACTCCAGGGCATCTGCATCCTCACTTCCTTCCTTGCGGCCTTCAGAGCCCGTTGACGAGGATCAGGAATATAACCCTGACCCCCTGTTACAAGAGGAAGAAGAGGAGGAGGAGGAAGATATGGACGGGAGCCCCTCTGACAGGTCTGGCTCCACCATTTCCACCAGGAGTGAGGATTTCACACTACATACTCCGAGATCCCCCCCCCCCATAAGACCCGTCCTTCATCTCTGTGATGAAGCAGCTCCAAACTGCAGTGGGGTTTATGAACATACGAAAACTTGCCAGCAGAAATGGGCCTCACCGCCTACCAAGTCTGCTCGTGTGCGCAGCTAGCACCCTTTTATTGCAGCTGCCCTTCCCCCAACCCTCCATTCTCCTCCTGAAACTGTTCGGAGTCCTTAACACAGCCCCTACTCCTTGCCCTGTCCCATGTCCTTTTGAATCTCCCCACCGTCCTACAAGCCAACACCTCCTCTGGTAGAGCGTTCCATTTCAACACCACCATCTCAATGAAATAATGCCTTCTCATCTTCCTCCTGAACCTGCCTCCCTCCAGTCTTAGCCTGTGCCCCCTCGTGTCCCTTCCCATTTTCATCTTAAACAGACCCTCTCTGTCCGATTTATTGATCCCCCGCAAGTATTTGAAAATTTCATTCATGTCCCCCCCAATCCCTTCTCTTCTCCAGGGTGAACAGACTCAACTGACTCAACCTTTCCTTGTAGGTTCTGCCCTCCATCCCCTGTAACATTTTCATTGTCCTACGTTGCACTGCCTCGAGCAGCTTGATATCCTTCCTCAGATAAGGATGCCAATATTGCACACAGCACTCCCAACTGCGGCCTGACCAAGGACCTGTACAGGGGCATGATCACCTCCCTGTTCCTGGACAAGAATCCTCATGCAGTACACTCCAGCATCCTATTGGCCCTAGCCGTGCCCTCCTGCATTAAGCAGAGTTGTTCAAGCTTCCCGTTACTATGACCCCCAGATCCTTCTCCTCCTTGGTGACCCCTAACTGCACCCCACCCAACCAGTATTCCATCCTCGGGTTCTTTGAGCTGAAGTGCATAACTTTGCTCTTCTTTGCATTAAAACCCAACTGCCACCTCGCTGACCACTCAAGTGTGGTCAGATCCCCCTGTAGCCCCTGCCATCCTTGTATGTCATCCACCACAGTTCCCATTTTACTGTCTGCAAACAAACTGATCCTGCTCCCAACCCCCTTGTGCGCTATATCCTATATGAACAGTCCAACACCTGATCCATTTCTCCATCTTGGCCCCCACCCCTGCCTGATTCATCTTTGCCCCCAGTTGCCCATGAGGAACCGTATCAAAGGCCTTGCTGAAATCCAAATACAGGACCTCCACTGCATGGCCCTTATCCAACTCCCTTGTGACCCGTTCGTAGTATTCTATTAGACTGGTCTGGCACAATCTCACTGAGACAAACCCGTGCTGCTGCCCATCCTAGAGGTGGTTACCAGTCTGTCCTTTAGAATTGCTTCCATGAGTTTACCCACTATGGAAGTGAGACTGACAGGTCTGTAGTTACCCAGCTTGTCCTGTTTATTTATTTAAGAGTTTTACCAGGAAGGCATTTTGAGCAGAGTACTGCTCGATTTCAGATGCGTCCTGGGGATAGTGCACAAGATTAAGGAGGACATCAAAGATACAGTGGTACAAAAATGGTAAAACATGGTGATAATAGAGAAGCAAATAGTATATAATAGTAAAACATGGTGACATTAATACAGTAAGGAAGTATACATTAGGCAGTATCATGCAAACAAATTGCGCAGCATTAACAATGATGCGCTAACATAGGGGGTGAGACATGAGACAAGTGCTAGATATCTTTAAGAGTGGTAGAAGGTGTGTATTAAGAGTGGCTCGGAGTGAGTCATGGGGGTGGGGTAATTGGCCTAGCTGAGGGTGTGAATTAAGCGCATGAGCAGGTGGATGAGAAGTGCACTGAGAGAAGACCATTTAGGAGCTGGGATAAAGAGGTTAGCCGAATGTCTGGAGGGAGTGAATTCCATAGTTTGGGCAAACGGTAGCTGAAAGCTGCTTGGCCTGTTGAGGTGGACCTGAAGGGAATATGTAGTAGGCACAAGTTGATTTATCTAAGCCCGTAGGCTGGGGGTAAGTAGGCGGACAAAATTGAAGATAGGTAGGAGGGCAGGGACTGAAGCCAGAACTTGGCAGCGAGACGTGCGCAGTGAGACGATCTGCGATCCTGAAGGGAAGGTAGTCCTGTGGCCTGATAGATTGTACAGGGATGGGTGGAATAAGGACAGTCCAGGGTGAAGCGACAGAAGGAATGGAAGAGGGGTCCAGTCTGGCCAGGTTGGACTTGGGGCGGCACTGTAGACCACATCTCCGTAGTCAAAAATTGGTAGAATCATTTTCTGTACAATTGCAACCATGATTACGGTAAAGTGCACCCAGTCTGGGTTGGAGTTTTGTGGATTTCATCAATGTGTACAGAAAAGTAGAGGTGCTGGTCAAGCCAGACCCCTAGGTATCTAAGGGAGGTGCAGGCCTTCAGTAAAGTCCCGTCTAGGGTGTGGTAAGTCTGGGAGGTGGGAAGCTGTGAGAGTCTCTGCCTACTGCCGAAGATCATGGAGACTGTCTTCTTGGCATTAAGGTGAAGCTGATTGGACCTAAACCAAAGCTGGACACTGTTGAAGTCCTGCTGCAAAGTGGTAGCCACATCAGTAGAGGAGGGGCTGGATGTATACAGCACCGTGTCGTCGGCATACATGTGAATGGAGGTATGTGGGCAGGCAGAGGCCAGGTCATTTAGGAAGACAGAGAACAGGAGTGAGCCCTGATAGACTGTGTTCTGCCAGTCTGGTATGATTTGAACCAGTCAGTGGCCGAACTAGAGAGTCCTGCGCTGGCGAGCTTAGTCAGGATGAGGGTGTGGGATACCATGTCGAATGCTTTTGTTAGGTCAACGGAGGTGGCTGAGGTGATGCGCCCCTTATCCATGGCAGAGAGGATGGAGTCCGTGAGCCTCAGCAGGGAGATGGTGGTGGAGCCGGACTTCCTGACGCCAGGCTGGTGTGGGGTGTAAAAGGAGGAGAGCTGAGAGAGTACAAGTTTTTCTTGGATTTTAGCCAGTATGGGTAGAAGGGAAATAGGATGGTAGTTCCCTGGGACAGAGGGATCACCGCCTTTGGATAGCGGGATAACTGGCATGCTTCCACTCCAAGGATCATGGGTAGGGAGGATGGGAGGAGTGGGGAGGGAGGGCAGGGACTTTAGCACAAGCTGTGGACCCTGCAATACGAGCAGACTTGATAGACCAAATGGCCTTCTTCTGCTGGCTTGTTCGTATGACTATGGCAGAACTACGTTCTGCCAGTCCAATAACCCCAGTGGAGGGATACGGGATACGTTTCCTATCTTCTTTTTTCTACTGAAATCTGTTGTGCAACAGTATCTTTCTATGCTATACTTTACCTTTTTCCACCCCTGGCATAGGTTGGCCACCTACGTCAGTCTTTCCTATCTCTCACTAAACTTTTTCTCTTACTACTTTTATTTCTAATTTTCATATTTCCATCCCTCATCAAGAACTCCCCAAAATAAGCACCAGGCTAAGGCCAGCTAGCAGGAATGAAATAAGGTGCACTTATGGCATTAAATGGCAAAGATATAAAGTGCCTTTAAAGATATATAAGATGCTGGATGAATAAAGTGCATAGAATACATTCTGTGCCCTTTAATGAGTTTAAAGTGCTGCAGTGCTTAATGAAATTAATAAACTAAAATGCTTATGCCAGTTTGTCTTTATGTGGTGCAGGAGCACTGACTGTATAAGATGCCAGAGAAATAAATGAATAAATAAATGTTTAAAGTGTGGCAGTGCATAAATTGAAAGAAACGATCCTAAAGTGTCTAAGAGGAGAAAGAGAGCCAAGATATTGCTTAATGGAGGAGCGCGCTCGCTGCTCACTTGCTCTGTCTCTCACTGAACTGCTGTGTCGCAGTTCAAGGCGGGGCAGGAAACTTTTCTTTTTATTTTACTTTCCCTTTCAGCCACCCCAATTCACCGAGTAATATGTGCGCTTTGAAAAGTGAACGCTTGGAAAATTAAAGGGCCTAGCTGTCCCCAGACTTAAAAGCCACAGCCCAGGATAAAAATAATTAAAAAGGGGCTTACCAAGTTTACATAGAGCCCCAAAGCAGAGTGGCTAGAGAATGATTCTCTTAACAGTCTGCCGCTCTGCTGCAACATGGAAATCAAATGATTTAAAGGGACAGGAACGTCCCTATGTTTGGAAATGCTTTACAGAGACTGTAACCCTCAGAATAAGGAGAGGGCTACAAAATAACCTGAACACAATAAAGAGATAAATAAAATAAAGAAGATACACCACAGGTCTCTAAAGGTGCCCATAATGCCCCATTATGTATTGAGCCCTGAGATATTAATTAAAGGGATAGTGTCCATATACTGTAACAATACAGCACATGGATAAATACAATAAACGTTTGCACTGTTTACATATACAGAAAACAAGGTGCTGACCTGTTAGTAAGACCTCAGGAAGGGGATTTCCTATAGAGGGACTTCCCATAAGTAAAACCTCATTATGTAATAGAGGACGAGTTTCCCTATTTAGGGACCATTCTAGAACTAATTGGATGTTATGGGAGGGACTTTCCCATAAGTGGGAGGGCTATATAAGCCTTCCTCAAACACCAAGAGTCAGATTAGCTGCATAACCAGTCTCACTTACCTGAATGAATGTAAGCAGAAGGACCTGTGCCTGGACAGGAATTTATCTCTTAACAGCAGGAAAGCCGATTAATTGTTTTGAGATTCCTGATGTAAGGTGAAATAGCCTTGAGCTGTTGTTTATTTGATTGTTCTGTTTGAACTGTTTTATTTCTATTTATTTTTTCCTACTTTTGTATAAAATAAAACACACTGTGATTGTGTCATACCCTACTACTGTGTCTAGTGTTATCTTTATACCCACGTACCTGCGACATTTGGTGTTAGCAGTGGGACACTGGAAGTCCTAGCCGCAGGGTGATTTCAGGAGGTGTCAGACCTGATACCAAGGTAACCCGTAGCATGGTGATACGTTTTTGTCATCATGATGACTGCTGTACGACCCGCTCTGACTAGAGCGCAGGCCGAGCTAACAGGTGAGCAGTAGCTCTGAGGTTTTGAGGTTGAGAGAAAACCAAGGGCCAAGCTGGAGCGTCAATTGACAGACTCCTCTGGAGGAGAATATGGCGAAGAGGAAGGAGGAGGACTGGAGGATGTGAGAGTTGAACCACCGCAAGACATGAGCAAGCATTGAAGTGGCTTGCATAGAAACAAATAGAAATGGAGCAGCTTCAGGAGAAGGACAGCCAGTAGCAAGACAGGGAAAGAAGATGGCAAGAAGAGCATTGGGCAGACACACTGAGGGCCCTACAGATCATTGGGACCAGTAAGTCCAGTGAGGGTGCGCATGCCCTCCCTAAAGACATCAAATTAACCAAGATGTCAGCTACAGATGACATTGAGGCATACCTAACTACCTTCAAAAGAGTAGTGAAGGTGTGTGGGTGGCCTCCAGAGCAGTGGGTGGTCAGGCTGACTCTCTGTTTAGGTCCTCCCTGGACCTCAAAGATGCCTACTTTCACATTACCATCAGGTGCTCCCACAGAAAGTACCTCTGGTTCGAATTGCCTTCAGGCCATTATCAGTTCAGAGCAATGTCCTTCGGGCTAACATCAGCACCAAGGGTATTCACAAAATGCCTAGCAGTAGTAGTGGCCTTCTTAAGGAGACAAAACAGTTCCATATTCCCATACCTGAACGACTGGCTAATTGTGGGGCAGTCTTCCGACCTACATGTGATTCAGCAATTGCTCACTTCTCTAGGATTCCTCCTCAGTCTTCCAAAGTTAGTTCTTGAACCAGTGCAAATCTTGACCTTCACTGGGGTAGAGTTGGACACTGTCCAAGCAAGAGCCTTTCTTCCTCTAGCAAGGGTAAAGGCCCTCATAGACCTGGCTTCTTTCTTTTTGGCTCTGGTCTCTTGACCAGCATGACATTCTCTTCAACTCCTGGGCCACATGGCAGCCTCCACTGCAGTGGTACAAGGTGCCAGATTTCAGATGAGGGACATTGTTTCACTTGAGGGCTTTGTGGTCCCAGAAAAAAGACCCTCTAGCCAAACTGATTCCAGTGACTCAGACTCTGATCCAAGCTCTCCAGTGGTGGTTGGACCAGAACAACCTCAGACAAGAAGTCCCATTCATCACTGTCTCATTCTGTGGTTCTCACCACAGATGCCTCTCTCTCCTGGGATGGGGTGCTCACTTGGGAGCACTTACAGCACAGGGAGTGTGGTCCCCTCAGGAGTCTGTATTTAGCATCAGTCTCCTAGAGCTCAGGGTGGTGTATCTGGCTCAACAAGCCTTCTCAGAATCCGTACAGAACAAGGTGGTTCAGGTCAGAACAGACAGCACCACCACCATGTGGTACATTGTGCATGGAAGCCATGAAACTATGGTCCCTGGCTTATTCTTTACAGACTTCTGTGGTAGCAGTCCACTTTCCAGGGAAGGACAATGTGCTAGTAGTTGCTTTGAGCAGGATGTCTCAGGGCCATCACGAGTGGTCCCTGGACCCCTTAGTGTTGAAGGTGATATTTTCATGGTGGGGCACACCAGAGATAGACCTCTTTGCAGCCCCAGACAACCACTAACTTCCTCTCTTTTGTTGCAGACCCCCAGTATTGGGCTCAGTCCCCCTGGATGCTCTACTTCTGGACTGGCAGGGGAAATTTCTGTATGCCTTTCCTCTATTATTCAGAGTTCTGGGAAAGATAAGGTCACAGTCTTGCAAAGTGGTCCTGATTGCTCCAGACTGGGCCAGGCAGCCTTGGTATCCTCTATTACTGTCCCTGTCAGTCCATCTCCCCATAGCTCTTCCCAAGAATCACAATCTGCTAACCTCCTCTCAGGGCAGAATTTGATACCCCAACCTTCGGTCTCTCAACCTCAAGGCATGGCTCTTGAAGAGCTAGAATACGTAAGTCTGAATTTTTTTCAAGGGGGTTCTGGACATTCTCAAGGCCTCTCGAAAACCTGCTGCCAGAAAACTTATAATTCCAAATGGAAAAGATTCAGCATTTGGTGCTCCAATAAGCACATATCCCCAGATTCTGCTGACTTGGCTACAGTTCTGGATTATATGGTTCATTTTAATGGCTTAAGCCTGAGACCAGTTACCCTCAAAGTACACTTGTCAGCTGTTTCTGCATTCCTGTCAGTGGGAAAGCCCTCCTCACTGGCATCTCACCCTGTTTTCTGTAAATTCTTGAAAGGATTGTTTCATGCCAACACCTCCATAGGGGTCCTACTCCTGTTTGGGATCTTAATGTTTGCATTGCTCAGCTTATGCAGTCCCCTTTTGAGGATTTGGCCTCAGCAGAACTTAAGTACTTGACTTGGAAAACTGTGTTCCTGATAGCTATTACCTCTGCCAGGCGTATCAGTGAATTACAAGCTCTGTCAGTGGAGCCTGATTTTATCTCATTCCATAGAGATAAGGTGGTCCTTAGAACCAACAGGAGGTTCTGACCCAGAGTGGTATCAGACTTCCATTTGAACCAATCCAGGTCTCTTCCTGTCTTCTTCAGTGAGCATTCTTCCTCAGGAGAGAGAGAAGGTTACACAATTTGGATGTTAAAAGGGCTCTTAGTTACTACATTGATCGTACTAAGGCACTTAGGTTTGACTCTTGCCAGTTTTTCCTCACTTATGGTGAAGTGTTGAAGGGTAAACCTGCTACTAAGAGAACTGTTGCCAGGTGGATTGTCTCTTGTATACCATTCTGCTATGAAAAGCTAGGCAGAGTACCCCCCTCAGGCCTGAGGGCTCATTCAACTAGAGAGACAGCTGCTTCCCTGGATGCTGCCAGGGATATACCCTTATTAGAGATATGCAAAGCAGCCACTTGGAAAACAGTCCATACATTCACCAAGCATTACTCTCTGGATATCCAGGCTAGGAGTGATGTCAGGTTTGGTACAGCAGTACTGCAGAGCCTATTCCCCAAATAGGTTCCGTCCTTCCTCCATGGAGGTACTGCTTTATAGTCTGCATGTTGTCAGAATACAGCAAGACTTCATGTTGTTCGAAGAAAAAATTATTCACCTTAGTAATTGTGTTTCTTCTAATGGAGTCTTACTGTCTTCTGACCTCCCCCCAACCCCGCCTCCCCTCTCAGAACCTGTTTTTTGGGAAGTGGGCTGGCAGGGGTGCACTTAGCAGTCTTCCTTTTTGGAGAGGGACAGTGGGTTATGTTATATTGTTTTTGATAGTTATAGTTGTTCATTACCTAGTTTTTTCTCTTGGCTTTCTCGACTTGAGTCTTTTGGGATCCAAAATACTTGGCTACCCTTTGGGCTAATAATTTTGCAATTTCCACACAGTAGGTGTAACTAGTTAGTATTAGCTCGTTAGAATCTGACGGTTACACTTGGAAGTGCAGCAGACAGAGGTTTGAACCAAACTGGAGCTCAACGTTCTATGCTCTGGCATTGAGTTAACTCTTTCCTCTCCGGAGCAGTTCAAGTACTGTGACTAACTGCATATTGTCAGAATACAGCAAGACTCCATTAGAAGAAACACAATTACTAAGGTGAGTATTTTTTTCTTTTCCACCCGTGGCATAGGTTGGCCATCTACGTCAGCCTTTTCTATCTTTCACTAAACTTTTACCCTGCTACTTCTATTTCTAATTTCCATATTTCCATCCCTCACCAAGAACTCCCCAAAATAATGCACCAGGATAAGGCCAGCTGGCAGGAATGAAATAAGGTGCATTTATGGCATTAAATGCCAAAGATATAAAGTGACTTTAAAGTTTATAAGGTGCTGGATGAATAAAGTGCATAGAATACATTCTGTGCCCTTTAATGAGTTTAAAGTGATGCAGTGCTTAATGAAGTTAATAAGCTAAAATACGTATGCCAGTTTATGTCTATATGTGGTGCAGGAGCACTGAATGTTTAAGGTGCCAGAGAAATAAATGAATAAATGTTCAAAGTGCTGCAGTGCATACACTGAAAGAACAGACCCTGAGGGGTCTAAGAGAAGAAAGAGATCCAAGATATTGCTAAAAGGAGGAGTGCACTAGCTCCTCACTTGCTGTCTCTCACTGAACTGTGTCGCAGTTCAAAGCAGGGTGAGAAAAGTACCGTAACAGTAGATCTTCGAGAGAGGCTCTTGCAGTAGGTAATTACATATAGGACATTTGCGGTGGCCTTAGGACTATGAAAAATTTCTAGCTAGCAGTCCCTGGCGAGGGACCGCCTCCTCGTCAGGTGACCGGCATCAGGTGACGTCGGTATAAAGGGGCGGTCCTGGACGCCCGCCTTCCTGTTCTTTCCCACCACAGACTGAAAGAGGCCTGATGAGAGAGGAGCGGATATTTCCCTTAATGGAAAAGGAGCTAAAAAAGCCTAGGGGGATGGAGGGCGGGAAGGTATTACCTACTGCAAGAGCCTCTCTCGAAGATCTACTATTACGGTAAGTTCTTGCGTAACTGTACTATCTTACTTCGAGAGGGCTCTTGCAGTAAGTAATTACATATAGGACTGAATCCCAAGCAGTCTGGAACAAAGAAAGGCACCGGGAGGAGGAAAGTACTCCAAGAAGTAGCTCTAGCCGTGCAAGCCTGAAGACAGAAGACTTTGCAAAACAGCCAGCCCGAAGCCTGCTCTACGGCGAGAGGCAATATCCAAACTGTAGTGTTTCATAAAGGTATAGACGGAAGTCCAGGTGACGGCAGCACATATGTCTGCCGCAGACACATTATTGAAACAAGCCACAGAGGCAGCTACTCCCCTTGTGGAGTGGCCTCTGACTTGACCCGGGAGGGTCTTGTGGTATTTGTCATAACAGAAAGTGATGCAATGAGCTAACCACTTAGACAGGCATTGCTTGGAAACAGCATTGCCTTCCCTTTTGTGAGCAAAAGAGATGAACAACTGATCAGTCTTTCTGAGATCCTTCGTCCTGTTGGTGTAGTATCTCAGAATCCGGTGAACATCCATAGTATGGAGTAAATATTCCCCTTGGTTAGAGTACTGCGTGAAAAAGGCAGGTAGCTCTATGGACTGATTTAAGGTAGACTCTGCTACTACTTTAGGTAGAAACTTAGGATCTGTGCGAAGAGCAACTTGTTCCTTGTGAAAAATCAAGTAGGGGATTTTACACATCAGGGCCTGGAGCTCGGAGATTCTTCGAGCGGAAGTAATGGCCACCAAGAAGAGCGTCTTCCATGAAAGAAACTTCAAATTTGCGGAAGCTGCAGGTTCGAAGGGGGGAAGGGTAAGTTTCTCGAGAACAAAATTCAAGTCCCAAGGGGGGGGCAGGAGTACAGATGGGGGGCCTCAGATGGAGGACCCCTCTAAGAAAGGTCTTTGAGACCTCCAATTGAGTGAAAGCTTTGTCTGCGAAGGGAACATGATAAGCCGAGATGGCCACCATGTGTACCTTCAAAGAGGAATGGCTGAGACCCAGGTCGAATAGATGACGTAAATACTCTAGTAGAAACCCCGCTGAGCAGGAGAAAGGCTCCACGTTCTTGGAGGTGGCCCAAATAGTGAATCTTTTCCACTTCATGGCATAAGTGGACCTTGTGGAGGGTTTTCTGGCCTTCACTAAGATCTCCGCCACTTTGGGAGACACACCAAAACGGGATTGGGCTGGGTCTGCAGGAGCCACGCATGCAGTTGAAGGGATTTGAGGCCTGGATGGACCAGGGTCCTCTGGTCCTGGGTCAACAAACCTCGAGATAGAGGAAGAGGAGGATCCTCTGAATATTGTTGTAGTAGAGAGAACCAGATTTGCCTGGGCCAGAAAGGAGCGATTAGAATAATTCTCGCTCCTTCTGAAGCTAGCTTCTGCAAGACTCGTGGGATATAAGGAATTGGGGGAAAGGCATAGACGAATCTGTCCTTCCAGTCTAGAGACAGAGCATCGTTCCAGAAAGCGCCTCGCTCTGGAACGAGCGAGCAGAAGGTGGGAAGTTTTGCGTTTTGTGGGGAAAACGAACAGGTCGACCTGTGGTGTTCCCCAAAGTTGGAAGATATCATCTAGGACCCCTTGGTCCAGTTCCCACTCGTGAGTCAGAGCAGAAGAGCAACTTAACCTGCCTGCTAGGGTGTTATCGACTCCTGGAACGTGAATCGCCGTGAGGTGAAGGTCGTGTTGCGTTGCCCAATCCCAAACCCTCATTACCTCCCTGCATAGAGGGTAGGACCATGTTCCTCCCTGTTTGTTGATGTACTACACTATGCACATGTTGTCCATCTGGACGGCTAGGTGGCCGCGAAGGATGTATTGGTTAAGGGCTTGCAGAGCATACAACACTGCCTGAAGCTTGAGCACATTGATGTGAAGAGCCTGTTCTAGCCTGGACCAAGAGCCCAGGGTCCGATGAGGGCCAAGATGGGCTCCCCTGCCTTCGCCTGAGGCGTCTGTGGTTAGAGTCTGGGAGGGGGGAGGATGAAAGAAAGGGACCCCCGAAACAGTTTCTCTCGAACCATCCACCATTGCAAGTCTTGCATCATCGGCGATGAGATCAGAACTGAATGATCTAGGTTGTCCACTAGTTGATCCCACTGAGAGCATAGAGTCCACTGAGAGATCCTCATGTGGAGTCGAGCGTGGGGGACTGTCGGTATGGCGGCCGCCATGAGCCCGAGAAGGTGAAGGACTAACCTCGTCGAGACCATCCTGCGGTCGGATTACAGACATATTTGGGTCTGAATGGAGGCCGCCCTGTCTGGAGGCAGGAAGGCCTTGCCCATGGTCATATCGAGGATCGCCCCGATGAACTGTAGCCTCTGGGAAGGGTCCAGATGAGACTTGGAATGGTTGATGGTAACACCTAGGCAGGCAAAAACCTGCTGGGTGAGGGAGAGAAATCTCAGGAGTTCCTCCCTGGACGAGGCCGCGAGGAGCCAGTCGTCCAGGTAAGGGAACACCTGTACTCCCTTGGTACGCAGGTGGGCCGCCACCACTGCCAGGCATTTGGTAAAAACTCGGGGGGGCTGAGGATAGACCAAACGGGAGTCCCTTGAACTGGTAGTGGTCCCCCTGGAAAGCAAAACAAAGGTATTTGCAATGGGAGGGGCGAATGGGAATGTGCAGATAGGCATCCTGCATATCCAGGGCACAAAGCCATTGACCCGGCTGGAGGAGGGGCAGAAGGCTTTGCAGGGAGAGCATCCTAAACCTTTTGTACTCTACATAAAGATTCAGGGAACTGAGATCTAAAATCGGTCTGAGATCTCCCGTCTTCTTTGGGACCAGGAAGAAATGGGAATAGCAACCTGTCCCCTGAAGATGAAGGGGGACAGGCTCTATGGCTTGCTTCATCAGAAGAGCCGAGATCTCCTCCTGGACCAAAAGAAGGTGTTCCCGTGAATACAACTACTTCAGAGGAGGGTGGCGGGGTGGTTTCTGAAGAAACTCTATGGAGTGTCCTTCTGCTATAAGCTGGAGCATCCAAGAATCCGTAGCTATCCTCTCCCATCCCGGAAGGTGGAGGGAAAACCTCCCTCCTACCGGTTCCTCTGGGGAGTTCGGAGGCAGTGGGAGAGGAAAGGAGTCAGGTGGTGTGGGGCAGCGCCGCAGCTGAAGCCCCCTCTGCTTTTTTGGGCGGAGGGGGCTTAGCAGCTGCGGGGGCCTGACGTTTTGTGGCCCACCTTCCCTGGGGTTTCGCCTTTGGCCAATTCCGTCTGCGAAAGGGACGGCACTGCTGCTGATGGGGACTGTACATAGAATCAACTGATTTAAGAGCCGTCCTCTTCTCTAGCAAATCGATAATGATGTCCTTGACATCACCCCCAAAAAGCACTGACCCCCGGAAAGGTGCTTCCTGGATAGTAGATTGCACCTCCGGGACCAGACCTGACACGGCAGAGCCAAGCATGACACCGTAAGCTTACGGCGAAAGCGGAGCTCCGCCCAGCAGTGTCCACTGCGTCGTATGTCACACGTAGCATGTGGCGACTGGCCGAACGAGCAGAGCGGACGAGATCCGCCAACTCATGTTTGACTTGGGAGTCAGGCAAGGAGTCCAGCTTGGCTTCCACCTGAGTAAGGATGGCTGGTAGTCCCCCATGTGGCCGATGTAGTTCAGGGCCCAAATCCCCAGTGTCGAGGAAGCGTAAATCTTTCTCCCGTACTGGTCCAGAAGGCGAGATTCCTTATCAGGAGGTGACAAGCTAAGATGCTTTGGGTTTGCCGATCGGCCATGAGCGGCGCTAATCACGACCGAATCAGCACGAGGGTGAGAATCTAGGAAATCAACACCCTCCAGTGCCTGATATAGCCTGTTCAACTTCCTGGGAAGTGGAGCTAAGGCCGACGGCTGTTTCCATATCGTGGTGACAAGGTCGGCGTGAGGCTCTATCCAGGGTGGCACTAGTGTAGGAGCTGTCACGGGCAGGGGTGGCACTAGTGTAGGAGCTGTCATGGGCAGGTCCAAATGTTCAGTGAGTTTCAGACGCTGAGGATCTGGTTCCAAAGAGCGCCACTGATGGACCTCCTGGATTTTTCTGAGTAACTCCGTAAAAGAAGGATCCTCCGGAGGAGACTTCGGAGGAGTCCTCGGACGGGGCTTCGACAGAGAGCGAGGCTCGTCGTCTATCTCGGAGCAGCCATCGGAAGAGTCTGAGGAATCCGAGAGTGAAAAGGAGGAAGAAGAAGAGTAAGACTCCCTTTCCCGACCCAGGGGAGGAACGTGTCCCTTCGGTAGTCCCCGGGGACGTGTGTCCTGCCCCTCTCTGGACCCAGACGGAAGAACCCTTGAGTCCGGAGGTGGTGAAGGAGTGTGCCACCTGGGGCGTACAGGAACCTGGGATGGCACTGTCGCCGGAAGGCAGCTCTCGGTCTCTTTGGTGAGTTGAGCCTTGGCCTCAGCCCACCAGGAGGCCAGAGTCTCCTGCAGGTCCCCCGGCGAGTGCGGTGGAGGAGGAGGAGGCGGGGGATAAGAATATGGGCTATACCCATATGGAGCGTATCCAAAACCTGGCTGTGGGTAGCTGCGGCATCGGGAAGCCTGGCGTTGGGTGCTGCAGCGTCGGATATGGTATTTCCAGATACACTGGTGTCAAATAAGATGGTGGGTACGCGGAAGCTGGGGGGGGGCTGCCTGCGCAGACGGCCTGGCTGGGAACCTCGCGGGCGTGTCCGCAGCAGAGAGCCCGGAGGGAGGGCCTGAAGGGAGCAGGAACTCCCCCTGAATTGGTAAGGCTGACGTCTGGACCGACAGCAGAGGCCCTGACGCCGGAGGGGCCGGCGTCGGAGCCGGTATCCGGGGAGCCGACGTCGGGTCCATCGCTCCAGATGGAGGAGGGACTAACGGAGGCAAAAGATCCTCAACTGCACCCAGGGACGGGGGAAAAGTCCCCGGGGTCAGGATGGGGGGACTCTAGTTCCCCAGATGGCAGCGAAAGCTGCGGTGAACTGGGGACGACGGATGTAGGAGGGTCCGTCGTTGGTTCCCTCGCTGACTGGACGTTGGACGAGCCGACGTGAGGCATAGAGGCGAGCTCTCGGCGGGCGCCAGAGGAGCCGACGTCCGACTTACGAGAGCCTTCCCCAGAGGCAGGTTGAGAGGAAAGGTCGGCCTGGTCCGGAGGGGAAGAAGCCGTGCATTGCCCCGAAGGGTCGGACGTCTTACCAGCCCTCTCCGGGCGGTCGTCAGAGGAGCTGATGCCCGGCTTACTGGAGTCGCCCGTGATGGTAGGCTGCAAGCCTGCGACTGAACCGGGAGGCGGGCCGCCCAACTGCTCGGGCGCCATAAAGGCCAGGCGTGAGCCAGTGGTGGCTGGCGCCACCTCAGAAACCTCTCTGAGGCGGCCGTCGAGGCGATCCCCCGGAGGGGATGTTACCTGTAAGCCCACGACTCTTGATGCAGACGCGGAGGAGGAGCCTTTGTCCCGGTGCCTCTCCTTGTCCTCCTCCTTTCGATGGCCTCCGGGGGAAAGTGGACGCCTGCCTTAGCTTCTTAAGCTCCTTCTCCATAAAGGTCATTTTCTGTTTAAGAATATGGGCCTCCAGAGATTGCTGCCATCTTTTTCGGGTGGCCGCGTTGAAGCTAAGGCAATGCTGGCACTTCTCGACTTGATGATCCGGCCTAGGCAGAACAGGCACAGGGAGTGGCTGTCTTTTATGTGTAGTTGGGAGCCGCATTTAATCGCACTTGTTCTTGTGCTCAGAGGGTGTAGGGATGACATACACCAACGTTAGTACTGACGTTTGTCGAAAAAATAAGATTTTTGGTTAAAAAGCAGCCAGAATACATTTGTGAAGCACCAAACTTTTCCTCGTTTATACGCCGCACGGAAGCTAACGGCGGAAAGAACTGAAGGCGAAGTCTCGCACGCCTTTATACTGACGCCGCCTGATGCCGGTCACCTGATGGGACGGTCCGCCAGGGACTGCTAGCTGGAAATTTTTCTGATAGTCCTGCCACCTGCCGTGTCAGTCCTATATGTAATTACCTACTGCAAGAGCCCTGTCTCGAAGATCTTTTATTTTACTTTCCCTTTGAGCCTCCCCACTTCCCAGAGTAATCTGTACGCTCTGAAAAGTGAGCACTTGGAAAATAAAAGGGACTATGCTGTCCCGAGACTTAAAAACTACAGCACAGGATAACAATAATTAAAAGGGGCTTACCAAGTTTATGTAGAACCGCAAAGCAGAGTGGCTAGAGAATGATTCTCTAAATGTCTGCTGCTGTGCTGCAACATGGGAATCAAATGATTTAAAGGGACAGAAACATCCCTATGTATGGAAATACTTTACAGAGACCGTAACCCTCAGAATAAGGAGAGGGCTGCAAAATAAATTAAACACAATAAAGAGATAAATTAAATTAAAGAAGACACCACAGGTCTCTAAAGGTGCCCATAATGCCCCATTATGAGATATAAATTGAAGAGCTGGTGACAGGTTCAGGAGAACTTTAACAAAACGTAACATTTAGACACAGTCCAGCTTGTATTTCCCATTAGTGCTATATGCCTCCTCACCATTATTTATTACCGAGGTCATCTGTCTGAAAACTGGATCTTTGTTCCTGAAGAGTTTGTCTATTCCTGCTGATTTCTCCCTACCTGAAGTCACAGAGCACTGCTTGTGGTATCACAATTACTCCCATGGCAACAGACTGTGATGTCACAACAGAGGATTATGATTTGAAGTAGGGAGTAAGTTATATAGGCAGATGGACTCTAAAACCACTCTTAAGGGATAAAGATCATACATTCATGCAAATTTCCTTAGAAATAAATAATCAGGAGGAGAAATACATAAAATATAAATGGGATGCAGGCAGAATTGTACCTAATTTTTACGATTTTTAAAGTTTTCTTTGAGGTGTCAGTGTCTCTTTAAAGGGCTAGTGTTCATACATTGTAACAATACAGCACATAAATAAATACAATAAATGTTTGCACTGTTTGCATATATAGAAAATAAGGTGCTGACCTGTTGGCAAGACCTCAGGAAGGGATTTCCTATAGAGGGACTTCCCATAAGTAAAACCTCATTATGTAATAGAGGAGGAGTTTCCCTATTTAGGGACCATTCTAGAACTAATTGGATGTTATGGGAGGGACTTTCGCATAAGTGGGAGTGCTACATAAGCCTTCCTCAAACACCAAGAGTCAGATTAGCTGCATAACCAGTCTCACTTACCTGAATGAATGTAAGCAGAAGGACCTGTGCCTGAACAGGAATTTATCTCTAACAGCAGGAAAGCCGATTAATTGTTTTGAGATGCCTGATGTAAGGTGAAACAGCCTTGAGCTATTGTTTATTTTTTTGTTCTGTTTAAACTGTTTTATTTGTATTTATTTTTTTTCTACTTTTGTATAAAATAAAACACACTGCAGGTGTGTTGTACCCTATTACTGTGTCGAGTGTTATCTTTATATCCACATACCTGTGACACCAATCCCCGATGACCCAATTCCGCTCCCGAACCTGGGTCGCCGGTGTGGCGTCCAGCGCCTCAACCCTCAGCACCACCAGGCCAGGTCCCAGCTTCTTATGCTCTTCTATGACTACAGATGAATTGTCATGGTCCATGTACCTGCAAGTACCCTAAAAAAAGTCATTTTTTTCTGCCAGAGGCCAGTCTGTATACACTATTTAATGATGTAAGACATGAAATGCAATACTCTGGACCAGGGCCGTTGTTGATTTTGGGTTGTCATGGGACGAAGAATGTAGTACACTCATTCTATATTGAAACAGAATCCTGGTGAAGGTCCAGTTTTTGCCTAAAGGAGTGCTTAAAAAAAATAAACAAATAAATAACATCCAAGCCTTCTGCTCCTATCTCATAAAATCTACACAGGTGTATAGTCATCTTGTGAGATCTACCCTCAGGATCCTTGCATTTGGCTGTCAGTGCTTGAATTTGCTTCATGGAGTCCAGCATGAGCCTGTTCATGCGGTCAGGACGAGTGTGTAAGGCAGAGACAGCTTCCTGGTGGGTGTGAGTAGTTGTTTGGACATCTGCAGTCCGAGTATGGATTTTGTAAAAAATCCACTTCAGTTTCAGTCTGGAAGGCACATAGCCCCTCTAATATGAAGTCCAGTTTTTGTTTTTTTGGTAAGAGGGTAGCATCTTTCAAAAAAAGAGGTGTGCAAGAACAAGGGGGCACAGTTTGAAGATAGATGGGGGCGGCTCAGAGGTAATGTAAGGAAGTGTTTTTTCACAGAGAGGGTTGCAGATGCATGGAACGGCCTTCTGGAGGAGGTTGTGGAGTCAAAAACAGTGGTTGAATTCAAGCAGGCATGGGACAGTCATAAGGCAATTCTAGGGGTTGGGGCTAGAAAGAAGTAGGCTGTTGGTTAACTAGGATCTGCAGCTTATCCGTTAGGTAGGGAAATGGGCAGACTGGGTGGGCCAGGCGGTCCTTATCTGCCATCAAATTCTATGTTTCTATGTTTTCTATGACTTGGAGGGGCTGCAAGGTCAGACGCCACCATTTTGGAACTGGTGGAGGCCTCACTTTCTGAGTTTGCGACTCCCATCTCTCAGCATCGATCTTATCAGGAGCCTGAATAGCTTTTTGTTTCTTTCCCATCCATTTTCGGCAGCGTGGTAAGAAAAGTTTTACTATTTAAAAAGTAAATATTTGGACTCAAACCCCAGGAATCCCTCACTTATACTTAACAAATGTAACATTCCACTGGAATGAGCTGCTGTGGAGATTTAGAATTTTATGCTTATTGCAAAATCTTAGAATGAAATTCAAAACTGCTGCGTGATCCCACTCACCTCTGCCCTCTAACGGCAGATTTATTTCTCCACCTGCAAAGAAGCATCACCCAGAAGTTACTCTACATTTCTGAGATGTCTACATAGAAACATAGACTTTGACGGCAGATAAGGACCACTTGGCCCATCTAGTCAGCCCATTTCCCTACCTATAGGATAGGCCGCAGATCCTAGTTAACCAACAGCCTATTTCTTCCTACCCCCCACAAGAATTGCCTTATATCTGTCCCATGCATTCTTGAATTCTCCCACAGTTTTGGACCCCACAACCTCCTCAGGAAGGCTGTTCCATGCATCCACTACCCTCTCTGTGAAATAATACTTCCTCACATTGTCCCTGAACCGCCCCCCCCTCTATCTTTAAATTGTGTCCCCTTGTTCTTGCAAGTCTCTTTTTCTGAAAGATGCAACTACCCTCTTGGACTTTGTTGATTCCACTGAGGTACTTAAAAGTTTCTATCATGTCCCCCCTCGCCCTTCTTTCCTCAAGGAAAAGGAAAGAATCGAGCCAGGTAGGAGTCAAACCAACAATCTTCTGATCCGTAGTCAGACATGTTATCCATTGCGCTACTGGCCCCATTGCGATTGATAATTTTATTTTCTTAAAGACTTTCCCGGGTGTTTCAAATTCCCATTTTTCTGATGCTCTAGAAAATTTTTCAAGGTTGTTTTCTGGCACAAGTACATTCTTTATATATGGAAGCATTATTAGAATAATGATTATCCTATTATGTCATGTCCAGCTTAGACTATATACAGGACAGCAGCAATGAAATTGGCTCCCACAATTGCACAGTTGATTTCATTCAAGGTGCTTTATCTAAATATCTGTCTGTCTTTGGCTACACTGTTTATTTTCCTTGCCATTCTGCATGTACTTTTGAATTGTTTGAATATCATTGGTGCAAGTTTAGTTTTTATTGGGATGTTTCAATTATTTTGTCCTGAGCCAACCACCTCTGAAACTGCACCTCTGAAAGCAGATATAACCAAAAAGAAGCATGGCAACCCCTATATTTCGTTCTGTTTTTATATTCATAACCATATTTTACACCTATCAGAAACGTTTTACTATAATGACATGGGTTTGAAATGGTTTTATGTATAAAAACATATAAATATTTGGGGGGGAATATCAGTACGAGAGTGTCGTAGTCTTGGTAATTAACTTTCTATTTTTGCATTTGTGGAAAAAATGAAGCAAGCATCATAGCAAATGATGTGTCCTTGTTTCATATTTTCTTCTACACTCATGTTGATACTTAGATATTGACGTTATAACCACATAAAACAATCTAGCCCCTTCAATGATTTCTTTCCATAAAGAGAGATCGTCTCACCAGTGCTACTTAAAAACAAGCATGGCAACCCATGTATTTTGTCGTGAATTTTAAATGTTTAGATGACCATCATGTACTGGGCAGAAAAATTATTTATTTGACATGAGCTTGGTGAAACACCAGGGAACCTCCTTAAAAGTGTTTTGTTTTAGTTAATCCTCTGAGGGTATGTTGTTGCATCTAGTGAGTTTCTTTGGTTCCTTATCAGTAACAAGGAACCAGAGAAAGGCCCTGGGAACCGCATATGAAATTTGGAAAGCACAGCCTTTGTGCCAGGATCTCTTGATCCTGAAAATTTCATGTTGATTGGTTCAGTGGGAGCAATAGGATTGCCACCTCTGAATAAGGCAAAAACAGGACCCTAAGCTCCGCTCCTATTTCGGCCCTAAACCACACACCCTTTTTGGGCCCGCCCCTTTAAAAACTCATGACCAACTGAAACCACCACACAAAATTTACCGATCGGGTCGGTGGGTGGACATTAAGGAACTGCACCACAACACCACTTATGAATTAGTAATATAATAGTTTTTTGCACTTTAATGCAGTTTGAAAGTTAGACAAACAATTAAAGATTTAAAGTAAACACACTTTCACATGGGACACATGCACTATCAAACAATGAGTGCACATATATGATTTTTATTTTTAAACTGGCATAATTGAATTGGCAGTTGTTTGGCACCTGTTGTCTCATCAGTTCACTGGCACTGTACTTTGAATTTGTATTTTGTATCAGATTTTGCTGCATCTAACAACTTTATATTGTTTTTTATAAAGGCATGGAACTGTGAGCAGCTATGCTGAAAGTTCAGTTTAACCTGCAGTTCAGCCTTCACTAAACTGACAGACATATGGTTCCTCTCATCTGTCCAGCAGTTCCCCATGATAGAAAAAACTCTTTCTACAAAGCTGTTGCTGACAGATATTGACAACACAAACTGTACAAGCTGTAGAAGAGTTTTACATTCTGGTGCCTTGGCAAAAAATGTTACCCATTTCTCTGCCACAGACCCTGTCATGCCACTCAGTACTGGCAGTGCATTACTCAGCAGACAGTATTCTGAATTAAGTTCATCCATGTCCAAAATGTTCGTGAGCTGCAGAATTTCTGCACAGTGGAGCAGTTCATTCCATGCCATTTTTGGCTTGCTAAGTGCCATGATCTGCATCCCCTGAAGAGGACTTGTTTCAAATTTGAACCATTTGTTTAAATATATAATGGCTCGACTGTAAAATCCACAGAAGTCTTTTAAAATTCGGTCTCCGATGTTTCCCGGAAATGTCTGCAGTGCTGCATTCACTTTGTAGCCGGCAAAGTTGTCCTCCAATCTTTTCTCCAGTTCCTGTTTTAGGTTATGCATTATGCCATACACCTCTGTACTTGTCACAGTTTTGCTCTCCAACAGTGCTATTGATTTGTGGAAAATGGCCATTGTATACTGCATAAAATGGATAGCACTCTCCCTCAGTAAGTTCATCGCTGCTGCTATACCCATCCTCATTTTCTGCGATGAACCTCCAAATGGCAGGATGGCATTCATCTGAACCCTGGCTGATGAAGTATGATTTAACTGCAGGCCAGCACTGGAGGAGCCTGTTTATTGCTGGCAGGAGGGAAAGCCAGTGAGTGACCACATGGCGTAGCAGATCCTTCCATTCCAACTCAACAAAGGCAAACTTGTCTTTTAGCTCATTCATATTCTTAGCAGAGCTGGAAAACTCATTATACACTTTTATTACCAAGTTTTCCACATCATACCTAGCCAGAGCCTTACTGGCATTCCTGGCACAGTTATGGATGACATGGCACAGGCAGTTGGCAGACACAAGGTGGGCAACTTTTGATCTTAAGTTTTGAAAAACTGAATGATGTTTCCCATAATTTACAGAGGCATTGTCCGCAGCATAGCTTGATAAGTGTGCAAGCTTTAAACCTCTGATGGTCAGGGATTCAATAATTTTTGCTGTAACATCTGCAGTTTCATTGTGATCTTCATAAAAGTCCAACAGTTTCTGCTGGATCTCCTTTTTGGGATCAGAGTACTGCACAGCAACTGGAGACATTTTTTATTGTCTTTATTAGAAGCATCTGATACAACAGAGTAAAATGAATTGCCCATTTCTAGGGACATGGATATGTTGTTCATCCACACTCATTGGCAGGTATCCTTGCCGCTTTAAATCTTGCCGGAAGGTCTTCAAGCTTGCTCCTCCCACCCACCCGGGTGGTATAACTCTCGGCTCCGCCCCATGACGCCAGATCTTCCTTACCGCTTGGAAGCTCAGGTTCCCTCCTTAACGCTCTGCGTTTGTGACTGGTTCCTATTTCTCCGTTTGCGGATTTAAAATAAATTTTGCAAAAGACTTCAGTCTTCTATCCCTCATGACTGCGATGGACAAATCGACTCCCAGTTTCGGAGATGCCCATGCGGGCAGAAGATGTCTGGGCGGATCCACACTCCACGTGTGTCTACTGCTTAGGCCTTGAGCACGACCCGCGGGACTTCGACCTGTGCTCATCTTTCTCGGCCCTACGTCCTCGAAGACCGTGCTGCCCGGTGCAACTGGGCGTCCGAGCGTTCCCTCGGTGAAGTCCAAGAGGCCCGGTTGGCGGTGTATCGCGGCGGTTTCAGCGGATCCTTTCGGCGGATGGTCGCCCTCGAGAGAGGCCCGGCGCTGGCCGTATCTTCCTCGGCCGCTGCATTTATCCCGCCTCTCTGGGTTCTTCCTACACGGCTTCTTTTAGGAGCTTTGTCTGTCCCTCTCCACTAAAGGAGAAGGGCCTGCGTCTGCTGGACCTTATTCTCGGTCAAAAAGAGGGACAGGGTAAGTCCCTCCGTCGGCGCTCTTGGGAGGCGGAAAGGTCCCTCTCCCGGGCCGTCGACGATAAACCCCGACCGACCGCTGAAACTGGCCACTGGCCTCACGGTGTCCCCGTCGGTCAGTTGACCGAGACTCCCACCGATGAAGTCGAGATTTTTCTCGACCCATTGACGAGCTGTCGCCTTTGCAGCCGAGATTCCCTCTCCCGGTTCCCCGGGAGAGTTGAGATCCCGTGGGCTCGCCTGTGCCTCGGTTCGGAGCCTCGGATGGACCATCCGAGCGAAGGAGTGCGGTTCCGGCCGACACCTCCCGCACCGACCTCGGAAATTCGGGACTCTCGGTCTCGGTCTCCGGACCTCTTCGCGGTCCAGCCGATCCCACCGTCATCGGCGGTCTCGGTCCTGGCACCGTGATAAAGCGCGTCGCCGCTCTCGATCCTCGTCCTCCTCCTCGGATGAGGAAGCGGCGTAGAATACGTCGGCAGTGCGAGGACCTTATGTCTAACAACTCCTCCTGGCGGAATAAGCCGATCCGTCGCCTTCCCGGCCATTAAGTAACTGTCACGGGCAACCGACACAACCTCGACTTATCCGAGGAGCCTATACAGAGCGGTTGTTACGCCAAAACCGCTACTTCACGATTCCGAGTGGAACCTCCGCCTCCACAGCCACCAATTGGGGCTCCGACCAAGATTCTCGGTCGGCTAAGGGTCTACCCATCGGCTGTCAGTTACCCTCACTCCCGACCGACCTCGGCAGGTGAAGGGTGGCTCAGGCCAGAGGCAGCTCTTGAGGACTCTTCCGGTCCGAAGATGATTCCTCCTTTTTCTCCAAGCGACTGGACTTGGAGTCTTCAGGAGGTCAGTCAATGGACGATAGCCCGTCGTCCTTCCTAGGACTGCTTCGGCTCATCTCGGAGTCTACTGGGATGGAGCTCGAACCCGTTTCCAAACGGGCCAGGTATCCCCTCACGGAGATTCTGGACCGAGGGGATTCTCCGACGGAGGCCTTTCCGGTGGCCGAGGCCATAGTGGGTCCGGCACTGGAGCTTTGGCAGCGCCCTGCTTCCTGCCCTGCGCCTTCGGCCAGGATGGCCAGGAAGTATGCGGTCCCTACCGGTTCCTTGTCCGGTTTTTCGGAACACCCCTCTGCTGAGGGGTTGGTTACCGACAGCGTTTTCCGGTAGCCGCAGCGCCAGGGATGTGGACAAACCTCCTGACAAGGAGTCAAGAAGTGGACTATGCTCGGGCGAAAGTCTACGCTCGTCCTCTCTCGGCCTTCGTCCAGGCCAGTTCGGCCCGTCCTCGGCACATTTTCTCATGCCTGTTGGGCTCCTGGATGAGGTCATCCTCATCTTGCCGCGATCTGCAGACTACGGTTAAGCAGGTGCGGGACCAGAGCGAGAGCAGTGGCCAAACAGCAGCTCCAGACTGCTTTGGATATAGGGACTCATGTGCCAGATCGGTGGCGGCCGCGTGGCTGTCATCGTCGCGAGCTTGGCTGAGGATATCCACCTTTACTTCGGATACCCAGCACAAGTTGGCGGATGTTCCCTTTTGAGGGACTGACCTCTTGACCCTGGGGTGGAAGGTCACCTGCAGAGGATCGAGAAGTCAATGCCACCTTGGACTCGGTCTCTTCCGCTCAGAAGGACAAAGGCCGCAAACCACAGCCTAAGCCCTTCAGTCCTTCTGTGGCCTTTGGCCTTGACCCAGCAACGTCAGAGACCCAGCAGGCTCGGCCTTGGCATCCCAAACCCAAACGCGGCTTCCTCAATAACAGGAGGCAGGAGGAAAGGGCCCAGGAGGTCCCTCGGCCGGTCCCTCCTCCAAGCCTGCCCAGTGGCCGGGCTGGGGTGTCGCCCCATCCCGTCACCTTACCCTGGGTCCCCCGTGGGGGCGGCTCCGCCACTTCCGTTCCGCCTGGTCGCTGTTACCACGGACAGGTGGGTCTTGGAAGGTGGTGGGAAGAGGCCTGCCTCTGGAATTGAGCAGGCACCACCCTTCCAGGCCATTACGCCTCGGGGCTTGGATCCCCAGCCTCACTGGCGGCTCGTCGAGCCGACATCGCTCTCCTCCTCCAGAAGGAGGTGGTAAGAGGTGGTGGACCCTCCTTCAGACCCAGGGTTTGTGTCCAGGTACTTCCTGGTTCCGAAGCAGACGGGGCTGGCGCCCCATTCTCAACCTACGACCTAAACAAGTTCCTAAGGTCTCGAACCTTCAGGATGGTCACTCTGGCTCAGATAATACCATCCTTGGAGCGGCGTGTGGTTCTGCTCTCTGGACTTGCAGGGAGCGTTTTTCCGTCCCTATCCGTCCGTCTCACCAGAGATTCCTTCGCTTCAGCGGAAGGATCCCTCTTGAGTTCCAAGCCATGCCCTTGGCTTGTCTCCAGCTCCCAGGTCTTCACCAAATGCATGGCAGTGGTGACAGCATTCCCTCTTGACGCCGAGGTCGGGTGTACCCTTACCTGGGCGACTGGCTGATAGCAGCTCCCTCCAGGAAGGAGGCGGAGTGGTCAGAGATCTGGCCCTCAGGTCTGCTCTCAACTGGGCCTCCTTATCAACGAGGCCAAGTCAGAACTCGAGCCGAGCAGGTGATTCTATTCATGGGCGCAGCTCGACTCTCTCGAGCCAGGCGCGGCTCCCGGCGGACAGGGCGAGGTTCTTCCTCCTTTGCCCGATCATTTCTGGTTGGGCAATTGCGCCTGCCGGGACTTCCTGCGCCTCCTGGGTCTCATGGCGGCCTGCACCAGCGTGGTCGTTGGGCCCGCCTGGAACATCGTCCCCTTCAGTGGGGACTGGCCAGCCAGTGGTCTGCAGCTGCGATCCCTTGGACCAGCTTGTGTCGGTGACACAGGGGATGTGGCAGCGCTCTCCAGTGGTGGACCGTTCCAGATCATTTGCAGGAGGGCATCCCGTTCGTCCGCCCGAGCCGGCGGTCTCTCTGTCGACCGATGCCTCTCTGATGGGTTGGGTGCCCATCTGGGGAACACCGGGCTCATGGCCTCTGGTCCCCGGGAGTCCCGATGCCACATCAACCTGCTGGAGCTCCGGGCGGTCCGCCTAGCTCTCACCGCCTTTGCTCCGTTCCTCCGGGTCAAGTGGTCCGAGTCCAGGCGGACAATACCACGACCATGTACTATCTAAACGCCCGGCGAGGCCGCGCTCCATGCTTCTATGCAAGGCTCTCCGCATTTGGTACTCGTCACGCAGCCTGGAGGCGGATCTCCTAGCCATTCACGTGGCAGGAGCCTCCAACACCCTGGCCGATGCCCTGAGCCGGATGGGGCTGCATCCAGCAGTGGTCTCTCCTGCGGAGGTATACAGCATCTGTTCTCCCTTTGGGGCACACCTCAGGTGGACCTGTTTGCCTCCATGGAGACAGCGAGCTGAGTCTGTTCCATGCCCGCCCCCTCAGCAGGGGCTCGCTGCAGGGGATGCCTTCTCGAGGCAATGGACCCCGGGCCTCTTTACGCCTTTCCCCATTTCCCTTGATCCACAAGGTGCTTCTCAAGGCGAGGAGGGACAAGGGCAGGTGATTCTGATAGCCCCAGACTGGCCTCGCCAGTTCTGGTACCAGATCTCCTCAGTCTCAGCTCCAGGACTCATGGCAGCTTCCAACTCGCCGGACCTGCTCTCAGTCAATCAGGGAAGGTGTTCCATCGGACCTTCAATCCCTGCACCTGACGGCCTGGTTCCTGGCGGCTAGAGTTCCAGGCCTTGGGTCTTTCCGGCAGGTCCTCAATGTAGTTGAGGCGTCCCGTGAAGTCGACCAGAAAATGCTATGCCTTCAAATGGAAAGGTTTTCCATTTGGTGTCAGGAACAAGGGCTTGGACCCTTCCTCCTGTTCCTTGGCAAGACATCTTGGACTATTTATGGTCCCTTTCTAGTCAAGGGCTTAGGTCGTCGACCCTAAGGGTGCACCTGGCAGCCATCTCTGCTTTCCGGCGCGGGCAGGGAAGCAGTCGATGGCGCAGGAGAAGGTGGTCTGCGCTTTTCAAGACCTTGATCACATTTCCTCCAGTCCGGGAACCCCCACCTCCGTGGGATCTACTGCTGGTACTGGCAAAGCTCATGGGCAAGCCATTCGAACCTATGCACAGTGTGCTCTCTCTCACCTGTGGAAGACCGCCTTCTTGGTGGCTATCACGTCAGCCAGAAGGATGGGAGAGCTCCAGGCGCTTTCCATCCAGTCTCCTTACCTGGTCTTCCACAGGGACAAGGTTGTCCCTGCGCCCCACCCGAAATTCCTTCCGAGGTGGTGTCGGAGTTTCACCTTAACCAGGTGTTGACTCTGCGGTGTTCTACCCAATCACACCTCGGAGGCGAATATAGGCTCCATACTCTGGACCCTAGAAGGGCGCTCGCTTATTATAAGGAGCGCACGGCTGAAATTCGGGGAGAGGTTCGCCAGCTGTTTGTCACCTACGCTGAAGCCGCATCTGGCAGACCTGCAGCCAAGCGGACGATAAGCAGGTGGGTAACCTTCTGCATAGATCTCTGCTATAAGTTGGCGGGCATGGAGCCTCCCAGAGGGATAAGAGCTCATTCTACCCGCCATACTGCTGCAACGGTGGCTGCTTCCAGGGACGTCCCTATCCAGGAAATCTGCAGGGCTGCTACCTGGAAGTCAGCAAACACCTTCATTACCCACTACCACACCGACCTTGAGTCACGCCGGGATGCTGGTTTTGGGGCCTCGGTTCTCCAGTCTCTCTTTCCCAAGTAAGTATTGGGGGTGTCGTCTTGCCTCCCTCCTCCCGGAGAACTGCTAGGGTCTGCCAATGGGTGTGGATGAACAACATATCCATGTCCTAGAAATACAGGTTACTCACCTGTAACAGGAGTTCTAGGAATGGTATATTGTTCATCCACATCTCGTCCCCGCGCCGGACGCTACAACCTGAGCTCCAGCGGCCAGATCTGGCATCATGGGGCGGAGTCGATATACCATCCGCCGGTGGGTGGGAGGAGCAAGCTTGAAGACCTTCCGGCAAGATTTAAAGCGGCAAGGATACCTGCCAATGAGTGTGGATGAACAACATACACCATTCCTAGAACTCCTGTTACAGGTGAGTAACCTGTATTTCTTGTAACAGCAGTTCGTCCCCAAAAGGTGCCAGGACATTGGTGACAATGCTCTCAGCCTTTGTTCATCCACAACTCATTTTGGATGCAATACCTGAGTCTGTGTAGATCTGCTGAGCTATCTTCATTCCACAGTTTATGGACAGGTAGGAGTGATGATGCTGGACTCCATGGTATAGTTCTGTAAGTTCGGCTGCCATCACCTTATTGCTTTCAGAACTATTTTCTGCAACAAAAAGTTCTTCATGATATGATTTTCTTTTTGCAGGTGTGTTAGCTGTTGGTGTTTTTCACTTTTTTTCATGATTCTTTACTGCAGCCTCGGCATCCCACTTCACTGTAAAAGCAGAGCCACAGACAGTGCATTTGGCAGAATGTTCCATTCCTGGTCCTGCAGATCTGATCCAGGAATACTTGCTTTCCCAAGCCTTGTTGTAGCAGCAAAATATTTTGGCCTTCTTAGCAGGAGGACTGCTACTCCTTTCTTCATCACGAATGGTGGGTTGGAATCTTTTTCCACTAAGACTCATGTTTCTGTTAAGCAGTGGAGAGAGGGTTGAGGGTAAGAGTCAAAAAGAGCTACAAAACAGTGTGCGATGGCCACTGACGGAAGTTCCAGGACAGCAGGATGTCACAGGCTCAGTCCGTTGGCAGCACAATATGAACATTTTACTGTAATATTTTTTCAGAGAGTGCAGTGAGACACACATGCAGTTGTGGTGGAGCTCAGACTGACTGAAAATAGTGTCCACTTCTCCTTGACTTGGCAGTATCAATAACACAGAGCAAATACAAGTTGCCACTTGCCACTGCATCTCAGAAGAAGAATCAGCATTTATGTAGCACTTTTCATACACGGTGTACTCTAAAGTGCTTTTTACAAGCAATGCTAGACTGGTAGTGAAGTGACTGAATGTGTAGTGGCAGCCATATCACACATCACCCACACACAGCCTGCCCTGGATAATTGCATGAACCGGTTTTGTGGGAAGGGGAATGTTGGTCAGGACACCTGGAATATCCCCTACTCTTTGTGAAGAATGCCTTAGGTTCTTTTACTTCCACCGTCCTGGACACCCACCAGGACAGCACCAGGATGAGTAGAAAGGACCTTGGTTTAACGTGTCATCTGAAGGACAGCACTTCCCAACAGTACCGCACTGCACCCCCTAATACAGACAGTATGCTGAATAATGCATAATATACCGACACCATACTAATTGGTGAGCCAGCCTTACAGCAAGCGTCCCTGTTAAGTTAAGTACTTTTAAAGCTATAAAATGCTGTCATTATGAAACATAATGTCTGTTTGCCACTTTTGTTACTAAAATTCTTTTGGTTGGACTTGAAACTGCATTCTGTAGTTTCAAGTCCAGATCAAAACATTAACAAAAGTGGCAATAAAATTACGTTCTGCTTTCATGATGACAGAATTTTATAACCTTTAAAAATACAATATAAATAATATAACACACTATTCAAATTGGTGAGCCAGCTGGCCCAGTTCATTTGGGCCCCTACAGCAAGCATTCCTGTGAAAACTAAGTACTTAATTTTCAAGCCTGTCCACAGTTCACTCCACTCCAGCCAAAAAGAACTGCAGTACTTGTTGCTATGATATATAAATTTAAAATGTGTTCTGAGCATACACTATAGTGATGGGATTCAGTCAGAATTATTGAATTCTGATCACATACTGTAGCCCCCCCACCCCAAGTAAAAAAAAAAAAAAACATGAACAGAATGGCAGCAGGACATTCAAGAAACAGCCAATCTGTGAGCCGGGGGCCCCGGAAATTCACTATTTTAATTATTAATTTAATCCACTTTAAAAAAGGGCAAGCCTACCTACAAAGTTGATCCTAGGGAGATCAGACAGTTGCAGCAGCAGAGATGTCGCAGATTCGTAATTTCGTAGTGGTGGTCATCGAGCAAGGATTGATGCAGTCAGTCATTCAGCCAGCCAGCAGAGCAGGTTGTCCGAAGACAGATGAGATAAGGCAGCTAAAAGTTAGGGTATTTATAGCCAGGAGTAGGGGTGCCCTGCTTTTGTTTTTAAATTCCCGCTGCATATTCATATTTTCCAGGGCCAGATGATTGGTCCCTTTTTAAGGACCAATAAAAATCTATGAATTTCAGTGGGTGGTTACTGCAAGTCGGACAGCAACCCGATTGGTAGAAAATTAGTCGTCAATGGAAGCCACTGATTGGTAGGGCTTTCAATGCCGACTGCTACTGTGAAAAACAGACCGAACTCCTGGAAGTCTAGTTGGGCGGGACTCAAGAGAAAGCGGCGAGGACCAGCAGGGAGGCGGGGGAGGGATTAACAGACTGGGAAGTGACTGTAGGATTCTCAGCACAGTACAGTCTGTGCAATGTGCATCACTCATTCCAGGCTGCAGCTCTACTTTACTCGCCGGTCCTCCAGTCTTCGCTTCAGTCACACAGCACAGTCTGAATGATTAGAACAACACAGACAGACATCACACTATTCTAATCTCTTTCTCTACATAACATCAGCAAGCAACGAACAGAACAAAGTACAGACCGTAAGGTAAAAATAATTATTATATTAAAATTAACGAATTAACACTTTGCTGTGCATGCGCTACTACCACCTAGCCCTAACCGTGCCTGGTGCCTGCCTAATAAATAATCCGGGGCTCAGAAAGGAAAAATTAGTCTTTTTTCCTTCTCACAGTCTCAGCCTCACCTCACAGTGACTGAGTGACAGGACAAGTCGGACTATAGTCAGACCGGACTTGTCTCGGACAGTTAGGCGGGCAGGCAGCTGGCAGCAGCATTATAGACCCAGGATTAATTTTATTTAAATTAAATACATTTTGCAGCCTTGCAGGTTTAAAAGTAACGTGCCGCTTAAGTTCAGACCGTTCATTGAACGAAGCAGAATAGAAATCCTAAGAGGAGACACAAGTTTATTCCCAATTCCCAAATTTAAAGGTGATGATGACAACATGATGACACCGTAGCTAATAATTGGGGTAGGTATCTTGTTTGTAAGGTGTAGGTGTTGCTGCCTGTTAGTGGTGTAGAGCATCTGAGCATGGGAGCGAGCAACCGAATTTGAAGGGCTTTTTATGCTGTCGCCAGTCGCCTGTCTGTCTTAGCAAAAATGTTCAGGACGGGTACATGATCCAGCAAGGATTCTAACCTTTCCATGCAGTGCAGTCCTGACAAAACTGTTATTTGCTTACCTAGCCTGGCACTGACAGTTTTCAAATTCAATACTTGACAGATTCTTTGCAGTTCCTTCCTGATCACAGCCAATACAACATCATAGAGAGAGAGAGAGAGAGAGGTAGCCCCGACACAGGGTGTCCCTCCAGCTCCAGCAGCTCGCTTTCAGTTAATTTCCCAGCACTGTAAAGCACCTTCTTCTCGTCCAGTTACAGTAAGGTAGGACAAAAAAAAGCATAAAAAATAACATCTATATTTAGTTGCACATCACCTGCAGGTATTGCTGACTTGAGGTTCCAGGAACGTTCCGATTTTGATTTTTGGGTCGGGTGGGGAGTCGGGGACGATTTCTAGTCTAGATAGCAAATAGCACCGATTCATAGCGCGAATCAACTAGCTTTCAAGTAGCGGCTTTTTATCTTGGCAGGTGGAGGAAACTTGTTAAAACCCAGACCCGAACAGTCAGCCAAATTGATTAGCTCGAAGAACGAAGACTCGGTTGCAACCTTTACCTAGCTGCACTGATTGCAGTCGGGGGCGGTGGGTGTTCTGTTCCGGGGGGCTCCCACTTAAAGAAAAGCCGCCCTGTGGGTTAGTTCGTTGCTGGGCGGCGGCTGTATATGGAGTTACTTGTGTTAGTCATTATACAGGTATTATGTCGGGAGTAGCTGCTGCAACGAGAGTGGCAAAACCGGAGCAGACGGGAAGGAATCCGGAGAACCGGACAAATAAGTAAAAAAAAAAAACAGGCAATCCGGTCAAAAAACGGACAGGTGGCAACCCTAGGGAGCAACATTATACAGGTGCAAAAAATGTTAAAAAAAAAAAAAAAAAAAAAAATCTGTGTTTTTAAAAATTTTAAAACCTTTTTTGCACCCTGATAACTGAAAAAAATATGAGGATTTGAAATCTGAAACTTTCTCTTTTTTTGTATTTTATATTTGATTTTTTGCAAGAGAAAACTTATAAAAACAGAGATCCATGGGGGAATCTAGCTAACAATTAAAGGAGAACTGTGTAAATTAAGAGCCCCCAACCACGAAAAGCATACCCCTGATCCAGCTTTTGAGGTAGAAAAGTGCATTTTTCTCGTGCTGCTACTTTAATTTTATTGCAAAAAGTCCGTAAACTGGAAATATGGCAGATGCTGGGGTGCTCCATTTACTGTAAAGGTATGGCGCCACACTGCTGGAATGTATTTAAGCGAGCAGTGTGGCACCGCACTTTTACAGTAAATGGAGCCCCCCGGCGTCTGCCATATTCCTGGTTTGTGGACTTTTTGCAATAAAATTAAAGTAAGTAGCAGCGTGAGAAAAATGCACTTTTCTACCTAAAAAGCTGGATTGAAGGGTAAGCTTTTCAGGGCAGGAGGCTCTTTATTTACATAGTTCTCCTTTAATATCCCCAAAGAAAGGTACATTTATCAAAAGTAAATGAGGAACCACCACAATTGATGCAACATGGGGGGAGGTAACTATAATAATATAGTAAAACAATTCCATGGCACACAGCTCAGGAAGTTCACATGGATTTGACAGGCAATAAAAAGAGAGCCCAAGAAATACCTATTTACCATGTCGACCAACCGGTCTAACAAATCCCCATTAATAGTCCCAAATAAAGTGTTTTCCAAGAACTTTCCCATAAAATTCTGGAGAGAAATAATTAGCAGGCACCTATAACCAGCTTTCTTAAATCAGACGCATAAAATGCTAGACTGGCCCTTAAGACCCCCAGACTTAATCATAGGTTGTTTGAGTGTACAGAGTACTACAATAAACATATAAAAACTCCAGTATGGAACAAAAAAATAGAAAGAATATACCGACTTCGGCTACAGTCTGCTAGATCTACCATCATTTGCAAAAAAGATTGTAGTGTGACAGAAAATCATCACATGGACCACATACAGTGTACCTTACTGCTATGCAGCCTCCAAAATTATAGTCTAGAAACCCTCCCTTAAAATACCGTTTTAAAAACTAAGTAACCCAGTCCACCCCATCCCAAAATATGCACCCCATTTGCTGTGAGGGCCTGAAAGCATGCATACAGCACTTCATAGTCCACGTGTCAGTCCAGTAATAATGTCAATCTCCCTTCGAAGCCTCATCCACATTTTCTTGGTTCAGCTCCTGTTCTTTCACGCCATGCACTTTTTCAGCATCTTTTAGTTCATTGAACAAGTATACCTTGCCATTCCAAGAAAGTCTTAATTTATTTGGGAACAACAATTGGTGTTGCACCTTCAGCTGTCGCAAGTGACTCCTTACACCATTAAAGGATTTGCGACGCTGGCAAGTATCATAAGAAAGATCAGGGAACAAAGAAATATCCTGAATCGTCATAGTTAAAGCAGCAGTGCGATGTAAAAAAAAATGGTGCTTTTTCAACAGTTTATTCCCTGTGCTCTGCTGAGCATTTCCCTGGTACTCTTTTCTGCCAGCATTGTACTATCGTCTCGTAATTTGCTCAGTTATCCTTTGTCTTTGTTTACCTTTCTGCCGCCAGCTATGTTAAACTGGAACCCCCTCTGCTGCCTACTGCACATGTTTATGACTGGCAGTACTACACAGGGACATCGGGAATGTTCAGCAGAGGGTCCCACTGCAATATTTATTGTGACGCCACAACAATTGAAATTAATTTTAAATACCTAAAAAACTAAAGATCGCTAGAAAAAAATATTTACAGATATGGAAACATTCTCTATGGCTGAATGTGCTCACAACCAAAAATAAGAATTTTGATAATCATTTCCTGATTATGTTGCACTGCTGCTTTAAGCTGGCGTTGCCACCTCACTGTTGAGAATCCAGTCCCTCAAACAACTGGTACAACAACCCACAAGAGACAGGGCTATCCTAGATCTAGTACTGACTAACAGGGAAGGGATCACAGATCTCCAGGTAGAAGGTCACCTGGGGGTCAGTGACCATCACATGGTATGGTTCAATTTGGCTACTACATCTAAATCATCCCATTCCAATGAAAAAATATGGGACTTCAGAGGAGCTGACTTTGATAAGATGGCCAACAGAGTTAAGCTAGCCCTGGCAAAAAGAAACACAGATGAGGGGGTACAGGCAAAGTGGGCAAGCATTAAGGATGCAATACTTGAAGCAACATCCCATTGTGTTAGACTGAAAAGGAAGTGCAAAAGAAGAAGGAAACCACTTTGGTTCTCAAATACAGTAGCAGAAAAGGTCAGAGCCAAAAGGCTGGCCTTCAGGAAATATAAAGGAACACAGCGGGATGAAGATAGGGAGGCATACCAAACTGCCGTAAGGGAAGGCAGTAAGGCAGGCAAAGTCCCAAACTGAGGAAACACTAGCACGAACAGTAAAAGAAGGTGACAAGACTTTCTATAGATACATTAGTGAAAGGAGAAAGTCCAGAGGGGGTATTGCTAAGCTTAATGGAGAAAAGGGAGCATGTGAGGAGGAGGAGGAGGACCATGTAAAAGCATCTATCCTAAATAGATACTTTTGCTCAGTATTTACTGAAGAGAAGGTAGGGCAGGCCCACAGCTGAGCACCATGGACACGGGGAGGAGCACTACTCCTTCACAAAAGAAAGGGTCCTACAAGAGCTTGCTAAGCTCGGGGGATAAGGCAATGGGACCTGATGGCATACATCCCAGGGTACTTAAGGAGCTAAAGGTGGAACTAGCAGAGCCATTAGCAGAACTGTTTAGTGAGTCTCTGAGCACAGGAGAGGTCCCAGAAGACTGGAGAAGGGCTCATGTGATCCGCCCACAAGAGTGGTAGCAGGAGGAGGCAGAGAACTACAGACCAGTCAGTCTTACCTCAGTACTGGGCAAGATTATGGAGCACTCCTTAAGGAAAGGATAGTGCAACACCTGGAATCCATAGGGGCACAGGATCCAAGACAGCATGGGTTTACAAAAGGAAGGTCCTGTCAAACTAATCTCATAGATTTCTTTGACTGGGTAACCAGAGTGGTGGACCAAGGGGGAGCAGTTGATGTCGCCTACCTTGACTTCAGCAAAGCTTTTGACACTGTTCCACATAGAAGATTGATAAATAAGCTGGGTAGGCTCGGGGTGGGTCAGAAGATGGTCAACTGGGTGGCAAACTGGTTGACGGGTAGAAACAGAGAGAGTGGTAAATGGTATACAGTCAGAAGAGATGCAAGTCACAAGTGAGGTACCTCAGGGATCAGTCCTGGGGCCAGTCCTCTTCAGCATCTTCATTAGTGACCTTGCAGATGGACTAGAGGGTAAGGCTTGTCTGTTTGCAGATGACACCAAGATCTGCAACAGAGTAGATGATCCAGATGGACTGTGCAGAATGAGAAGAGATCTGAATAAACTAGCAAAATGGTCAAAAGAGTGGCAACTGGGATTTAATGCAAAGAAGTGCAAGATCATGCACATAGGAAAGAGAAACCCTGAAGCCACCTATAGGCTGGGAGGGGAGTTGCTAGCAGTCACAAAGGAAGAAAGAGACTTGGGCATCATCATCACTGATGACCTGAAATCATCCAAGCAGACTTCTAAAGCAGTAGGTAAGGCTAGGGGTGTTAGGGTGTATTAGTAGGGTATCACAAGTTGTAAGAGGGAGGTAATAATCCCTCTTTACAAGACACTGGTTAGGCCCCATCTGGAGTACTGTGTGCAGTATTGGAGGCCACACCTTCACAAGGACATTAACCAAATTGAGGCAGTCCAGAGAAGGGCAACCAAAATGTTGCAGGGACTGCATCAGAAGACATATGAGGACAGATTAACAGAGCTCAATATGTATACTCTTGAGCAAAGGAGGGAGAGAGGTGATATGATCGAGGCATTCAAACACCTTAAGGGCATTAACAAGGTGAAAGAGTCTAACATGTTTAAATATAAGAAAAATAGCAGGACTATAGGACACAGCATGAGATTAGAGGGGGCCGATTAAGGGGGAATGTGAGGAAATTCATTTTCACAGAAAGGGTGGTGGATGCATGGAATGGCCTACCTCAAGAAGTGGTGGCTATGAATACAGTGCAGGGCTTCAAACAGGCATGGGATAGGCATAAGGGAGCAATACAAATGAGTATGAATAGATAGGCCACTGATAGAACAAAGGCCGATGGCACATTTATAAGGTACAAAAAGAAATGGGTAGACTGGATGGGCCTTGCGGTCCTTATCTGCCATCAACTTCTGTGTTTCTATGTCCCAGCTGTGCTGCATACCACAAGGAAAGTTCTGGGAGTCAATGGCTCCGCTGGTGCTCGACGAGGGATAAGGCGATAGACCTTTTCTAAGGAAAGCAGAGATTCATCCTTTGTAAATCCAAGCAGCTGGGGCAGAACAGTACAGGCAAAGTTTAGTCCATCCTCACCCTCCACCGACTCTGGCAGACCAGACACTCTTACATTTCTCTCCCGGGCTTGATTTTCAACTGTTTCAAGCCATTGACACAAGAGAGTATTTTCCTTAATCAACTTGTTGGCAACATCCATAGTCTTATTGACATTAAGTCTGCATTCTAGAAACAGCCAGATCGATCATATCTACTTTAGTTTCTAGTGTCATTACTCGGGGAGTCAGAGTATCAAATTTGCGGTCCAGATCCTGCACTGTCCACACCAGCTGCCTCAAAGTAGTGTTGACCGTAGCCAGTCTCACCTCCTCTGTCACTGTAGCAATTGAAGCCCCTGCTGTAACACTCTGTGCAGGTCTCTCATCTAATCACCCCTTTGGTTGAAAAAAATAGGCTGAGGCAGCAGTGGCTCCCTTCGTTTTCCCATCAGGCACACCAGGCTGAGTCTCCATATTTAGAGCAGGCTGAAAATTCAACAAAGCGTGCCCCAGAACAATTTGTAATAAAAATTTAACGAAACTTTTATTTTTTTATTTTCTGTTTATCAAGCCCCCTTGCACTGTGACCATGCTTTCCCTAAGGTGTCCAAAGGCTCGGATTAACTCCTGCATGCCCCGGTAGGAACAGCCCCCATCTGGCCACCGTTTGTCCTCCGGGAAGGGAAGGAGGGAGTCTTGACTTCAAACAGCATGAAGTCTTGCTATATTCTGACATATGCAGCGAGTCCCAACCTTCAAACTGCCCTGGAGATGAAAGAGTTAACTTTCCATGCCAGGCATGGAACACTGAGCTCAAGCTCAGTTGAGACTCTGTCTGTTGTTCTTCAAACTCAAACCGTCAGATTCTTTACTCCTCCTCACTGAACAGTCGCTCCGGAGATTTCTCCTTCTGCTCAGTTCATTTTGTCGGTTAAAGTACAGCTTTTCTCGGTTTTCTACCAATTTAAACCGCAACCCGTCGGTTCAGTCTCTGTCTGTGGTATTTGTGAGTACTAGATAGGTTTTACATTAATTCTGTTCTGTGTGGAACTTGTAAACGGTTTATCGGTTCGGTTTGAACCGATCAAGTTGTTTAAAAAATCTTAATCTGTGATTTAGAGTGTGGTTACCGGTTCTTATCGGTTCTAAAAACCGGATTTTATTACGTTTTTTTCCACGACCCGTGACACGGTTGGGAACCGATAAGAGGGTCTTACCTGGCGGATTGCCATAAATGAGTAAGTTTGGATAGGACTGGCACTATGTCTGAGAAACCCAAAAGAAAAACCGGGCCCACTGGGTTTCAACACTGTGGTGTGTGTGGGGAAGTCTTTGCCAAGGCTGATCCCCACACCACCTGTGTTTACTGTCTGGGCTTTGACCACCTCAATGCAGACTGCCAGATTTGTAAAAATTTTCCTGCAGCTACCCTGGAGAAGAGAGTTGGTAGGCTCAGGGAAAGGGAGGCTAACCGGATGGCCTGCCCGGTTCGGTTCCAACTGAACCAGAAGGAGTGCCCTCTGATCAGGGCGAGACTTCTTCGGGCAAAAGGAGATCCGACTCTGAGGAGTCTGTTCCAGCAAAAAGGACTAGAAAACCAGCTGGTGTGAAGCCAAAACTTTCCTCTCCAACTGCTGAAGAAATAGCCAAAGCGATCAAAATTGTCCAGTCGCTTTCCCCGGTTCCGACCGAACTGGCACCATCAGGTAGGCGCTCGGTTCGGCCGGTTCCACTGGTTCAAGAGTATGATTTAGAGGAATATTATAAACCGGAGGAGGGGGAAGAGAAATATGAGGAGAGTGAATGTGGATTTGAAAGTCTGGATGTGCCCATTGACTCTGACATCTCCCCAGACAGACCTTCAGGAGTGTCTCCTCCTAGGCTTTCTGAGTCCCCTTCTCATTTTATGTTTTATAAAAAAGTGGCTGAAACCCTCCAGCTCCCTATGGAGGAAGCTGTGGATGATCAAGAGGAGCCTGACTATGTGGAAATGATGGATATCCCAGAGTCTAGGAGACTGTCTATTCCTTGCATAAATCTTTTGAAACAGACTTTTAAAATTCTAAAACTCCTCACACTATACCTCCTGTGGATAAGAGAATGGACAAGAGGTACACATTGTCAGGCTCTGATACGGAGTTCCTTACACAACAATGTAGCCATGTTGGGGTAGTGCAGGCTGCAGCCTGTGACAAGGCAAATATTCCCTTGGCTTCACACCCCCCAGACAAGGACTCCAGGAGGATTGATGCCATGGCAAAGAAACAGTACACGGCAGTATCCTTGGGACTCAGACAGGCAAATTATATGGCTTATGTTGCTAGATATCAGAAATCCAGATGGGACACTGTCATGGCTCTAGTAAAACAGGTCCCTGACCAGCTTGCCAAGGAGCTGGAGCAGGTGGCTGCTGATGGTATTGAGGCATCCAAGGTGCAATTCCATGCTGCAGTGGACTCAAATGATGTGTCATCAAGAGTCATGGCTACATCTGTGGCACTTCGAAGAATGGCTTGGCTCAGATGTACTAGCCTGTGACAGGATACCCAGACTAAGGCCATGGATTTTCCTGTTGTGGGTAATTCCCTGTTTGGGGAGCAGATAGAGAATTACATGAAGAAAATGGATGAGTATAGGACCACCTATAGGAGTGCACAGGCCAAGGAAAGGCAGGCCACTCCTCAAAGGCAGCTTCCCAGGGGCAGGGGCAGGCCTTTTCATAGGCCTTTTTACCAAGCCCAGGCCTTCTCTTCAGCTTTTGCCCAGAGGGGGTTCTTTAGAGGGAGAGGCAGACGGGGTGCAGGTAGGCCTGCTTCCACCCCTCAGCCCAAAGCCCCTGCCAAGCAGGCACCCTGATGGGGTTGCCAGGGCCGATTCTCAACTATCTGTAGGGGGCAGGCTGGCTTACTTTGTCCAGGACTGGGAGTCTCTGACATCAGACAAGTGGGTCCTGGAAGTAGTAAGCCAGGGACTGGTTCTCAGCTTCAAAAAGTTTCCAAAGATGAGAACCAGATCCTTTCCACCTGCAAATCCTCCAGAGGCACTTGCCCTAGAGGCAGAGGTCTCTTCCCTCCTGGCTCTCAAAGCCGTGGAAAAGGTTCCACCCCTACACCAGGGCAAAGGGTTGTACTCCAGGTACTTCCTTACCCCCAAAAAGATAGGAGAATAGCGGCCCATCCTGGATCTCAGATACTTAAACAAGCACCTTTTAAAACCAAAATTCAAAATGGTGACTGGGAATTATTCTACCCTCTTTAAGGCCAGGGGACTGGCTAGCGTCCTTGGACCTCAAGGATGCCTACTTCCATATTCTCGTCAGAAGCTCCCATCGAAAGTACCTCAGGTTCGAGCTGCCCTCAGGCCATTACCAGTTCAGAGCAATGCCCTTTGGCCTCACCTGTGCTCCAGGGGTGTTCACAAAATGCCTGGCAGTGGCAGTTGCTTCTCTAAGAAGGCAAAAAATTGCCATCTTCCCTTACCTGTACGGACTGGCTCATAGTAGGCCAGTCCCCAGACCAAGTCAAGTTACACCTACGAATAACTCAGCAACTGCTCACCTCCCTAGGTTTCCTTCTGAATCTTTCAAAGTTGGTTCTAGAGCCTGTTCGGCTCCTCACCTCCATAGGCGCAGAGCTGAACACAGAGAAAGCCAGAGCCTTCCTCCCTTTGGACAGGGCAAGGACCCTGGTCTCCTCATTCACCCTGCAGGTGTCTCAACCAGCAAGGCATTTTCTACAGCTCCTGGGGCACATGGCCGCTTCAACAGCAGTAGTGCAGGGAGCAAGATTTCAGATGAGGGACATTCAGTTCCATTTGAGAGCCTTTTGGTCTCAAAGGAAAGACCCTCTAACCAAATTGATCCCAGTGACTCGAACCCTGATCCAGGCCCTACAATGGTGGCAGGATCAGAGCAATCTCAGACAAGGGGTTCCTTTTGTCACAGTCTCACTCCTTAATCCTTACTACGGATGCATCCCTCTTGGGATGGGGAGCTCACATGGGCGACCTCACTACCCAGGGTTGTGGTCCCTCAGGAATCCTACTCCACATCAATCTGTTGGAACTCAGAGCAGTTTTTCTAGCACTTCAAGCTTTTTCCAAGTCTGTTCAGAACAAAGTGGTACAGGTCAGAACAGACAACACCACCACAATGTGGTACATCAACAAACAAGGGGGCACTTTCGGTCTCTGGCCTTGTGCAGGAAGCATGAGAGTTGTGGTCTCTGGCTTACTCCTGAACACCTCCCTACGGCAGTTCACCTGCCAGGCAAGGACAATGTCCTGGCAGATGCTCTCAGCAGGATTTCCCAGGGCCATCACGAATGGTCACTGGATCCCTTGGTCCTGGAGGTGGTATTTTCCAGAAGGGGCACCCCCACAGATCTTTTTGCAGCCCCAGACAATCACCAACTTCCCCTTTTTTGCTGCAGGCCCCCAGTGTTGGGCTCAGTCCCTCTGGATGCCTTAGTCCGCAATTGGGAAGGGAAGTTTCTCTATGCTTCCCCCCCTTCCCTCTGCTGTTCAGAGTGCTAGTCAGAATCAGGTCTCAACCCTGTAAGATGATCCTGATTGCCCCAGACAACCCTGGTATCCACTCCTGCTGTCCTTAGCAGTCCATCTTCCCCTCTGTCTTCCCAGGAATCACAATCTGTTAACCTGTGCTCAGGGGAGGGTTTGGTACCCGAACCTCAAATCTCTCAATCTCAAGGCCTGGCTCTTGAAGAGTTAAGAGTTTACTGATTTACACCTTTCCCAGGGTGTAATGGACATTCTGAAGGATTCTAGAAAACCTTCTACCAGGGCTACTTATAATTCCAAATGGAAGGGATTTTCCATATGGTGCTCTGGCAAACATATTTCCCCAGAATCTGCTGATTTACCCACAGTCCTGGATTACATGGTCAATCTAAATACCTTGGGGCTTAAACCAGCTACCCTAAAAGTGCATCTGGCAGCTGTGTCTGCCTTTATTTCAGCAGGTAAGCCCTCTTCTCTTTCAGCTCACCCTGTATTCTCCAAGTTTTTCAAGGGATTGCTTCACACCAACCCTCCATTCAGGGACCCTGCCCCTGCTTGGGACCTTAATGTTTGCATTGCTGAGCTTATGCAACCCCCTTTTGAGCCTTTGTCTTCAGCAGAGCTTAAGTACTTGACTTGGAAAACTGTGTTTCTGGTAGCCATCACTTCTGCCAGATGCGTAAGTGAATTACAAGCTTTATCAGTGGAGCCTGATTTTATCTCCTTTCATAGAGATAAGGTGGTCCTCAGGACTAACAGGAAGTTCTTGCCTAAGGTGGTTTCAGATTTCCACCTTAATCAATCTGTGTCTCTTCCTGTGTACTTCACTGACCATTCCTCTTCTGGTGAGAGGAGGCTGCACAGTTTAGATGTCAAAAGAGCCCTTAGCTACTACATAGAGCGTACCAAGGGTCACAGGTTTGACTCCCTCCAACTGTTCCTCACTTATGGTGAGGTTGGTAAGGAAACCTGCCACTAAGAGATCCATTGCCAGGTGGATTGTTTCTTGTATCCAATTTTGTTATGAAAAACTGGGTAAGGTTCCTCCCTCAGGCCTGAGGGCTCACTCTGCCAGAGGTACAGCTGCTTCCCTGGCTGCTGCCAGGGACATCCCTATTCTAGAGATATGTCAAGCAGCTACCTGGAAAACAGTTCATACTTTTACCAAGTATTACTCCCTGGATATCCAGGCTAGGAGTGATGCCCGGTTTGGCACGGCTGCCTATTTCCCAAGTAGGTTCTGTCCCTCCTCCATGGAGGTACTGCTTTGTAGTCTGCATATGTCATAATATAGCAATACTTCATGTTGTTAGAAGAAAAAATTACTCACCTTAGTAATGTTTCTTCTATTGGAGTCTTGCTATATTATGACCTTCCCCCCTGCCTGCCCCTCTCAGAACCTCTATTTTTGGGATGTGGGTGGGCAGTGCAGTGTTGGCACTTAGTAGGTGCCCACCTTGTTGTTTTTCACCCCTATTTTTTGGGGGTGACTTGGTGTTGTGTTTTTCATTTTTTGGGTCTCCTGACTTGAGTCTTTGTTTTGGGACCAAAAAATGTGTTATTATGTTAGTAGCCAGTTGGCTAGTGTAGGTTTACAGCTTCCACACAGGACCTCAGTGAGTTTAGCTAATAAATATCTGACGGTTTGAGTTTGAAGAACAACAGACAGAGTTTTCAACCGAGCTTGAGCTCAGCGTTCCGTGCCTGGCATGGAAAGTTAACTCTTTCACCTCCGGAGCAGTTCGAAGGTTGGGACTCGCTGCATATGTCAAAATATAGCAAGACTCCAATAGAAGAAACAATATTACTAAGGTGAGTAATTTTTTCTTATCTCCTTTCATAGAGATAAGGTGGTCCTCAGGACTAACAGGAAGTTCTTGCCTAAGGTGGTTTCAGATTTCCACCTTAATCAATCTATGTCTCTTCCTGTGAACTTCACTGACCATTCCTCCTCTGGAGAGAGGAGGCTGCACAGTTTAGATGTCAAAAGAGCCCTTAGTTACTACATAGAGCGTATCAAGGGTCACAGGTTTGACTCCCTCCAACTGTTCCTCACTTATGGTGAGGTTGGTAAAGGGAAACCTGCCACTAAAAGATCCATTGCCAGGTGGATTGTCTCCTGTATCCAATTTTGCTATGAAAACTGGGTAAGGTTCCTCCTTCAGGCCTGAGGGCTCACTCTACCAGAGGTACAGCTGCTTCCCTGGGCTGAGGGACATCCTATTCTAGAGATATGTCAAGCAGCTATCTGGAAAACAGTTCACACTTTTACCAAGCATTACTCCTGGACATCCAGGCTAGGAGTGATGCTCGGTTTCTAACCACTGTGCTTCAGAGCCTATTTCCTAAGTAGGTTCTGTCCCTCTCCATGGAGGTACTGCTTAAGTAGTCTGCATATGTCAGAATATAGCAAGACTTCATGTTGTTTTGAAGAAAAAATTACTCACCTTAGTAATGTTGTTTCTTCTAATGGAGTCTTGCTGTATTCTGACCTCCCCGCCTGCCCTCTCAGAACCTCTGTTTTTGGGATGTGGGTGGGCAGTGCAGTGTTACGTGATAGGTGCCCACCCTTTTGTTTCACCCCTTCTTTTTGGGGTGAGTGGGTGTTCATGTTTTCATTTTTGGGTCTCCTGACTTGAGTCTTTGTGTTGGGACCAAAAATGTGTTTTATGTTTAGTAGCCAGTTGGCTAGTGTAGGTTTACAGCTTCCACACAGGACCTTAGTGAGTTTAGCTCATAAAGATCTGACGGTTTGAGTTTGAAGAACAACAGACAGAGTCTCAACCGAGCTCGAGCTCAGTGTTCCATGCCTGGCATGGAAAGTTAACTCTTTCATCTCCGGGGTAGTTTGAAGGTTGGGACTCACTGAATATGTCAGAATATAGCAAGACTCCATTAGAAGAAACAACATTACTAAGGTGAGTAATTTTTTCTTCCTCCCTACCTACACAAATCGGGTTGGGGCCCATCGCCAGGTACAAAAGTGGGGTCCATTTTTTTGGTTTTTCTCCCGACCTCCAAGGGCAGTGACATTTGGGGAGGTCCAAGGATACATGGACACACAGACACGTGCTGCAACTCGGGACTTCAGCCAGTATCCTCTCCGCCCTCACAGTGCTTCCTGGCTCCACCTCTTCCCGTGTGCACCCAGGTGGTGCTGGTATTGCAGCGGGAACAACGATTCTCTCCGCCACGCCACCCTCGGCCAGCCCTCTAATAACCCAGGCTCATTCCCTAACCTAGGTTGCTGGTGTCGCAAGCAGTAGCTAATGGTGCGTCAGCGGGCTGGCCCTGAAACATTCAGGTTTGGTAGAGTTTTGTCCAGGGTGCATGTTTTTGTAGTTTTTATGTTTCAAGGGCAAGTAGTTTTTAAATTATTTAAGAGAAAAGTTCCATTTGTGAGCATGCGCAGTTAAAAAAAAAAAAAAGAACGTTCTGTGGATAGCTGAATTTTTGCGAAAGTATGATGTCCTGGTGTATTTCGTTAAGTGTGTCGTATCATATATTGTGATCATGGAAAAAGCAGCCCTGAGATGCAAGAACCTTTTCCCTGGTGGCTAGTGGTCCCTCCCTCCACCCAAACACTCCCCATATATATATTAATGCTTTCCGTAGTGTCCAGTGGTCTCTACCCCGCTCCTTCACCTGCCTAGTATGTAATAAAGTTTTCCTTGGTGGCTAGCGCCCCCACCCGATCACTATCCTGTTATGTCCTGTTGTACGTATTTCGGTTAAGCGAGGGTGTGCAAATCCCATTGCCCCCTGTCCGGGGCAAGTAAATTTAATTGAAAGGCAAGTACCAAAACAGAGCTAATTTCATTGTAATTAATGGGGGCAAGTGAAAATTCAGCTACAGTCATGGCTGGGCAAGTAATAAAAGTTTTGCTTTGAACACCCCTGGGTTCAATGTGTCATGTCATATACTGTGGTGTTTCGTATAGCAAAACACCACAGTATATGATATGACAAAATGGCCAAAATGCAAGCCCTATATCTAATAATGTTTTCCCTGGTGGCTAACTGTCCCTCCGCCCACCTACCAGATATGTAAGCAAGGTCCCAAAAAGGCCATGTTAAAAATTTGGTGGCAAAATTCCTAAAAATGGCCACATTACAAGCGTTCGTTGAAGGTTTTCTATGCATACACATAACCTTGATAATTTTCAGCATAGCCATTTTTTCACACCTCCTCATGAACATTACAGCTGTCATTTTTCACATCCTGGTCGAAATGTGTTTTTGCACCTGCGGCGCAGAATTGCGTTTCGGCGAGGATTTTCAAATGTTTTACCTACCGGGTTCATAAGAATATGCTGAAAGTTTGGGGTCAAAATATTTTAAAAAAATAATTTATTAAGTAACGCTGTTTGCAGGGATATCCATTGCACCACTTGACAATCATGTTGACTTACCATGCCAGTGATCTGAGTTTAGGTGGGAACTCAGTGAGACGGTTTAATGGGACAAGGCTGAGGGAAGGTGCTGTAGCATGTAGCAGCAGCCCCAGTCTGGATAGGGACGGAGCAGTATTTTGGCGCAGACACATCACCCTGTGTTGGGTCAGGGAGCCTTTCCCACAAAGTATTGACATGTGTCGCAAGGCCTGCTTGGGTTCGTGCACTGGGTCAAGACTGTCTGCAGTTTTGTATTTATAAGACTGTCTGCAATATTGTATTTATCCTTAAGTCCCTCAATAAAGCCACCTGCAAAGTGCTAACAGCTTTCACTTCTGCTGCTGGCATTGACAAGAAAATATAGAAAAGGTACCAGCTGGATAGGCAGGGTGCTGAGTATTTGTGTAACCACCCTGACCATGAGGGAGTGGTACAGACTGCTGCCCATGATATGGCCAAGGTACCCCTTTCCTCCCAGCCCGCCAAAAAGATTCTAGAAAGCTGGACTGTATGGACAAAAGAAGTATATGCATAAGCTTCTTTGCTGTTGAGCCAAGCAGCTTATATGGCTTACACAGCTTGGTACCAAAAGGCAGTTTGAAGCTCAGTTACAGTCATTAGTGAAAAAGCGAATAGTGACTTGCCTCAGGACCTGGCAGACACAGCAAAAACTGCCATGGATGCCATCACGTACCAGTTTGCTGGGTTTTACTCCACATGTTCAGGCTGCTACACAGTGTGAGGGAGCACACATTGGACCTTGTGTTCTGCGCTGGGATGGTGGCTGACAACCCCACAGGTTGAACCTGTGATTTGATCAGACCACTATGCCATTTCTTTCAGGCTGTTGGCCCCCTAGGTGTTTGTCCTTTCGGAGATGTCCACAGTAGAACCTATGGAAGGCTCAATCCCGATATGTTTTGGAAGATTGTGGACATCTCTGGTGTTACTACTTCCAAGAAGAGGGCCTCTAAAGCAGTTTTTATAACTGAACCCTATCTTAGACTGACACCCCAGTGCCAGTCCATTGTACCTCTTCGCCTAGGAGGAGTGCTCCTTTATTTAATGATGGCCTCCATTCCTTAGAGCAAAGGGTTGGAGGTTAGAGCGCAAGTGGAGGAAGTCCAGCTTGGAGTCTGTTAGTCATGTCCTGGTTGCTCATTATAGAGAATATAAGGAGACGATGATGATTGCTGCTGGAATATGTGTTTTCTCAGACATCCTCACAGCTGAGAGAAACAGACCCACTGCACTGTTTAGAGTGGTGGATGGAATTCCCCACTGAGTCTCTCTCTTTCTATCCCTGAATTTCGGGGAGGTTTCTCAGGCGAGGTGTGATGAGTTTGCAGATTTCTTTTCAGCCAACATAGTGGGCATCTGGGCCTCGATTTCCTTAATGTTGAGTCATCACACAGTTGCAGTGGTCAGGTGGGGAAGACAACGGAAACTCGGATTGCTTGGGAGAGGTTTCACCTGACTGATTTGATGGAGATCCACCAGCTGCTCTCGGGATCTGTGTCTGAGTGACTGTTTGTTGGATCCTGTTCCCACTTCCCTAATAAAGACTGGCATCACAGTAATTGGCCCAGCACTTGTCAAAATTGTGCCCTGACCTTGACAGGATGATCTGTTAACAACTGTGTATGCTTTCATCATCTCTCGCCTTGACTACTGTAGTTCACTCTACTGGGACCTTACTACTTACTTTTAAGGCTCTCAGTGGACTGGGATCCTAGTACCTTGGTGAGCTTCTTGTGACCCAACCAAATGTCCGTGAATTATGCTCATATGGCACTGGCCAGTTAGTCATTCCTGAATCGAAACTGAAATCGGCTGGGCATAGAGCTTTTTCTGTAGCTGCCTCTTTACTTTGGAATGGCCTCCCCACAGATGTTTGTTTTTTTCCCATCTATCTCCACTTTCAAAAGTATATTAAAAACATGATTGTTTAGACAGACATTTGCAGCAGATTGAATCAACCATGTTCTAGGGACATGGATATGTTGTTCATCCACACTATCTGGCAGGTTTCTTGCCGCTTTAAATCTTGCTGGAAGGTCTTCAAGCTGGCTCCTCGCACCCACCCGGGTGGTAAAACTCTCAGCTCCGCCCCATGACACCAGATCTTCCTTACCGCGAAGCCCAGGTTCCCTCCCTCAGCGCCTCTGCGCCGACTGGTTCCTGATTTTTCGTTTCTCCGAATTTAGTTTGGAAGTTTTCTAAAACTTGGTCTTCTTCCCTCGCTGCTGCGATGGATATTTAGTTTCCAGCTCTCTGGGCGCCGAGGCTCACCTCCAGGAAGGACCCGCACTCCACGTGCATTTACTGCCTCGACTTGGACCATGATCCGCAAGCTTGCGAATTTTGCTGTGCCCTTTCTACCAGCATCCTGGAGGATCGTGCGGCCCGTTTGGGGCTCGGGCGACCTGGAATTTTTTCCGCGCCGGAAAAATCTTTAGGAAGCTTGTCGGAGGCGGTGCGTCAGCTGTCTCGGCTGAGCAGCTCGATCTCTCTTCTTCCATGGAGGCGGCGACCAGGCTGTCTCCCGATCGTGGCGCTTGTCCACTCTCTCTCTGGAAGTTCTCTCATTCAGCTTAGTTCGAGGCTTCGCCCAGTACCTTTCCTCGAAGGGAGAGGGACCTCGAGGACCTGCCTCTCGGCCCAGGTCAAAGGAGTCGCAGGGTAAGTCCCATCGTCGCGCTGGCGGGAGAGGTCCCCTTCCCCTGTCTGCCGACTTTCGACTTCGGTCGAGGTTGCGGCTCAGGCCGCTGGCTTCACGGTGTCCCCGTCAGGTCAGCCGGCCATGACTCTTGTCGACGTTGTCGGGAATTCTCTCGACCCGTCCACCGTGACGGTTTACTGCAGGAGCCGTCAACCCTTCACCGGTTTCCCCGGTGGAGGCCGAGGTTCTGCCTGCACCTTCAGGGCAACAGGCCTCGGTCTTTTTGTCCGAGCCGAGGGAAGAGTGGGTGTCCCCTGCTCCTTCCTGGACCCACCCTCGGTTTTCCCGAGGATCTGGGTCTCGGTCTCGGTCCTCTTCTCGGTCAAGCCGTTCTCGGTCAAGCCGCTCCCGTCGACTTCGGCGGTCTCGGTCGGGGCACCGAGTTAAGTGGCATTAACGTTTCTCCTGGAAATCTCCTCCTCGGATGAGGAAGTGGCTTCGATGCAGATGGCGTCGACATTACGAGGAGTTCATGTGGCAACAGTTGCTATTGTCCGGGAATCAATCGACTCTGATTCATTCCCCGTCCAGCAAGCAGCTGCTGCCCGAACGGCCGACGCAACTGCTCGCTGCAGTCGAGGTGCCCACTTCAGGGCCAGTTGTTTGTCCAAACCTTGCTGCCCCACCGTCTTTGGTGGAACCTCGGTCGGGTCACGACCTGTCCTGCAGGTTGTCTGTCACCCTCACTCCTACCCGCCGTCGGCGGGTGAAGAGTGGCTCAGGCCTGAGGCAGCTCTTCGCAGACCCTTCGGAGTCCGACGACGACTCCTCTATGTTCCCCATTTGGGCGGGCCCGGGGTCCTCTCCGGACCGCTGTGTGGACAACAGCCCATCGTCCTTTCTGGGTCTGCTTCAGCTCATCTCGGAGTTCACTGGGATGAAGCTTGAACCCGTGTCCAAACGGGTCCCTTATCCCCTGATGGAGATTCTAGACCAAGGAGGTTCACCCTCGGAGGCCTTCCCGGTGGCTGAGGCCATTGTCGGCCCGGCCTTGGAGCTCTGGCAGCGGCCTACTTCCTGTCCTGCGCCCTCGGCCAGGATGGCCAGGAAGTACTCTGTCCCTGTAGGTTCTTTGCCCGGTTTTTCGGAGCACCCCTCCGCTGAGGGGTTAGTTACCGATAATGTCTTCCAGCGTTCTGTGAATTCTCAGGATGTGGATAGACCCCCCGACAAAGAGTCCAAAAGGATGGGCTATGTCGGGCGCAAGGTTCACGGCGCGTCCTCCCTAGGCCTTCGACAGGCCAGCTCAGCTGCACTGATGGCACATTTTTCCCACGCCCTTCTGGGCTCCCTGGATGAGGTGCTCCCTCATCTCCTGGCTGACCTGCGGACCACAGTCCGGCGGGTGCGGGACCAGAGTAGGGCGGTGGCGAAGCAGCAGCTTCAGACTGCTCTGGACTTATGTGATTCCTGTGTCAGGTCGGCAGCGGCCGCGGTGGCCATGCACCGCAGTGCGTAGCTGAGGTTATTCTCTTTCTCAACGGATACCCAGCACAAGTTGGCGGACATCTCCTTCTTGGGGACTGACCTCTTTGGCCCTGGAGTGGAGGGACACCTCCAGGGGACCGAGAAGTCCATTGCCACTGGACTCGGTCACCCCCTGCCCAGAGGGACAGGGCTGCTGGCAACGCTGCACGTCAGCCCTTGTCCCTCGGCCCTCGTCGGCACGGCCCCTCAAGCACCAGCATGAGGGGCCAGCAGGCTTGTGCTGGGCATCCTGACCCCAAGCCAGTGGCTTCCTCCAAAGAGAAGCAAGGAGGTAAAGGCCCAGGAGTTCCCTCGGCCAGTCCCTCCTCCAAGCCTGCTCAGTGACAGGCTGAGGGGCACCGTCCCCAGCCTCGTCACCCCTACCCGGGTCCCCCATGGGGAGATGGCTCCGCCCCTCCTCCGCCTGGTGCGCTTTCACGGACCGCTGGGTGCCGGAGGTGCTAGGGAAGGTCCTACCTCTGGATTGTGAGCAGGCCCCACCCTTTCAAGCCGTTGCCCGTTGGGGGGCCATGGGGTCTGCAGCCTCGCTGTCTGCCCGCCAAGCCAACTTACCCTGCCCCTCGAGATAGAGGTGATTAGGAAGGTGGCGGATCCTCTTCCAGACTCTGGGTTCGTGTCCAGGTATTCCTGGTCCCCAAATGGACAGGAGGCTTGCGCCCCATCCTTGACCCGCACATCGAGATGGTCACTCTAGCTCAGATATCCATCCTCGGAGCAGTGTGCAGCTCTGTTCCTGGACCTCCAGGACGATACACTTGATCCATCCGTTTCTTGGGAGACTCCTCCGTTTCTAAAGCGGGGGATCTCTTCACGAGTTCCAGGCCATGCCCTTCGGTCTCTTCTCGGCAGCATTCCTGCGGCACCGAAGGGTCTGGGCGTAACCCCACCCGGATGGCGGCCTGACTGCAACCCCTCCAGGGCGGAGGAGGACGGTCCAGAGTTCTGTCCCTCTAGGTTGCTCTCAGACTGGTCTCCTCTGTAATGGAGCCATGTTGGAACTTGTGTCTAAGTGGGTGATCCTTTCTTCGGGACGAAGCTTGACTCTTGAGTCTGAGCTCGGCTCCTGGTGGACAGGGCCGAGGTTCTTCCTCCCTTACCTAGTCATATCTGACTGGACAATTGCGCCCTGCCCGGGACTTCCTGCACCTCCTGGGCCTTGCGGCGGCCTGCACCAGCGTGGTCTGTTTGGACCCGCCGGTCCATGCGTCCCCTTAATGGGGGCTGGCCAGCCAGCGGTCACAGCGCTGCAATCTTTTGGACCAGTCCGTGACAACAGCCCAGGGGTTGGGGAACGCTCTCCTTCAGACCGTTCCAGCTCATCTGCAGGAGAACATCCCATTCGTCGGCCCCGATTCGACGGTCTTGTCCGACCGATGCATCTCTGATGGGTGGGGATGCCCATCAAGGGGAATACAGAGTGCACCGCCTCTGGTCCTCTCGGGAGTCCCGATGTCATTCCAACCTGCTGGAGCTCCAGGCGGTCCGCTTAGCTCGCACAGTTTGCTCCGTCCGTGCGGGGTCTAGTGGTTTAGGTCAGGCGGACAATACCATGACCATGTGCTACCTAGCCCGCCAGGGTCGGATGAGACCCTTGCCATTGCGTAAGGAGGTCCTCCGCATTGGGTCTTACGCGCAGCTGGGAGGCGGTTTCTAGCCATTTCGATGGCAGGAGCCTCCAGCACCCTGGCTGATGCCCTAAGCCGGATAAGGGCTGCACCTCACGAGTGGTCTCCCTGCCGGAGGTAGCATAAGATCTTTCTCCCTCTAGGTCACGCCTCGGGCGGACCTTTGTTTTTTCCCTCCAGGGAGAATACGAGGCCGATACTGTCTCAAGCCCGCCTCCTCAGCAAGGTTCGCTGTAGGGGATGCCTTTGAGGCTGTGGACCCCGGGCCTCTTCTACGCCTCTCCCCCATTTCCCTTGACCCACAGGCAAGGCAAGGAGGGACTAGGCGCAGGTGATTCTGGTAGCCCCAGACTGGTTTTGCCAGCTCTGGTATCCAGGTCTCCTCAGTCTCAGCCCCAGGCTCCCGAGGCGGCTTCCAGCCCGCCCGGTCCTGATCTCTTTTATTAGGGGAAGGTATTCCATCCGGACCTTCAATCCCTGCAGCTGGCGGCCTGGTCCCTGTGCGGCTAGTGGGCAGGACTTGGGTCTTCTGGCAAGGTCCTCAATGTTGTTGAGGCGTCCTGCCAGGAGTCGACCAGATATGCTACGCCTTCAAATGGAAGAGTTCTCCATTTGGTGTTAGGATAGGGCCTGGTCCCCTCTCCTGTTCCTCGGCGAGCACTCCGGACTACCTGTGGTCCGTTCTTCTTCTTGAACAAGGGCTTGGTTCGACGACCCTTAAGGTGCTCCTGATAGCCACTCCTGTCTTCCGGGCGCGGGCCGGAAGGTAGTCGGTGGCACAGGAAAGGTGGTCTGGCGCTTTCCAAGGCCTTGATCACACTTCCCCTCCGGGGAGAGTATCCCCATCTCTGTGGCATCTTACGCTGGTATGGGCTTAGCTCACGGGCAAGCCGTTCGAACCTTTACACAGGTGCGATTTCCCCACCTGTTGTGGAAGAACACCTTCTTGGGGGGGTACCACGCCAGAAGGCTGGGAGAGCTCCAGGCGCTCCTTTGAGTCTCCCTATCTGGTCTTCCACAGGGACAAGGTTGTCCTGCACCCCACCCGAAGTTCCTTCCATAGGCGGTGGCGAGGTTTTTTTTCCCTAACCGGGTATTGTCTCTGCCTGGGTTCAACCCCATTCACACCTCGGAGGCCGAATATAGGCTCCATACTCTGGATCCTAGAAATGCTAAGCTTACTATAAGGAGGCGCCTGCAAGCTGTCGGGAGAGGTTCGCCAGCTGTTTGTCACCTACGCTGAAGCCGCACCTGGCAGACCTGCAGCCAAGTGGACGACGAGCGGGTGGGTCACCTCAGGAATAGATCTCCGCTATAGGTGGGCTGGCATGGAGCCTCCCAGAGGGATAAGTGCTCATTTAACCCACCCTTCCGCTGCATCGGTGGCTGCTTCCGAGGATACCCCTGTCCAGGATATCCATAGGGCTCCTACCTGGAAGCTGGCATATACCGTTTTACCCCCTTCCACATCGACCTTGGGTCATGCCGGGATGTTGGCGGGGCCTTGGTTCTCCAGTCTTTATTCCCTAAGTAGGGGGTGTGCGCCTTGCCTCCCTCCTCCCGGAGAACTGCTAGGAGTCTGCCAGATAGTGTGGATGAACAACATATCCATGTCCCTAGAAATACAGCTTATTCACCTGTAACAGGAGTTCTAGAATGGTATATATTGTTCATCCTGTATTCCAACCTCCTGGCCGATGCTGTACAACCTTCCAGCGGAGCTAGATCTGGCGTCATGGGGCGGGGCCGAGAGTTTTACCACCCGGGTGGGTGGGAGGAGCCAGCTTGAAGACCTTCCGGCAAGATTTAAAGTGGCAAGGAGCCTGCCAGATAGTGTGGATGAACAACATATACCATTCCTAGAACTCCTGTTACAGGTGAGTAACCTGTATTTATCTGCCCTGATTACTGTGCATTGTAAATGTCCAGTATCAATGTACATTAATATTTTATTATGTTTTACAATTTGTGTATTTTATGATTTGTAAAGTGCCTTGGTTTTTAGAAAGCATTTCTTAAATGAATTATCTATCCACCTTGAAACTATGATTTGAAGTTGGGAGAGCGCTCATAATTTCACCGTCAGGATGATGTGGGTACATGGAGTAGCCCACAGGCCTAAGCTGCTGTTTTCAAAAAGTTTGCCTGTCTGACTTGTTTATTGTGCTGGCAGAATATCAGGTACAGTAGTGCCCATGGTAGGCTGCCACTGTTTCAAAGAATTAAGCTTGCCTGGGTGTAAGGAGGAGGTTTGTACTGATTGAATTTAGATACAGTGCAGTAAGCCCCTAAGGAGGAGGAAGAGGCTTGGAATGATTGAAGCTAGCTGCTAGGCGCAGTGGAGTTAGCTTCTGAGGAGGAGTACTGGAGTGGCTAAACCTAAGCCCAGGTAAGTAGGCTCCAGAGGAGGAGGTGGCTTGCAGTGACTGGAATAGGCCTGTAAGTGAAATGGTTTTCTTTGCAGTGCTCTTGGGTATTTTTTAAGATTGGCAGACATTGAACTCACTCATCTGTGAGAATTTCATTTATTATCGAATGATTTATTGTTTTTTGTCATCTTCATACCAAAATTCCCCTCTCCATCTTCGATACTAAATTGGAACTAGACAGGATTTCGGGCAGGACTTCTGATGCACATTCTTTATAGTCTTTGATAGCAGAGATGTGATGTTGTTTGGAATTAGGGTAGCTCTTCATTTGTATGTTCTTGAATGTCTTAGCAATTTGGTGGCAGATTTGTCTGTCACTAATGGTGGCCTCTGATGAACGGAACACTTTTGGAGCTTGACAGTACAAGGTGAGCAGCTCAACTAGCATAGCCACAGAAGATAGTGCCAGGCATTCCTGAACCTTGGTTTCCAAGCACTGTCGGAAGTGCAACATATAAATTGTTGCAGGCACGAGTACAGTACTGGAGAGGGCACAGTTGGACACTGATGCTTGGAAGGCTAGTTCAGCTAGTGATTTGGCTATCTTGGGCTCTGCGGCCCATAATTCTTTCACTTCAGTGCAGCTGTCCCTCATGCTGTTTCTGTGTTTTTGATTTTTTTTTCTCCAGGATGAGAAGAAGCGGCAGCAGGGGAAGGAGAGCCTTCAGCAGCAGCTGGTTCAAACCTTACAGGAGGTAATTGGTTTACACCTGCATTTCCCGCATACCTGTTATACATAGAGCAGCCATTTTTAAATCAGAGCTTGCGTAGAGGGCAGGATCATTGTGGGTGGAGTGGGTAATGGGAGTTGTGTTTTGTGTGATTGGGAAAGGGAGGAAAGTAAAGGTTGAGTGCACCATTAAAAATTGCTAGGTAGACTGTGATCTGGTTCTGTTTATTTTTCTCTAATCTTTACTGGAAGACCCAGATTTGTTTGAATTAAATCCAGAAAAAGAGAACAGTTTCCAATTTCAGAACCCTGTTACTGGAACAGAACAAAGAGCCAACAATAGAGCTTCACAAATACAAAAAGAACTGTAGGACTCCACATAATTTATTGCAAGAGTTCTTGCTTCTGCCTCGTTTATGTTTTACAGATTGTCTTTGTATTAGACAGAATTATTGTGCGTTTACCATTATGGGCAGGCAGTAGTTGGTATGGGTTTCTTCCCCTCTCAGCTGAGACAGATTGAAAACTCTTAGAGTTTAAGGCATGCCTCTTCACCCATACACCCTCAGTCCTTTCAGTCTGTACAGCTAACTAGAGACAGCTCCCTGCTTAGATGGGAATCTTTTTTTTTTTTTTTTAATATCTTTATTATTTTCATTTCTATGAAGAGGGAGTGCCTGTACAAGAGAACACTGCACATTAGACCTGAGAACATGGTGGGCTCCCACAAACGTCCGGCAGTGCCATCTTGGGAGGCCTGAAGGGGAAGCTTTTTTCTAGGTTATGTGCTACAAGGACTAGCACCATCAGGCAGAACTGTGCGGGCTGACAGCTGTCTCAAATGGCAAGGGGTTCACTCTCTTTCTTGGTGATTTAACAGTATTTGAAGATGTTATGGCTGCTGTACAGTATTTGAAGGAATTTTTGTATGTCGGCAGCTACGTGCACGCAGCTGCGCATGTGTGTTGGTACCTATCAAGCATTCTGCCAGTGGCTGCACATGTGTACTATAGTGTGGCAGCTATCCTTGTCATGGCCAAGCAGTCACATGCCTCAAGTGTGACACTGGCTTTTGTGCTGCAGTCTCTCTCTTCCCACAATCGAGGGACTCTCGGCAAATCATACTTGTTATGTTTTTTTTTTCACGCTGTCAGCTTCATCAAAGGAAATCTGGGTCCTTTCTGGGTGCTGACTGTGTAGTAGCTCAGTTGCACAGTGGAAATGGCATTATCCGTGCAGAGATCCATAGGCACAATGGAAATTACTAGTACAAAAGACCATAGGTTCAATTCCTGCATCAGAACCTCCTCCTAATGGCCCCAAGTTACAGGAGTACCATCAGCCTGTGCAACTCTCTTGACAGGCTTCTACTGTGCTCCATGCGTCAAGGGCAGGAGTACCCTCAGGCTACGTACCTGGGTGGCAGGCTGTTACAGCACACCATACATTTAGTACAGGAGTACCACCAGGCTATGCACCTCCGTAGCAGGCTTCTGCTGCTCATTCTTCATCACATCTTCATTTGCAAGACATTTAGAAGCCCAGGACCCTTTTTTTCTCCCTCACCTAGGCCGTGGAGCATAGGGATTGTCCGAGGCAGCCTCTGCATCAAATTTCCACAAGACCTAATGACGCCCTTCATCTCCAATCTCAGATCATCAGAGGTCCCTGCCCGGCAGAAACATAAGATATCACTCCAGCTTTTTATGGCCTTGGGTGTTCAAGAAATGGCACCTTAAGCATGATTCCTACGTAGGCGTCTCCAAGTCTAGAGTATTGTGCCAGTTGCACCAAATGTAGTAGATCGCAAGTGAGGCGTGGTTGGTGGTGCAGGCTCCCATGGCTGAAGGGTGCGATATTCCATCTCTTGGATCACCCTTCCTTGCTGTAGAAGCAGGCAGGCAGTTAGCCCAGCAGCATACCTTCAAGGGCAAGGCAGACCTACCGATGCATGCCAGTAGAGAGACGTGGCTGAGGAAATCATCTCACAGGAATGGATTTGCTCTGTCTGTTAGGTGATTACTATGCAACACCCCAATCTCTGCAAGGGTCAGGGTGTTATGAAGAGGCTTTCCACAGTTTCTGGGTCCAGGGCCCTAGCCTTGGCTCACATATGTATTATTTGTTCTGCCCCCAATCTCTGAGGCTTCAGTTCAAATATCACTTCTGACTGGAGGCACTGCCATCCTAGCAGATGTACCCCGCGATATCTTACAGTTGTGCCTAGCAGTCCCTATACTTTGCACTGGTTAGATGAGGCCAGTGTCTTCCCAGTGGGTGTTTGTTTTGTTTTTTAACTTTATTCTTTTTATTAGAAGATTTTTATACAGTGCATCAGTACAACAATACAGCTAAAAATCCAAAAAAGAACAACCACCAAAAAAAAACCCCGAAAAAGAAGAAAACTACTTGCATCCTTTCCATTTGTCGCAAACGCCACTGGCAGTCCTGAAATAAATCAGCAATAACAATAATGTGTCTGCCTATGACTTAAATAAATATTATTATAAATCCATGATATAGTTTACAGTTCAGAGCAACTCCACTAAAGTATCCCTACTGAACATGGCTTTTCTAGGAAAACTGCTCTTTGGCCCAGAGTTGGAGTCCCCTCCTCCAGCACATTTCTGACTTGAAGTTGTCTCTGGACCTGGACAGAAACCTAGCAGAGTGTCACCTCTTTCACGATTTGTACCATCCTGGAAAACATTATTTTCCCCGGGGAATGTCTCAAAAAAGTCTTATAACCATGTCACCTTTCACCCCAGCAAAGAAAGCTGTGGCAAGGGCAACTGTAGAGACATCTAATACAGTAAGAGCAGTCAGTCATACTGAGATGAGTCCTGCCCCAGCTCGCCTCACAGTCTCTGGCAAGACTGTTGCAGTTTGTAGATCAGTGGGTGCAGAGCATCCTAGATTGATGAGTATTAGAAGTTTCAAAGGCTACTCTATCGACTTTCGACACTCTCCAACCTGACATTCTTTTTTGGTTTCCAGTGATTCACAACACCATTCAGCAGCAAAGAATACAGGACAATGCACAATCATTGGACAGCACAACTGGTACGGTATATATCATCTTTTTCATCGTACCAAAAAAGAGAGAGGTTGTGGGGCTGAGCCGTATTGGATTTAAAGACCCTTAAAGAGCAGCTGACACCTTTGGAGACATTTTGGAAAACGATATTTCTAGGGACATGGATATGTTGTTCATCTACACTGTCTGGCAGGTTTCTTGCCGCTTTAAATCTTGCCAGAAGGTCTTCAAGCTAGCTCCTCCCACCCACCCTGGTGGTAAAACTCTCGGCTCCACCCCATGACGCCAGATCTTCCCTACTGCTTGGAAGCTCAGGTTCCCTCCTTAACGCTCTGCATATAGGCTAGATCCTAATTCTTCGGTTCGCCTGAAAATAATTCTAAAGTTCTCAAGACTTTGGTCTAATTACTCCCTCACGGCTGCAATGGACAGATCGACTCCCGAATTTCGGCTGTGCCCATGTGGGCAGAAGATGTCCAGGACGGACCCGCATTCCACGTGTGTCTGCTGCCTCAGCCTAGATCACAACCTGCAGGCCTGCGAGTTATGTCGATCGTTTTCAGCCAACGTCCTAGAAGACTGCACTGCCCGGTTACAGCTTGGGCACCCCTAGAAGCGCTACCCGCCGGTGAAGTCCAAGGAGGCCCGTTGGGCGGTGTCTGCGGTGGCTGGCTCAGCTGAGCAACTCGAGCAGATGATCACCTTCAAGGAGGAGGCGGCCCAGGCCGCATCCTCATCTTCCTCGGTCGCAGCATTTATCCTGCTCTCTCTGGGATCCTCCTGCACAGCTTCTTTTAAGGAGCTTTGCCAGTCCTTTTCCACGAAGGGAGAGGGGCCATCTGGACACTCTTCTCAGTCCAAAAAGAAGGACTCGAAAGGTAAGTCCCACCGTCGACGTTTATGGGAGCGGGAGAGGTCCCCTTCCTCGGACAGTCGACACTCTACTTTGGTCGAAGTTCACGGTGTCCCCGTCAGGTCAGCCAGCCGGGACACCCATAGACGCGGTTGAGATTTTTCTTGACCCGTCGGACGGCTGTCGACTGGTAAAGTCGACAGTCCTTCTTCACCGGTTCCCCTGCCGGAGACAGAGGACTTGCCTGCGTCTCCTGTGCCGGAGTCCCCGGTCAAGGCTCCCGAGCCAAGGGAAGAGCAGGTGTCCCCTGCTCCCTCCCAGACCCGCGCTCTGAAACACCGAGGGTCTCGGTCTCGGACCTCGTCTCGGTCCAGCCGATCCTGCCGTCATCGGCGGCCTCTGTCTCTGCACCGAGGTAAGCGGCGTTGCCGCTCGTCCTAGTCTTCCTCCTCAGAAGAGGAGATGCTTTGGTGCAGATTGTGTCGACGCTACGAAGACTTAATGTGGCAGCAGTTACTTTTGTCCGGGAACAGGCCGTTGCCTTCCTCGGCCATCAAGTGGCTGTCACCCGAAAGGACGAAACAACCCCTCGCTGTATTCGAGGTGCCCAAGCCTGGGCCGGTTGTTCGGCTGAAACCAGTTGCCCCACCGATTGCGGTGGAACCTCCGCCTCCACAACTGAAATCAGGGGCGCCGACCAAGGACTCTCGGTCAGGTCAGGGTCTGCCCCACAGGTTGTCTGTCACCCTCACTCCCGACCGTCCTTGGCAGGTGGAGGGTGGCTCAGGCCCCAGACAGCTCTTTGCGGACTCCTCAGAGTCTGACGATGACTCCTCCCTGTTTTCCAGGCCCCTTGACCTGGAGTTCTCCGGGGGACAGTCGATGGACGAGAGCCCATCGTCGTTCATGGGTCTGCTTTGGCTCATCTCGAAGTCTACCGAATGCTGCTCGAGCCTGTATCCAAGCGGGCCAAGTATCCTCTAATGGAGATACTGGACCAAGGGGATTCACCCACAAAGGCCTTTCCAGTGGCTGAAGCCATTGTTGGCCCAGCCTTGGAGCTCTGGCAGTGGCCAGCTTCCTGCCCTGCGCCTTCGGCTAGGATGGCCAGGAAGTATGCGGTCCCTACCGGCTCTTTGTCCGGTATTTCGGAGCACCCCTCTGCTGAGGGGTTAGTCACCGATAGCGGCTTTTGATGTTCCGGGAACGCTAGGGGTGTGGATAAGCCCCCCGACAAGGAGTCCAAAAAGCTGGACTATGACAGGCGCAAGGTGTACACTGCGTCCTCCCTAGGCCTTCACCAGGCCAGCTCGGCCGTGCTGATGGCACACTTCTCCCACGCCCTCATGGGCTCCCTGGATGAGGTGAGCCCTCATCTCCTGGCCGACCTGCAGACCACGGTCAAGCAGGTGCGGGATCAGGGAAGGGCAGTGGCGAAACAGCAGCTCCAAACGGCTCTGGACATTGGAGACTCCTGTACCAGATCAGTAGCGGCCGCAGTGGCCATACGCCGTAGAGCATGGCTGAGGATATCCACCTTCACGGCGGATAACCCAGCATAAATTGGCAGACGTTCCCTTCTTGGGAACTGACCTGTTCGGCCCTGGAGTGGAAGGCCACCTCCAGCAGATCAAAAAGTCCAGCGCTACCCTGGACTCTGTCACCTCCGCCCAGAAGGACAAGGGCCATCGTCAACAACATAAGTCCTTTCGTCCTTCTGCGCCTGCGGCACGTCCGGCCCAGCAACACCAGCATCAGGGCCAGGAGGCTCGCACTTGGCTTCCCAAAGCCAAGCCTGCGGCTTCCTCTTATAGGAAGCAGGGAGGAAAAGGCACAGGAAGTCCCTTGGCTGGCCACTCTTCCAAGCCTGCCCAGTGACGGGTGTCACCCCCAGCCTCATCACTCCCTTCTGGGTTCCCTCCATGGGGGGATGGCTCCGCCACTTCCTTTCCACCTGGTCTGCTATCACCATGGAGTGCTGGAGGTGGTAGGAAAGGGCCTGCCTCTGGAGTTCGAGCAGGCCCTGCCCTTCCGAGCCGTCGCCCCTCGGGGGGCTGTGGGGTCCACAGCCTCTCTGTCAGCTTGCCGAGCTGACATTGCTCTGCTCCTTGAAAAAGAGGTGATTAGGAAGGTGGCGGATCCTCCACCAGACCCAGGGTTTGTGTCCAGGTTCTTCCTGGTCCCGAAAATGGACGGCGGGCTGGCGCCCCATTCTAGACCTGCACGACCTGAACAGGTTCCTAAGGTCTCGAACCTTCAGGATGATCACTCTGGCTCAGATCATTCCATCCTTGGAATGAGGAGTGTGGTTCTGTTCTCTGGACCTCCAGGACGCGTTCTTTCACGTCCCAATTCGTCCGTCCCACCAGAGATTCCTCCGCTTCAGGGCAGAGGGATCCCTCTACGAGTTCCGAGCCATGCCCTTTGGCCTTTCCCAAGCTCCCAGGGTCTTCACCAAATGCATGGCAGTGGTGACAGCATTCCTGTGGCACCGAAGGGTCCGGATGTACCCCTACCTGGACGACTGGCTGATTGCAGCCTCCTCCAGAATGGAGGTGGAGCAGTCCAGAGATCTGGCCCTCCAGGTTTGCTCTCAGGATGGCCTCCTCATCAGCGAGGCCAAGTCGGAACTCGTGCCAAAGTAGGTGATACAATTCATCGGGGGCAGAGCTCGACTCTCTACGAGCCAGAGCACGGCTCCTGGTGGATGGGGCTGAGGTTCTTTCCTCCTTTGCCCGATCATTTCAGGTTGGGCAATTGTGCTTTGCCGGGACTTCCTGGGCCTCATGGCGGCATGCACCAGCGTGGTCCGTTTGGCCCGTTGGTACATGTGTCCCCTTCAGTGGGGGCTGGACGGCCAATGGTCACAGCACTCCGATCCCTTGGATCAGCTAGTGACAGTGACCCAGGGGTTGTGGAACGCCCTCCAATGGTGGACCGTTCCAGCACATCTGCAGGAGGGCATCCCGTTCGTCTGCCCTGAGCCAACGGGCTCTCTGTCGACCGATGTCTCTCTGATGAGTTGGGATGCTCATCTGGGGGAGCACAGAGCGCACAGCCTCTGGTCCCCTTGGGAGTCCCGATACCACATCAACCTACTGGAGCATCAAGCGGTTCATCTAGCCCTCACCGCCTTCGCTCCATTTATACGGGGTCAAGTGGTCCAGGTCCAGACGGACAATACCACGATCATGTACTACCTAAACCGCCAGGGCAGGACACGCTCCATGCCTCTGTGCAGGGGAGCTCTCTGTATTTGGTCCCTCGTGCGCAGCCTGGAGGCGGATCTCCTTGCCATCCATGTGGCAGGAGCCTCCAACATTCTGGCCGATGCCCTAAGCCGGATAGGGGCTGCGTCCCACAAGTGGTCTCTCCTTCTGGAGGTAGTACAAGATCTGTTCTCCCACTGGGGCACGCCTCAGGTGGACCTGTTTGCCTCCAGGGAGAATGCGAAGCTAAGACTGTTTCATGCTCACCCCCCTCAGCAGGGCTCACTGCAGGGGGATGCCTTCTCGAGGCCGTGGACCCCGGGCCTCTTCTACGCCTTTCCCCCATTTCCGTTGGTTCACAAGGTGCTTCTCAAGGTGAGGAGGGACAAAGTGCAGGTGATTCTGGTAGCCCCAGACTGGCCCCACCAGTTCTGGTATCCAGATCTCCTCAGTCTCGGCTCCAGGCTCCTGAGGCGGCTTCCAGCCCGCCCGGACCTGATCTCAGTCAATCAGGGGAAGTTATCCCATCCGGACCTTCAATCCCTGCACCTGACGGCCTGGTTCCTGAATGGCTAGAGTTCCAGGCCTTGGGTCTTTCCGACGAGGTCCTCAACGTTGTTGAGGCGTCCCCTAAGGAGTCGACCAGGAAATGCTATGCCTTTAAATGGAAGAGATTCTCCATTTGGTGTTAGGGCAAGGGCTGCACCCTTCCTTCTGTTTCTTGGCTAGCATTCTGAACTACCTGTGGTCCCTTTTTTAGCAAGGGGTTCGGTCGATGACCCTCAAGGTGCACCTGGCAGCCATCTCTGCTTACCAGGCGCGGGCCAGGAAGCAGTCGGTGGCGCAGGAGAAGGTGGTCGGGCGCTTTTTCAAAGGCCTTGATCACATATCCCCTCTGGTGTGAGAACCTCCACCTCCGTGGGATCTACTGCTGGTATTGGCTAAGCTCATGGGCGATTCATTCGAACTGATGCACAGGTGTGACATCTCTCGCCTGTCGTGGAAGACAGCTTTCTTGGTGGTTATCACGTCAGCCAGAAGGATGGGAGAGCTCCAGGTGCTTTCCATCGAGTCTCCTTATCTGGTCTTCCACAGTGACAAGGTTGTCCTGTGCCCCCACCCGAAATTCCTTCCGAAGGTGGTGTCGGAGTTTTACCTTAACCATGTGTTGACTCTGCCAGTGTTCTACCCCAATCACACCTCGGAGGCCGAATATAGTCTCCATACTTTGGACCCTAGAAGAGCGCTCGCTTATTACAAGGAGCAGATGGCTGAAGTCCGGGGAGAGGTTCGCCGGCTGTTTGTCACCTACGCTGAAGCCGCACCTGGCAGACCTGCAGCCAGGCGGACGATAGGCAGGTGTGTCACCTCCTGCATAGATCTCTGTTATAGGTTGGCGGGCATGGAGCCTCCAAGAGGGATAAGAGCTCATTCTGCCCACCATACCGCTGCATCGGTAGCTGCTTCCAGGGACGTCCCAATCCAGGAAATCTGCAGGGCTGCTACCTGGAAGTCCGCTCACACCTTCATCACCCGCTACCACATCGACCTTGAGTCACGCCGGGATGCTGGTTTTGGGGCCTCGGTTCTCCAGTCATTATTCCCTAAGTAGGGGGTGTGCACGTTGCCTCCCTCCTCCCGGAGAACTGCTAGGAGTCTGCCAGACAGTGTGGATGAACAACCTATCCATGTCCCTAGAAATACAGGTTACTCACCTGTAACAAAGTTCTAGGAATGGTATATGTTGTTCATCCACACTGACCCACCCTTCCTCCCCAGCTTCGAAGCACAACCTGGCTTCCAGCGAGCTAGATCTGGCGTCATGGGCTTAGCCGAGAGTTTTACCACCCGGCTGGGTGGGAGGAGCCAGCTTGAAGAACTTCCGGCAAGATTTAAAGCGGCAAGGAATCTGCCAGACAGTGTGGATGAACATCATATACCATTCCTAGAACTCCTGTTACAGGTGAGTAACCTGTATTTATACACAATTCAGCTTGTATTTTGTGTATATCGTATAGATTTTTCTCTCCGTTATTTATTCATTAATGAAAAAATTCCCAGAAATCAAGATATTTATCCCTTACAGTTCATCTGGTACTGTAGCTTATTCCCTGCTTGAAATTATAATCTGTTGTGACGTCACAGTAAGTTGCCAGAGGAATAACTGTGATGTCACAAGCAAAGTATTGTGACATCAGGTTGGGAAGAACCAATAGGAGCTGATGAACCCTCAACTAACTAGCCTGTTTTTATGCATATGACCACAGTAATAAGTCAATGGAATAAGAAATACAGAGTTTATGAAACATATAAGCCACCGTGTGTCCAAATATTATGTTTTTTAAAGTTTTTTTTTGAGGCCTTGGTGGCTCTTTAACAAACAGATCAAGATGGAAACCTTATGCTTCATAATGACTGTGGTTCACCTGGGATTTGTTGGCATCTCTAGATCTGAAAGATGTGTGTCTGTATATTTCCATTAATCCATTACACCACCAGTGCTTGAGATTCTGAGTCAAGGGCATGCACTACCAGTACAGATCTCCACCATTTTGGCTTTTGTCTTCCCCCCTGAGTGTTTACTAAAGTAAGGTCCATGCTGACTGTGTAGCTTCTGGAAAAAGGTTTTCGTGTTCACCCCTGTCTGAATGACTGGCTGATCTGGGCACGCTCCCTCAAAGAAGCAGGAAAAAGCTGTGACAACTAACACTCTGATGACTTAAATGGTTGGCTAATCAATGACGAGAACTCGCTGCGACAGTTTCGGCACCTGCATCATCTGGGGTACACTTCGACACAGCAGCAGCCTACCACCCTTCTGGCACTGGAAAGAGTCCAGTTGCTGGCAAAGGCTTGCAAGAGACTCAATTGAAACCCAGTTGAGATGGCCAAAGCCATTCATCATGTTCTCAGCCTCATGGCGACAAACACTAACTTGATTCAGTAGGGCAGACTACATTCTTGTCCACTACAGCTCTTATTATGTTGATCATGGAACCGTCAACTGGGTGCACTCACAGGTGAGATTCTGCTAACCCAGAAGTAAAGGCCTTGCTTTCTGTAGTGGACAGAGCAACATAACCTATCCAAGGGAATATCCCTGAAGGATGTGTAGCAGCTCAGTCTTATGATGGGTGCAGACCTAACAAGATGGGGCACAGTGCTTGGCACAGCCTCAGAGTAGAGCATCTGGACCATGATAGACAGCTCCTTGTATAGATCCTCGAGCAGAGGGCTGTATTCAGAGCACTGCTTTCCTTGAGGTAAAAGTTCCACAGCAGTCATATCCTCGTATGATCAAACAACACTGTGACAGTAGCTTGCCTCAGAAAGCAAGGCAGTACATGGAGCATAGCAGTGTTGACCGAGACATAAAAGGTTCTTATTTTAGGTGGAAGCGAACTTCCTATTCCTGTCAGCAGTCCACTTTGCTGGGACTCTGAATCTGCTGGTCAACTGGTTCAGTCATCAGATCATTCACCCAGGAGAATGGGAACTCAGTCAGGAGGACTTTTACATGATCTTTCAACAGTGGGACACCCGACTTCTAGACCTTGTGGCCACCAAGGCAGATGTCAAGTCCCCAAGATACTTAAGTTGTTGCAGCTGTCTCTGGAAATAGCCTGTTCCCGCCATGGCCAGATACATTGCTGCATGCCTGCACCCGTAATCAGTGATCCCGAAGGTTCTAAGGAAGTTACAAAGAGTCTGCCCTTAATTCCCATTGTGCCAGAGTCGCCATGAAGAGCATGGTACTTGGAGTTGGTCCACTTGACCTTGTGCAGTCCAGTTCTTCTACCATATAGGCTGGGCCTTCATCATCTGGGCTCAGTTCTGCTTCTGGAGCCTCAGAAATTTCAGTTTTAACAGCAGTTCTGCTGGATACAGCTGAGTCGCCAGATATCTTCAAGCTTAGCTCCTCCCTCCTTATGGTGTGCATCCTCCAGCTCCGCCCCATCGTCATTGGATCTTTTCTGCTTAAAGGGAAAGGTCTCCTCCTTCGCAGCTCAGCATGTGTGATAGAAGTCTAGAGCTTTTGAGCACTATTCTGTGGCGAACTTCAACTTTTTAGAAGTCTTTAAAATAAAACAATATTTATTGTCTTCCAGTTGTGCTTCATCGATGAACCGCAGGATGGAAAGACCAAAACCCAGTTTTAAGTGCTGTGTGTATTGTGGTCAGAAGATGTCGACTATGGACCCACACGACATGTGCTCATATTGCCAGGGAGAACATCACACATGAAGCAGTGTCCTTTGTGCCAGACCATGCACCAGATGTCGTTGGAAGAAGGAAGGCTCCCTTTTACTTTGGAAGGCCCAAGGACCACAAACCCCCTTCAGTGGCTGCTGGATCAGCAGCCCAACTTGGTCCTGGAAGAAAAGGCCTTGAGAGGGCTTGTCCTTGGTCTCGGCAGTGGTCCTGGCTGGGTCCACCATTGGCGGGCCTTTTGTGGATGAATTTTTTAAATGTATTTCGCCTTCCATACCTTTGGGGAGAGATCACTTTACGAGAGGAAGCACAATAAGCGCCGTCAGTCATGGGACCAGGAATGGTGGTGCTCTTCCCACTCATTGGATTCCCTGGCCAGTCAACCTCACTCAAACTGCTACCATTGGAGGGGCAGGTCTAGGCTTTCATGGTAGCCCCGTCTGAGCTGCCGACCTTGACTCTGGTTGAGCACCTGATAGAGATCTTTCTCAAGCTGGTCGTCATAGGAGGTCGAAAAAGATCTGTCAGTCTCATAGGCCCCGGTTCTCCTGGTCCTCACTTGGCAAAAAGCTGCCCAGTTGGTCTCCCCCGTTGAGTTGAGCTGGGTTGTGCCTCTCCCAGTGGTCATCCCAGGGTTTTAAATAATTGATTAGCATTTTTTTCCTTAGGACAATACTAACTGCACAGAAAGTATTTGTGTAGGTTTTCTAGAAGTGTTATATTAGTTAAACTCAATGAGGCAAGTGCTATGCATTTTCACAATGTTTTAGAACTTTTATGAGCAAAATGCTGATCAAATTTTAGAGTTAAATAAAACCCTGCACCCCCTTCAATTACCACTACGAAGGCCCATTGTTGTTTCCCTTCTGAAGCAGGTGGTCTGCATGGCTTCATCAGTGGACATCTGCTGTCAGCCTAAGGGTCGATAGGGGTCAATGCATCATTCGCAGTTCTAATCCTGCTCAACTGATCAGCATCAGTATCAGCACCATTCGGACTCATTGGCTTTGGATCAGGATCGACATTGAGGTCAACCTCTTTGGAAGTACAAAAATCTGCATTGGCAGCAGTGGTGCATGGGTGGGCTGAGCAGAGCTCTTCTCCTGGGCTGTACACCACCCTAGTGGCTGACCCTAGCTGGTGGTACCACAGACTGCTGTGTCCTTCTCTCCGCTGGTGGTGGAGCCCTTTCCTGTGCAGCTGCAGATGTGGGCCTCCACTAAGAAGTCCTGCCCACTCGTCTGCCTGGTCAGCTGTCTTTTGAGGTCACCCAGAGCTCTAGGGTGGCCTGCATCCCTAAGAACAGTCTAAGGCAGTGTTCAAGGAACCATCAGACTCAAAAGACAAGTCCTCCATGGCCTTGAGTAGAACTTTCCAGTTTGATCTTGACTCCTCCGATGGTCTGTCTTGCCATTTGGACTTGACCACCTTTGGGGTTTTGCTCCAACTTATGCTGGAATCTTTGGAGTTCTCTTTGGAGAGTTACCTTTAGAGCTGGCTGAAAGAGGGTTTAATACCCATTCACTGACATCTTACACAGGGTCGATTCTCCAGGGTTGGCCCTTCCCATGCTGAGGCTGTTGCGGGTCCAGCCTTGGACTTGTGGCAGCACCCAGCATCCTGCCTAGCACATCCTGTCCAATCTTTGTCCCAGCTCCTGGTCTGTGATCAGCTGATCCAGTTCTTGCCACAGTGGTCTGCCATTACCACAAATAGGTGAGTTGTAGAAGTGGGGGCTAATGGGTTGCCTTTGGATTTTGAGTCTTTCCTGCCATATTGACCCCAGGCTCCACTGGAGTCCAGGGTGCCCAAGGGCACACTGCCCTTGCTTAGGAAAGAGATTGCTCAGCTCGTAGCACACAAGGCCATAGAGCAGGTCGTGTACATCCTGACTACACAGGGATATGGTCTCCTGGTACTTTTTGGTGCCCAAGCAGATGGTGGGGGCTAGCACCCCATATTGGATTTGCACAATCTGAACAAATTTATGCAAAAAATGATCTGACCCAGATTATGCCACCCCTGGAGCAGGGGGAGTGGTTTTGCTCCCTAGATCTCCAAGACGCCTTTTTTCACATTCCAGTCCATCCCACTGCTGTTACCTTTAGTTCAGGGTGGAAGGGGTTCTGTACCAGTTCAGGGTCATACCTTTCAGCCTGTTGTCTGTATCAGGGGTCTTCACCATGTGCCTAGCAGTGGTGACTACCTTTCTTTGTCGCCAGGGCATCAGGGTATATACGTACCTGGACAATTGGCTCATAGCAGGCATCTCCAGGGAGGTAATAGAGCAGTCCAGGGATTGGGCCATCCACACCTTTCAGGGCATGGGCCTCCTGGTCAACCCAGCCAAGTCTGAAATGCCCCCCCCCCCAATAGATGATCAGGTTTGTCAGGGTGTAACCAGACTCCTCTCGAGCCTGTTTGCCTTCCTGTGGTCTGAGCATTGGATCCTTCATCTTTTGCATGATAAGCAGCTTCAAAGAGCATAATTTGTTGGGTATGCAGATCTTTCATCTTTTGCATGATCAGCAGCTTCAAAATGTATAATCTGTTGGGTATGCTGGTGAATACACCCCATCCAGTGGGAGTTGGGTTGTCTGTCTCAGCAACACAGACATTTAGACCAGTCAGTTCTGGTGACCCAGCCGATGTGAGATGCCATTGAATTGTTGGTGTGTTCCCAGAACTTGGAGACAGGAATTCTGTTTGCCTGAAGCCATCTATAACCTTGACAATGGATTTGGCTCTAATGGGTGGGGAGCTTACCTGGGAGACCACATGGGTTCTGGTCACCTTGGGAGTCCCAGTGCCACATCAACCTACTGAAGCTCTGTGTAATGCGTCTGGCTCTTACTGAATTCACTCCCATTGATTTGGGTTCAGGTCTTTTAGGTCTAGACAGACAAAATGACCACCAAATTTTACCTGAAGAAAGGCTGGGGGGGGGGGGTGAGGGGGGACGCAGTCCTTTCCTTTGTGTCATGAGGCTCGCTACACTTGATCTGTGGTGTACAGCCTGCTGGCCAATATCTTAGTAATCCATATTGTGGGAGAGAACAACCAGCTGCCGAAAGCACTCAGCTTGGTCAGGGAGATATCGCACAAGGGATGTGTCTGGAGATGGTAGACAAGCAGTTATCCCAGTGTGGCATTGCTCTGGTAGACCTGTTTTGCCTCCTGGGGGAACGTAAAATTGAGACTATTCTGGTCCCTATCTTCTTCTGACCGGGATGCTGGATGGGGATGCCTTCTCTCGGCCATGAACTGCAGGCTTTCTGTGCACCTTTCCTCCCTTCTTGTATTTGCAGGGTGGTGATCAAGCTTGGAAGGACAACATAGACATGATCCTGATTGCTCCAGACTGCCCTGACCATTTATGGTACCAAGATCTCCTCAGCAGCAGGTCTACATGGAGGTTCCCCCACCCGGACCTTCAGAGCTTACTTCGAGGGGGCTTTTGCAGTAGGCAGCACCATTAGGACTAAGCCGCCAGGACCACACAGAAAATTTCTAGCTAGCAATCTATAACGGGGACCGCCCCCAATGTCGGCATGCCAACGTCCACCCTGAGTATAAAAGGGGCGGTCTCCTACATCCACCCTCAGTTCTTTTCCTGCCGTCGACTTGTGCACTCCTGACCTCATGGTTCGTAGCTTCAGTCGATCACCATTGCTCTGTGTTCTTTGCTTATTGTTCTTAGTTTAGTTTATTTTTTTGTTGGCAGTATGTCATCTCTGACTTCTTCAGCAGATTCCCACAAGTTTAAATGCGCATGCGACAAGCAGATTCCCAAGAAGGATGGCCACTCCTCATGCGTCATTTGTTTAGGCCCGGACCATGACAACACTGAAGCTTGCCAGGCCTTCCAGAACTTAACACCAAAAGGTCTTGGAGACCCATCTCCTCCAAATGAAATTGGCAACCATGGAGAAACAGCTGCCGGTGCAGAGTTCTGCTTCAGAAGCCTCTTTGGAGGCCTTCACCTCAAGCAAAGAAGAAACACAAAAAACACTGAGACCAGTAACAGTTTGCTTCAGAGCCACAGCCTCTTTTGGAAGCCATGGCCCATCCTGAGCCTTCATCCTCCGGGGTTGGCTCCTACGGTCACCTTAGCCCTCATCTGTGGTGGGCAGCACCTCTGTGCGTTTAGGGGATTCTTCTTCCCTCCACCCCTGACACTCGGGTCCTTTCACCCCTCAGGTCCTCAGCCAGGCGGTACAGCTGGTCTCACAGATGCCAGTTCCTCTTCTGGCACCTGTCCGGCCCTGGCATCTTCGCCGGATCCCAGACTGCGGCTGGCGCAGGTCCTTTGAACCTATGCCTGCTGTCGCCCGTTCCTTCTGGGTCACAGCCATCTTTAGTGGAGTCCCCCTCCCAGGTGTCTCAAACTCCTCAACCACCACAAGTAGTCCCTCTTCCCGGATCCCCCTACCAGGTGCCGGTAGGGATGCTGTCTGCTGATCCTCCTCTCTGGGATCTGGCGCCGGATCATCCAACGCCTGGTCCCACCAGTTCTGTCTCGGACCAGGCACCTCCAGCTCAGCCGCCTCAGGATCCTACCTTAGATCACCTGATCAGACCTGGCAGTCCAGGCCCTTCCAGAGCATTCGCCTGTCCAGCCTCTGCTTCAGGGCGGGAATTTGGATGACCTACCAGGCCCTTCGTTAGGTCCTTCATCTGATCTAGCCCTGGACATCCATGCAGGGTTCTTCTCAGTCCCCAAACCCTCCAGGCGGCCTCCCGTCCTTTTATCCAGGCTGCTCCTATATTCTAGCCTTCTTGGGCTAGACGCCGGCTAACTACAGCCTGCTTCTTAGTGCCTGATGGGTATCATTCCAGTGTCAGGCCTCTGCCTAGACAGCACCGCCGTCGGTACCCTCGCAATCCAGGGACCCCACTTCGTTAGCTCAAGGGGCTCCCCCTCCGGATACAGGGGCTCTTTCCGTCGCTTAGACGGTTGCTCGACTAGACTTGTTGCCGACCCAGCGGCGTTCGTCAGAGTCCAGCTGCTCAGTGTATGTTACCTCTGACGCCTCGGAATCCCTGGTTCTCCTCTTTATTTACTGCCAGAGGAAGTGTGGGTCCAGGACATTCCTAAGTCCCCTCCTGAGGACTCTTCATTCCTAGAGGTCATGAAGGTAATGCAGACCTCTCAAGGCTAGTGCACCGAAGAACAGGACCCCCAGCATTGCAGGGTGGCAGAGCATCTGCGTCTCCCCGAGGTTTCGTTCGTGATCATTCCTTGTTTGGTAGTTCCACACGAGAACATTACATCCACGGTCTGGCAGCAACCAGCTTTCGGTTCCTCCTACTTGCAAGAAGGCTGACCGATTATACCGCACCCCAGATGGTAAGCCCCACTTTGCCTCACATTCCCAGGCCCACCCCTCAGTTTTATCGTAGGCCTCTGGAGTCATCTCGGGGTCCGAGCATCAGGGGTGACATCCCTCTGAACAGGGAGTCCAAACATCTGGATTCCCTGGGAAGAAGGATGTATGATTGTCTTCAGCGTTTGACACTGTGGACCATGGGATACTTCTCAAATGCCTGAGGTTCATCTGGCGGACAGTCTAGTACAGTCCTCAGGTGATTTACATCGTTCCTCACTGGCAGAACTTGGAGGGTGGTGTCAGCGATAAATTCCTCTGGTCCAGTCTCGCTGTCATGTGGGGTTCCTCAAGGTTCAGTGTTGTCTCCCGCTCAGAGACATTGTAAAGAAGGTATGGGCTGAGGTTTCACTGCTATGTTGATGATACCCAGCTTTACCTATCTTTTGCACCCGACCAGGATAGAGCTCTCTCGGTATTTAACAGCTGCCTCACTGAAATCCAGAACTGGATGAACTTGAGCTGGCTGAGGTAGAACTCAGAGAAGACAGAGGTGATGGTTGTGGACCCAGGTCTCAGGATAGAGGGGATGGGAGGTGGTTTGCCCTCAGGATTATTTCTGGGTGGCTCCCAGCTCCCAACCTCTGAACAGGTGCGGAACCTGGGGGTGATTTTTGACGACGGTCTGATATTATGATCGCAGGTGTCGGGCAGTCATCAAATCATCCTTTTACCATCTGAGGAGCATCTTCAGGATTAAACGCCTAGTTCCATCCAGTGACCTCACACCTTGACTGTTGCACCTCTCTTTATCTAGGGCTACCTGGGGTTGACATCCGCCGCTTGTAGCTCATGCAGAACGCTGTGGCCCGGTTATTGATGGGTACTCGTCGTACCTGTCATATTTATCAGGTGCTGCGTGAACTGCACTGGCTGCCAATGCAGTCGGTCTTCTGACCTTTAAAGTCGGTCTTCTGACTTATAAAGCCCTACACGGACTGGGCCCAGTCGACTTGAAAGAACGCCCTAAGCAATCGCTCCGCTTGGTGGATGAGGGGGTAGCTAGAGGTTCCGAGGGTTTCTTTGAAATCTTCAGGGGCCCATGCTTTTATATATGTGGCCCCAACCCTCAGGAATTCTCTACCCTGTCCACTTCGAGAGTGCATGTCTGTGGAGGAATTTAAACGTGCCTTAAAGACCCATTTGTGGTTGTCAGCATTTTCTTGATGATGTTTTAACATATTTTATGAATTAGTATCAATGTATTTGTGTCTTATTTATTGTTTTAAGAAGTTTATTAATGCGCCTTGGTTTCAGAAAGGCACAATATAAAGTATATTATTTATTATTATTATTCTACCTTGGCCTTGCATGCCTGGAACTATCTGGCGCACATGGTAATCTATTAACAGTCTGTGTTGGACCAGGCGAGGGATCTGCTTCATTCACTGCCCCACTCCCAAGTCAAGTCCCGTGACGTGGAACCTTTGTTAAAGAGCCCTGGCTCAAAGGTATTGGTTCCTAGACCAATAAACTAAAACTAAAAGTCCCAGCTGGAACAGATCCTGTCTTCCTCCTCCAGCAAGGGGTTCCATATCCTCCATGCTTGCTACGATACAGCGGACGCCTCAGCTTGGGGCACGGCGACAGCCATGTGCCTCCGACGCCATGCCAGGTTTTGTCTGTTTCCATTTTCCCCAGGTGTCCAGGCCTCCATCCTGGACATCCTATTCCGGAGTCCTTTCCTGTTTGGGGAAGACGTGCGTGAGCTGCTCAGCTCCTTACAGGCGTCTGGTGTAACCCTGTGTTCTTCAGCCCTGGGTCTGCGGGGCAAGGCCCAGCACTCCCGTTTCTCACATCCTCAACCAACAGTCCCTCCACCAGAGTTCCTCTGGGTCCCAGAGCAAGCACTGAGCAAATTGTACTGGGGTGGCACAAGTCCACTAAACCCACAGGGTAGAGGAGGTGGCGACGGCATTTTCCGAACCGTCTTAAGGGTACAGCTCCTCCTCCCATCCTCTCACAACGGGTTTATTGTGCGTCTGCGGCTCACTTCTGTCATTCTGAGCTGGCTTTTCTGTCCTCTCCCTGCATACCTCTGGGAGTTCTGCCTGGAGGTTTATTGGGCGGCTTCCCCTGGTATTGTCTTGGCATCCCCAGGGGATCTGTAGCCAGCGGGGCATCCTAATGCTTCTCCCCTCCGTGCCTTTTTTCTTCTGGAGCAGACCTCACAGGGCCCATGATGCCCCAAGGGGCCAAAATCCATCTTCCACCTTCTAGGTGGGCTCCTCCTTTCCACTCCCAGGGGAGCAGTTCCTCCCAGCCATTATGTTGGCCGGTGGTGGGACCTCGATCCTTGTCGGCGAGCCCCTCCTACCTACCTACCTCCCTCCCTCCTCTCCTTTTTGGTCTCTCTCCCTTTCATTCTCCTCCTTTCCTTCCACTATGCCTTTCCACCCGAGCACTTAATTCAGTTAGAGGGACTCCGGCCATATCTTCTTACACTGGCTTCTTCTGTCACTGACGTCCCATTTGGGAGCACTGGGCTGACGTTAAATTGCTCTGTGCAGGCCTACGTCCCCAGTCTGGGAGTCCATCCCCTCCCAATCCTTCTTGGGGCCTGACGCGGGAAGGAGGCAGGTCTTGCCAATTCCCCTTCCAGGCCAGTGGCAGCCAGGCTGGACCCTCTGTTTCTTTTCTCAAAAAAAAAAAAGGAGCTTTGATGCTTAATGGGTGAAGAGAAAAGGGCAAAAGCCGTGGAAGACATTCATATAAGGAGAGTCTGTGGATGAGAGGGTTGGGGGTTATATCCCCAAGGCCCTCTTCTCTTCGAGGCTGTTCAGTAAAGGGAAGCAGCCTAGTGGAGCAGGACCAAAACAGTCTTAGAGGGGCTCCCTTCCCCCATACCCCTACTTTGTTGGGACCTCATTCGGTCTGCTTCGGCTGTTGTCATAGCCTTCCTTTGGGCCCCCCCCCCTTCTTTTTAGGGTGGGTGCTGATAGAAAGGGGAGTCTACAGTCCTTGCTCTTCACCCCCCTTAACCCATCTCTCTCGCTCCCTCTCAAGCGACATACTCTGGTCTGGGGGAGTTCTCTCCCCTCCCTTTCCTTCCGGCTTTCCTGCTCGGACCAGAACCCCTTTTATCTCTCAGGGATTCCCCTGTTTTTCCCCCTGGGCAGGCTGCTAGTCTGGGTAAGGGGGGAGGAGTTCCTTGCACTTCAGTCGCCAGGACACCTTCTTTGGCCGAGGATTCCTGTACTTTTCTTTGGGATAGGCCCCTAGTTATTCTCAACTCTCCCTTATTCTTTTGTGGGTTGCTTTCTTAGCAACCGTCTTTGTCCCCTTAGAGGTGACCCTCTCGATAGAGACCCCATGTTGTGCCTTCTAGTTCCAGAACTGTTTTTTGCTCCCTCCTTTGGGGCATGGATTAGTCCTTCCTCTTCTGGCCTGTCCGCAGGCTGAGGGGAACAACTGCCTCTTTCCTGTTTTCAGCTGATGTCTGATAGCTATCATGCTTATTGTGTCTTCTCTTGATAGAGAGCTGCCTGTTGCTCTCTTGGCAGACCAGGCACCTTTGGTTTGTGCCTTTTGATGCGGACCCTCCTTCAGGTGGTCTGTTTTTTTCCCTTGCCCCCCCCGCTCCTTCTGAGGGTCCAGAGGCCACATGTCAGACGTATCTTGGAGAGTCATTCTTTCTGTCTCCCCCAAGATTTATTCTGCCCCCTTCCAAGGGCCCCTCCCCCGACTTTCTCCAGCAAGTCTGTTCTCACCCCTGGTGACCCCAGGGTTTTCTCCTTTGCTGGCCATTGGAGCCAAACTTTTTTTGCTCCAGGGATTTCTCCCTCTATCTAGGGGGATGATATTTGGGCTTGTTGAGCAGGACCTGAGCTGGTGATTTCTTTTGGATATGAGTCATATTAGGCTGTCACTTTCCTCTGCTCTCTCCTCCCGGGGTGTTTTTTTTTACCTTCGGATACTGCTTGTGACTCAGTCCTAATGGTGTTGCCTACTGCAAGAGCCCCCTCGAAGTAAGATAGTACAGTTACACAAGAAAATTTTGTAACAGTAGATCTCCAAGAGGAGCTCTTGCAGTAGGCAGGATTTCCCTCCCTCCATCCCCCTGCACTCTTTTTCCATGATTAGCCATTTTGGCTTCCATTGGCCTCTCTCTCCGTCGGGAGAACTGAGGTGGGTGTGGGGGACCGCTCCTTTTATACTTAAGGGGCGGTCACCTGTTATAGACTGCTAGCTAGAAATTTTCCATGTGGTCCTGTCGGCTTAGTCCTAACAGTGTTGCCTACTGCAAGAGCTCCGCTCAAAGATCTACTGTTACAGTAAGTTCTTATGTAACTGTACTATCTTCCTGAAGGTAAAAAAACACCCCGGGAGGAGAGAGCAGAGGAAAGTGACAGCCTCATATGACTCGGATCCAAAAGAAATCACCAGCTCAGTTCCTGCTCAACAAGCCCAAATATCATCCCCCTAGATAGAGGGAGAAATCCCTGGAGCGAAAAAAGTTTTGCTTCACTGGCTGTGGGGCAGCAGTCTTCTGGGAGTCTTTCTGGAGGCTGAGATGCTGCCCTATTTGCAGACAACTCTCTGCCCTGAGGGAGGAAGTTGCCCGTCTTCAGGCCACACTGGACAGCAGTAAGAGAACCTTCCCCCAGGCCAGACTGGATGGTAGGAAGGGGAACCCCCCAATCCAGGGAGCACCAGAGCCACCACCACTACCTCAGAGGTTGCAAAGAAAGCACAGCAGTTGGACCACAGTGGGCTCAGAGAGGAGAGGAGGGTGGAACAGAGGCACACCCAGTCAGTTGTTCCACTCCACAATCCGTACACCATTCTGGGGGAGCACAGCTCCCCTATGGATGCACCCACGGAGGAGATTAAGGAGGCTGAGGACACCTGTCACAAGGGAGGCCGACAGGAAGGAGGCAGAGGATGCCACAAGGAAAGGAAGCAGCTCCTGGTGGGAGACTCAATTATTAGGGGGATAGAACTGGGGGGAGCAGGGAAAACTGAAGTAAAGTGCCTGCCTGGTGCCATGGCTTGGAGGGACAGGAAGCGCATCCTCAGGATCACGAGAACAGCTGCACAGGAGTCTGAGCTGGATGTCATTGTCCACCTAGGGACAAATGACTTGGCTCAACATGAGATTAGAGCAGTGCAGAAGGACTTTGTAGAACTGGGGAGGGGCCTCAAGACAAGTAGCACACACAGTATCCTTCTCAGAGGTGCTGCCTGTAAATGGCATGAATGAGGCAAGGGTACTTTGCACCATGCAGTTTAATGAGTGGTTGAAAAAATGATGTGGAGCACAGGGGTTTGGCTTCATTGGGGACTGGGGTTCCACCTGGAGGGACACCTGCATCTGTCCAGGAAGGTAACAAGTCTTTTGAGCAATAGGTTTAAATGCTTCATTGGCAAGCTTTTAAACTAGTCAAGGGGGGAGGCATTGATAAGCAGCAGGAAAATCCCAGCCTCTCTCTACAAAACAGGGTACTAAATGGGAAAAAGACCGAGGTCGAAAGGTCAGTGGGGGATGCTGCAACAGAAAGTGAAGCCATCAAAAAATGGAAAGCAATGAGTACCAATGCACGTAGTCTGAGTAACAAGCTTCCTGAATTAGTGGCCTTGATGGAGGAGGAACATCTGGATATCGTGGCAGTCACAGAAACATGGTTCGCACAAAACCATGACTGGGACGTAAACATACCAGGATACACTATCTACAGGAGAGACAGAAAGGGTAAAAGAGGAGGAGGAGTAGCTCTTTACATAAGGGAAGGAATCAAAGTAACAGAACAAAAGAGAAAACAGGGAGGAGAAGAAGCACTGTGGGTAAATTTGAGACCGCAATGGCACCACAATCCGCACAGGGGTTAGATACAGACCCTTCTCAGGGGAGGAAATGGACAAGGAAATGATAGAAAGTATACTTAGTATGGCAAAAAAGGGAGATATTGCTGATGGGTGATCTGAATATGCCAGATGTTAACTGGAGTGCAGTTGCCGCAGCCACTTAAGAGTGGGTTATTCTAGATGCCCTACAGGGGCATGCCTTAGACAACTAGTATTGAGCCCACTCGAGAGGGAGCAATCTTAGACCTGGTTCTCTCAAATGGAGATGAAGAGAGGATCACAGATGTAAAGTGGGAGCCATCTGGGAACTAGCGACCATCGAACAGTATGGTTCACAATAAACACAGCAATAGAGTCAAGCCATACAAAGGCAAAGGTACTGGACTTTAGGAGGGCTGACTTTGCTAAAATAGATGCGTGCTAAGGGAATGCCACTAGCAAAAGCAGGAAGGAGGGTGGAAGAACAATGGGAATAATAAAACTGCCATCACAGAGGCAACAAGCCTTTGTGTGAAGCAAATAAACAAAACTAAACGATGTAAGAAAGCATATGGTTCTCAAAGGAAGTGGCAGTGAAGGTTCAAGAGAAAAGAAAGCTTTAGGAAGTACAAGGAATCACAGAAGGAGCAGGACAGAGAACTGTATCAGTTAAAGCAAAGGAAGCTGGGAAGGCAGTCAGAACAGCAAAGGCCCAAACCGAGGAAAGATAGCCAACTCTAGTTAAGAAGGGGATAAACCTTTATAGGTACATCAGGGAGCGAAGGAAGACCAAGGGAGGGATAGTGAGGCTTAATGGGGGGCAGAGGGAGACTGTGAAAAGGCAGATACACAAAACAAATATTTTGCTCAGTATTTAAAAGGAAGGGCGGGTACCTAGAACAAACAGTAGAAACGACTGGATACAGAAATTGATACCAGCCCATTTACAGAAGAAAGGGTTCTGAAAGAACTCTTAAACTGAAGGTGGACAAAGCAATGGGGCCTGATGGGATTCATCCCAGAATTCTAAAAGAACTAAGGGTAGAATTAGTGACACCACTGACTACCCTGTTTAACAAATCATGGGAGGATGGGGTGGTACCCGAGGACTGGAGGAGGGCAGATGTGATTCCTCTTCACAAAAGTGGGAGCAAGGCAGAAGCAGGAAACTACAGACCTGTTAGTTTAACCTTAGTGGTAGGGAAAATGATGGAATCACTTCTGAAGGAAAGAATTGTTGAGTATCTAGAGGCCAGAGGGGCACAGGACCCAAGGCAGCATGGATTCACAGCAGGAAGGTCATGCCAGACAAATCTGATAGATTTCTTTGACTGGGTGACCAAAGTAGTAGATCAGGGAGGGGCTGTGGACATGGCCTGCCTAGACTTTAGCAAGGCATTTGACACAGTCCCACACAAAAGATTAATATACAAGTTAGCTAGCCTGGGAGTGGGTCCCAAGATGACAGCCTGGGTAAAAAATTGGCTGGAAAATAGGACACAGAGAGTAATAGTAAATGGAGTCAACTCTGATGAAAGGGAGGTTACTAGTGGGGTACCGCAGGGTTCAGTATTCGGACCGGTCCTCTTCAATGTCTTTATAAGTGACATTGCAGAGGGACTGGAAAGAAAAGTATGTCTCTTTGCAGATGACACAAAGATCTGCAACAGAGTTGATGCACAAGGTGGGGTGGAAAGGATGAAAAGGGACTTGGCAAGGTTAGAGGAATGGTCAAATGTATGGCATCTTAGATTCAGTGCTTAGAAGTGCAAGGTAATGCACCTGGGAAACAAAAACCCAGGGGAAGAGTACACAATGGGGGGTGAGATACTAACAACAACAAAAATGGAAAGGGACCTGAGGGTAGTCATATCAGATGACCTAAAGGTGGGCAAGCAATGTGAGAGGGCAGCAATGAGGGCTGGGGGGATATTGGGGTGCATAGGGAGAGGCATCACCAGTAGAAAACAGGAAGTTATTATCCCTCTGTATAGACAACTGGTCAGACCCCATCTGGAGTACTGCGTGCAGTTCTGGAGACCCAGTCTTCGCAAAGACATAGACAGGATGGAAGCTGTCCAAAGGAGGGCAACTAAAATGGTGCAGGGTCTGCAGCGGAAGACACATGAAGAGAGACTAAAGGAGCTTAATATGTATAGCCTCAAGGAAAGGAGGGAGAGGGGGGACATGATAGAAACTTTCAAGTACCTCAAGGAATCAACAAAGTCCAAGAGGGTAGCATCTTTCAAAAAGAGATGTGCAAGAACAAGGGGCACAATTTGAAGATGGGCGGCTCAGAGGTAATTTAAGGAGAGATATTTTTTACAGAGAGGGTTGTGGATGCAGGAGCGGCCTTCCGGAGGAGGTCGGGAGTCAAAAAACAGTGGTGGAATTCAAGCATGCATGGGACAGTCATAAGGCAATTCTAGGGGATGGGGGTAGGAAGAAGTAGGCTGCTGGTTAACTAGGATCTGCAGCTTATCCAGTAGGCAGGGAAATGGGCAGACTGGGTGGGCCAAGCGGTCCTTATCTGCAGTCAAATTCTATGTTTCATCGGGGTTATCTCGGTCATCAGGTTACACCGTAGGAATTTCAATGTCGATGAAGAGGAATCCACATGGAAGATTTTCAGCAGTACAACTAGGGCCCCCCACGCTGACATCCTGCATCGACATCACCAACTCTATATAGACGTGAGCGGCCCCGCTCCCTCCTCAGTTCTTTCCCGCCATCAACTCACTCACACTGGTCTCCCCAGAAACTCTGTTGCAGTACTGTATTCACGCCTTTTTTGCCTATGGCTTTTCTTTAATATCCTTTAGATTTCTTTTTTTTTATAAAAGAAATTCCTATAACTTGTTTATGTTACGAGTTAATCCTTCTCCCTCTTTCTTCCATCGTTGCCACTGCAGAAAGAAGATTGCTTCCACAGACGAACACTCCCTCTGTGTCTGCTGTCTTGGGCCTGAACACAAATTTTTGACTGTGAGCTGTGCCAAAAGTTAATTCACAGTAATATCGGGCGACTCAGAAAGGCTCTTAAGAAATTCCTGATGCATCAGCAGGTAGCCAGCTCAGGGCAGAGATCCTCCGGGGCCCCAGCCTCCAAGTCACAGACTGGATCTAGAAGCTTCCGAAGCCTTGAGACAAGTCCTTGGGGAAAAGTCACAAGAACCCTGGCGTCAATCTCGTTCGCTGACGGCCTCTTCTCTCCTCATCCGAGGGATCCTTGGTGGCAGCCACTCCTCCAACGAGGAAAACTGCTGTCCAGTTTTCTATGCTCACCAGACCCATACAGATAGCTGGTCTGCCTGATTCTCAGGGCGCCAGGTCGTCAACCTCTGGGTTGTCAGTCCCTCCATTGATGGCAGGCTTGTTGTCGTCTCTTCCATTGAAGCCTACCCCTTCTCCCACCAGGGCAACAGGTTCTCAGGATGGGTCATCAGTGTCTGCTTCGGCCACCCCCGCCACGTTGACGACCACCGTCAACCTAAATTATATCCTGATCAGATTGATAAATGTACTGGTAGTGCAGTTGCGCCCTAGGCCCCCCTTCGTTGATGCCATTGACGACAGCTCCGTTATGGACACTTGCTCGACGACCACGGGAAGCCCCCGTGAGCAGCCATCCGCGCACCCAGTGCCAGACCCAGAAATCGACAAGCTTGACATTGAGGAGTGCCATCCAGACCGCATCCTTCCTGAGGTTGATGAGGAAGAGAAGGAAGTCCTGATCTCTGACAGATCTACCGCTTCTGTCAGAGAGGATTCCATAAAGCATACTTCTCGTTCTCTTCCGAGGACCCCACATTTTTAAGTGTAATGAAGCAGCTGTCCGCAGCTATGGACTTCCACGCTGAGGAAGAGGATGCCACCAAGAAGGAGCTTGTGGACTTCCTGGAGATCCCTAAATCTCTTCCAAAGATCATTCCTCCAATCCTCCCGGCTCTGAGAAATGCGGCCATGTCAGCCTGGCACAGACCAGACTTGGTACCAGCTATGCCCCGCAGAGCTGATAAATTTTATCATGCCCCACAGGGCCTTCCATGCTATGCTGCCCAGCCCGAAACAGACTCTGTGGTCATCCAGGGAGCTCATGACTGATCTAAGGTGCTTAAGCACCTTAGCTCCCTCCCCCTAGATAAGGAATCTTGCAGATTAGACCTCTGGGGAAAGAGGGTTTCTCACCCCAGGGGTCCTTTAGCATCAGTAACAATAGCAGTAAGCTAGCTAGGTTGAGCTGCCTCGGAGGTTGAGTTTATGATAATGAATAAAATGAATTAGTCAATCAGAGAAGAGTTAGAAGGTGTTCTGAGTGGAGCTTGCCCAGAGGGCACCAGAAATTTTTCTCCGCCTCACTGAGTAACATTGCCTTTGAGGTGCTCTCTTACTCTTGGCTAAAAAGAAATTCAAACCCAAAGTTTCCCATGTTTTCCTTATTTTGGTGGAGTTTGTGAGTATTTTATAGTTTTTTTGTTCTTTTTTTCTAGTTTTTTAGTGGTTCCCAGGAACTATGTTTTCCTATCTTCACTGTGGTTCCTCTCGCAGTTCCTCTTTTATTTTCTGAAGAAAATATTTAGAGTCTTTAGTATTTCGATGGTTCTTTATTTTATTTAGTTAACAGTTCTCGTTAAGTGGAAACCATTGTTTTCTTCTCTTTTTAAACAGTTTTCTTACCTCGGTAAGTCGTGGTTCTTTACCGCGAGGGACCCGATAGCTAACCTACACTTTTCCTATTTGCGAAACACATTTTGTAGGAGCGTGGATGTGTCGTTCATCCACACTGTCTGGGCATGTCCCTTTCCCCTTTTAAATCTTGCCAGAAGTCTTCAAGCTGGCTCCTCCAACCCAGGTGGTATATACCTCGGCTCTGCCCCATGACGCCAGATCTTCCTTTCCGCTGGAAGATACAGCTTCCCTCTTGCTACTTTTTAAGTACCGTAGGCCCTGGAGTCTCATCGACGGTTTTCGCCGCATTTGCTGTCTTTAAAACTCGTAAGAGTTTACGATTTGGATCCGAACGCTTTAGACATGGAGGACAAGTTGTCCCTCGGGTTTCGCCAGTGTCCTTGCGGACAAAAAATGTCTCGCACTGATCCCCGCCTCTCGTGCGTTTACTTCTTAGGCGTCGTGCACTATACATCTGCTTGCACCATCTGTCTGGCCTTCCATTCCAATGTCCTGGACGACCGCAAGGTGCACCTTCAGCTAGGGAGACCGGAGCTTCGCAATCCACCAGTGAAATCGAAGGAGGCCAGGTGGGCGGTTTCCACAGCTGCGGGATCCGCCGAGCAGCTCGAACAGATGGCGGCTTTCGAGGAGGAAACTGCCCAAGCTTCGGCCAGCCGAAGCTTTTTCGTGCCACTCAGCCTGGGCTTCACCTCTACTGGGTCCTTTCGAGAGCTGTGCCAGTCTCTCCCTACTAAGGGTGAGGCGCCCTCGGGCTCGCATTCCTCCCGCTCCCAAAAAAAGGACAAGGACCCCAAATCATCTTCTTCTTCTAGTCGAAGAAGATGTTCCTGGGACTGAGAGCGGTCCGATACTCAGGATCAGGTGTTCTCGGCCTCTGTCGAGATCGCTTCCTCGGCTGGCGGCTTCTCGGACCTTCTGTCAGGCCAAGGCACTGAAGCCGAGGATACGGCAGAACTGGCCGAGATTTCTCTTGACCCGATCGAGGCGTTGTCACAGACACCTGTCAACGACACCTTGGAGAGGACACCCATCCTTTCCTTCCCTGACGAGGAGACCCGTCCTTCGGGCATCCCGATCGAGGGACAAGAGCCGGAACCTCGGTTTTAGCCGGATCTGTCTTCTGCCGATCGACAGTCACAAACACTCCCGGAAGAGGCGCCGCCGCCGTTCCTCATCCTCATCCTCCTCGGATGAGGAGAGACTTAGACGGAAGCTCCATCGATGTTGTGAGGACCTCATGTGGCAGCAGCTAATTTTGACCGATCAAAAGCCGTCCACTCTGGCTGCACCGGCCATTACCTGGCCCCAGCCTCTTCGGCTGACACCGACCCCTTCAGTACCGAGGACTCCGGTTCTCCCTCCGGTGGGACCGGCACGTATTCCTGCTCAGCCTGTTCCAATCTCCCTACCAATTTTGGTGGAACCACCGCCCAAGCAGCCTCAGGGAGGGGCTCCCTCGAAGGAGGATCGGACAGATACGGGCTTGCCCCATCGTCTGTCCATTACTGTCATTCCTGATCGGCCTAGGTATATTGAAGGGGACGTGGGCGGGAGACCCGTATATCCCGACTCCTCGGACTCTGATACCACTGGCCTTCACTCACACCCTGACAATGAGCTGTCAGTGACAGGCCCGAAGGAAGGGCCTTCCTCCTTCCAGGGCATCCTTCGACTCATTTCTGAGTCCATGGGTATGCTTTTACAGCCTATCCAAAACAAGGCAGAATATCTTCTCACGGATATCTTTAAGAGGGAGGGTACCCCGACAGAGGCCTTCCCAGTAGCCAAAGCCATTGTTGACCCGGCCCTTGAGCTATGGCAGCGCCCTGCCTCTTGCCCGGCTCCATCCACCTGCATGGCTTGCAAGTACACCGTACCTATGGGGTCCTTATTGGGTTTCACTGAGCATCCCTCGGCCAAGAGCCTTGTGACTGCCTCAGTGTTCCAGCGCATGGGTAGCTCTGCGGATACTGACCGCCCTCCAAACAAGGAGTCCAAAAATATGGACCATTCTGCCCAGAAGGTATATGCGGCCTCATCCCTGGGCCTTCATCAGGCCAGCTCAGCAGTGATCATGGCACAATTCCCTCACGCCGTATTGGGCTTGTTTGATGAAGTCCTCCCTCATCTCCCAGCAGACATGCAGACCACGGTCAAGCAGGTCCGTGACCAGAGCCGTGTTGTTGCAAAAGAGCAGCTCCAGACGGCTCTGGACAATGGAGATCCCTGTGCCCGTTCACTAGCTGCCGCAGTGGCCACTCGATGCAGGGCCTGGCTGAGATTATCCTCCTTTCCAGTGGATACTCAGCACCAGCTAGCTGACGTGTCCTTCCTTGGCATCGGCCTCTTTGGTCTGGGAGTGGCAGGTCATCTCCAGCGCATTGAGCAGTCTAATGCCACCTTAGATGCCACTTCTGCTAAGGGTTCTTCGGGCAAGAACCAGCAGAAGTGCAAGAAGAAGCCTTTTCTGCACTCTTCCCCTGCGGTTAGGCAGCCCTCCTTCCAAGGAGGTCAGCAGCAACAGCAGGCTGAAGCTTGGCACCCTAGACCCAAGCAGGGTCCCCAACAGCCTCGCAAAGGAGGCCGAGGTGCTGGTCCAGGAGCCTCCTCCTCATCTAAGCCTGCACAGTGACATGTCGGGGGTGGCCACCCCTACACCCGTCATGCCAGCTCTGGGTTCTCCCGTGGGGGGCCGGCTCCGCCACTTTCTTTCCGCCTGGTCCGGTATCACAAAACTACCTGTTGGAGTAATGTTGCCAAAGAGAAGGCCTCTACTTCCCAGAAAACCCTGTACAGAGGCACGGGCTATTACCCCAGGGCATTTTTTCCTGTGCCAATGCCTATGGATTACTCTCAAATGAGAGGCAATTTTAGAGGAAGAGGCAGGAGAGGTCAGAGGAGAGCTGCCACTACTCCTGGCCCTGTCTCTGTCTAAGCCCTGACTCCAGCAACCAGGTTGCCTCCCCCCTCCCTGTAGGGGTAGGCTCTCTCATTACCCCCAGCATTGAACTCACATTACCTCAGACAAGTGGGTACTGGAGGTAGTGACAGAGGGCCTACCTTTGCAGTTCAAAAGGTTTCCAGCCCTTCGGGGAGCCACAATGTCACAATCTCTAACTCCAACAGAAAGACTTCTGTTGGAACTGGAGGTCAAAACATTGCTGTCTGCAAAAGTAGTAGAGAGAGTTCCCTTTTTGCAGTGGGGAAAAGAACTCTATTCTTGATACTTTCTCACTGGAAGGAAAAATGTGGCGTGATGACCTATTCTCGACCTCAGGTACTTAAACAGGCACTCACTGAAACCAAAATTCAAAATGGTCACTCTCACAACTGTGATTCATTCTCTACAACAGGGAGACTGGCTAGCCTCCCTGGATCTCAAGGATGACTGTTTTCACATTCCAATAAGGCAGTCCCACGGAAAGTTTCTGAGATTCAGGCTGCCCTCGGGACACTACCAGTTTGCAGCCAGGCCATTTGTTCTAACATTGGCCCCCAGAGTGTTCACCAAGTGCCTAGCTGTTTTAGCAGCTTACCTCAGAACACAGGGCATTTCAATCTGCCCTTATTTGGACGCCTGGCTTCTAGTAGGCAAGACCCCCTCATCAGGTCTGAGTGGCTCTCAGTTGTACGAAACAAACCTTGCATTCTCTAGGCTTTCTTATCAACAAAAAGAAATCCCACTTAAAGCCAACACAGCTTTTGAATTTCAAGGGAGCAGAGTTGGATACCTAACAAGGCAAAGCTTTTCTCCTAGCAAACTGGATTCAGACATTTCTGTCAGTGATAAATTCCTTTGTCTTAGGCCAGCCCAGGCCAGCGAGAGACTTTTTGTGACTGCTGTGGCACATGGCCTCCATGACAGCTGTTGTACCAGCTGTCAGGTTTCAAATGAGGGACACACAGTACCACTTGCAGGCACATTAGTCCCAGAAAAGACATTCCCTGTTTAAGTTAGTACCAGTGACAGACACTGCTTCAGGCACTGGAATGGTGAAAGGAAACAGACAAACTTTTAGTAGGAATTCCCTTCCAGCTTTCCTGCCCAACAAGAATCATTACCACAGATGCCTCTCTCCTAGGCTGGGGGAGCTCATGTGGACAACCACTCCATAAGTGGCACTTGGACTCCCAAAGAATCTGCAAGCCACATCAGCCTTTTGGAACTCAAGACCATATACCTCGCCCTCAAAGCTTTTGCTGTTCAGCTCAAAGGCCACACAGTTCAGGTCAGAACAGACACCACTGCTATGTTTTACATAAACAAGCAGGGTGGCACAAGTTATACTGTGCTTTGCACAGAAACAATGAAAATTTGGTCTCTGGCCTGCTCCCTGGATGTGAGCCGTTCAGCCATACACCTTCCTGGCAAGGACAATACCCTGGCAGATGCCTTGAGTCACATCAGCCAAGGCCACAACAAATGGACTCTGAACAAGCAGGTCCTTGCAACAGTGTTCAGGAAGTGGGGCACACCAGAAACGGATCTGTTTGCTTCTCACCTCAACTATCAACTTCCTCTTTACTGCTGCAGGCCCCCAGCACTAGGTACTCTTCCAGCAGATGCCCTAACTTTGTACTGGTCAGGGAAGTTCCTTTTTGACTTCCCTCCCTTTCCTCTTTTCACAGAGTGCTGCTGAAGCTCAGTGGCCACTCAGCAATGATGATTTTAACAGCTAATATTTTTCAAGTCAAACTACCTCTGGCAGGAAGCTGCAATGCTGAACATAGGATTTGCAAGAAAGCGAGTTGTGCTCACAACAGAGGGAGGTGAACCTTACAATTGTCTTTGGTTTGTAGCAGATATTCTGCAGGTGGAGGCTACTTCTAACTGAAAGGTGAAATAAGGAACTTAGAATTATCAGGAAAAGACGGTCTTTGTTACAATTCTTAAGATTTTCAGTGCAGGAAGAGTTTAAAGCACAGCTGACTTATTTTGGGGTTGACTGCTTTCAGAGCACAAACCACCAAGCTGTTTTGGGGCTGGGGAGGTTTTACCTGTGTCTGACTTGGATGTCTGGATTTTTGTCTGTTTGATTAACAGGGTATTTTATCTGTCAAATTGTTGTGTACGGTATCTTGCTGACAGGAAGGCACTCATCGCAGCAGTGGGTCAGAGCTCTTAGCAGATTGTTTTGTGAGGGCACAGTTTAGGCCCAACCCCTTCCCCACCCTCACCCACCACCCCTGGAAATAGTTCCTTTATACCTGGGGTTCTGACATACTTTCAAGAGTGCAAGGTGCATATCACTGTTATATCCTCTCTAGCACACTGCACTGACAATATAAGCATACACATTGTATAATATATATATTTCTATATAGCAAACCAATCACACACAAACACACACAAAAAAAAGTAGATAAACGTGGGGAGTAGTGCAATGTAATGGCCGTGGGGCAGCCTCGGAGTCTTTCTGGAGGCTGAGATGCTGCCTATTTGCAGACAACTTCTGCCCTGAGGGAAGAAGTTGCCCGCTCAGGCCACACTGGACAGTAGTAAGGGAACTTTCCCCCAGGCCACACTGGACTGTAGGAAGGGAACCTCCCCCATCCAGGGAGCACCAGAGCCACCACCACTACCTCAGAGGTTGCGAAGAAAGCACAGCAGTTGGACCACAGTGGGCTCAGGGAGGGTGAGGATGGTGGAACAGAGGCACACCCAGTCAGTTGTTCCACTCCACAATCCATGCACCATTCTGGGGGAGCATAGCTCCCCATGGATGCACCCACAGAGGAGACTAAGGACAACTGTCACAAGGGAGGCCCACAGGAAGGAGGCAGAGGACACCACAAGGAAAGGAAGCAGCTCCTGGTGGGGGACTCAAGTATTAGGGGGATAGAACTTGGGGGAGCAGGGAAAACTGAAGTAAGGTGCCTGCCTGGTGCCATGGCTTAGAGGGAGAGGAAGTGCATCCTCAGGATCACGAGAACAGCTGCACGGGAGTCTGAGCTGGATGTCATTGTCCACCTAGGGACAAATGACTTGGCTCAACATGAGATTAGAGCAGTGCAGAAAGACTTTGTAGAATTGGGGAGGGGCCTAAGACAAGTAGCACACACAGTATCCTTCTCAGAGGTGCTGCCTGTCAATGGCATGAGTGAGGTGAGGGTACTTTGCACCATGCAGTTTAATGAATGGTTGGGAAAATGGTGTGGAGAACAGGGGTTTGGCTTCATTGGGGACTGGGGTTCCACCTGGAGGGACACCAGCCTATACTGGCAGGATGGTCTGCATCTGTCCAGGAAGGGAACAAGTTTTTTGAGCAGTCGGTTTAAATGCTTCATTGGCAAGCTTTTAAACTAGTCAAGGGGGGAGGCACTGATAAGCAGCAGGAAAATCCCAGCCTCTCCCTACAAAACAGGGTACTAAATGAGAAAAAGACCAAGGTTGAAAGGTCAGTGGGGGATGCTAAAACAAAAGTTAAAGCCATCAAAAAATGGAGAGCAATGAGTACTAAGCTTCCTGAATTAGTGGCCTTGATGGAGGAGGAACATCTGGATATCATGGCAGTCACAGAAACATGGTACACACAAAACCATGACTGGAACGTAAACATACCAGGATACACTATCTACAGGAGGGACAGGGAGGGTAAAAGAGGAGGAGGAGTAGCTCTTTACATAAGGGAAGAAATCAAAGCAACAGAACAAAAAGGAAAACGGGGAGGAGAAGAAGCACTGTGGGTAAATTTGGAGACCGGCAGTGGAACCACAATCCGCACAGGGTTGTATACAGACTTCCTTCTCAGGGGGAGGAAATGGACAAGGAAATGATAGAAAGTATACTTAAACTGGAGTGCAGTTGCAGCAGCCACTTCGAAGAGTGGGGTTATTCTAGATGCCCTACAGGGGGCATGCCTTAGACAACTAGTATTGGAGCCCACTCAAGAGGGAGCAGTCTTAGACCTGGTTTTCTCAAATGGAGATGAAGAGAGGATCACAGATGTAGAAGTGGGTAGCCATCTGGGAACTAGCGACCATCGAACAGTGTGGTTCACAATAAACACAGCAATAGAGTCGCAAGCACAAAGGCAAAGGTACTGGACTTTAGGAGGGCTGACTTTGCCAAAATGGGTAAGTGCCTAAGGAATGCACTAGCAAATGGGCAGGAAGGAGGGGTGGAAGAACAATGGGGAATAATAAAAACTGCCATCACAGAGGCAACAAGCCTTTGTGTGAAGCAAATAAACAAAACTAAACGATGTAAGAAAGCACTATGGTTCTCAAAGGAAGTGGCAGTGAAGGTTCAAGAGAAAAAGAAAGCTTTCAGGAAGTACAAGGAATCGCAGAAGGAGCAGGACAGAGAACTGTATCAGTTAAAGCAAAAGGAAGCTGGGAAGGCAGTCAGAACAGCAAAGGCCCAAACCGAGGAAAAGATAGCCAACTCAGTTAAAAGGGGATAAAACCTTTATAGGTACATCAGGGAGCAAGGAAGACCAAGGGAGGGATAGTGAGGCTTAATAAAGGGGGGGGGGGGGAGAGGATGGGCAGAGGGAGACTGTGAAAAGGCAGAGATACTGAACAAATATTTTTGCTCAGTATTTACAAAGGAAGAGGGGGGTGTACCTAGAACAAACAGTAGAAACACACTGGATACAGAAGTTGATACCAGCCCATTTACAGAAGAAAGGGTTCTGAAAGAACTCTTAAAACTGAAGGTGGACAAAGCAATGGGGCCTGATGGGATTCATCCCAGAATTCTAAAAGAACTAAGGGTAGAATTAGTGACACCACTGACTACCCTGTTTAACAAATCATGGGAGGATGGGGTGGTACCCGAGGACTGGAGGAGGGCAGATGTGATTCCCTTCAAAAGTGGGAGCAAGGCAGAAGCAGGAAACTACAGACCTGTTAGTTTAACCTCAGTGGTAGGGAAAATGATGGAATCACTTCTGAAGGAAAGAATTGTCGAGTATCTAGAGGCCAGAGGGCACAGGACCCAAGGCAGCATGGATTCACAGCAGGAAGGTCATGCCAGACAAATCTGATAGATTTTCTGACTGGTGACCAAAGTAGTAGATCAGGAGGGCTGTGGACATGGCCTACCTAGACTTTAGCAAGGCATTTGACACAGTCCCACACAAAAGATTAATATAAGGTTAGCTAGCCTGGGAGTGGGTCCCATGATGACAGCCTGGGTAAAAATTGACTGGAAAATAGGACACAGAGAGTAATAGTAACTGAGTCCACTCTGATGAAAGGGGATTACTAGTGGGGTACCGTGAGGGTTCAGATAGGATTCAGTCCCTTCAATGTCTTATAAGTTGGCATTGCAGAGGGACTGGAAGGAAAGTATGTCTCTTGCAGATGACACAAAGATCTGCAACAGAGTTGATGCACAATGTGATGGAAAGGATGAAAAGGACTTGGCAAGGTTAGAGGAATGGTCAAATGTATGGCAGCTTAGATTCAGTGCTAAGAAGTGCAAGGTAATGCACCTGGGAAACAAAACCCAGGGAAGAGTACACAATGGGGGTGAGATACTAACAACAACAAAATGGAAAGAGACCTGGGGTAGTCATACAGATGACCTAAAGGTGGGCAAGCAATGTGAGAGGGCAGCAATGAGGGCTGGGAGGATATTGGGGTGCATAGGGAGAGGCATCACCAGTAGAAAACAAGAAGTTATTATCCCTCTGTACAGACAACTGGTCAGACCCCATCTGGAGTACTGCGTGCAGTTCTGGAGACCCAGTCTTCGCAAAGACGTAGTCAGGATGGAAGCTGTCCAAAGGAAGGCAACTAAAATGGTGCAGGGTCTGCACCGGAAGACATATGAAGAGAGACTAAAGGAGCTTAATATGTATAGCCTCGAGGAAAGGAGGGAGAGGGGGACATGATAGAAACTTTCAAGTACCTCAAGGGAATCAACAAAGTCCAAGAGGGTAACATCTTTCAAAAAAAGAGGTGTGCAAGAACAAGGGGGCACAATTTGAAGATGGGGGGGGCTCAGAGGTAATTTAAGGAAGTATTTTTTCACAGAGAGGGTTGTGGATGCATGGAATGGCCTTCCGGAGGAGGTCGTGGAGTCAAAAACAGTGGTGGAATTCAAGCATGCAAGGGACAGTCATAAGGCAATTCTAGGGGATGGGGGTAGGAAGAAGTAGGCTGCTGGTTAACTAGGATCTGCAGCTTATCCAGTAGGCAGGGAAATGGGCAGACTGGGTGGGCCAAGCGGTCCTTATCTGCCGTCAGATTCTCTGTTTCTATGCTAGGATGCATCGCCAGGGGGATTACTTCCAGAAAAGCAGAAGTGATCCTTTCACTATGTAAAACACAGGGTTCTTGGCTAGTGGTCCCTGGTAACCCAATAATGCCACCTGACACCAAATGTTGTTTTTAATCAGTTGCAATTTATTAATACCAAATAAGCCCTAACAGTTTTACCTCTAACATGATCAAATCTAAACAGCTGATGGCTTTTTACCACCAGGGCTACAGCATTTCAGAGACACATGAACCCATACATATCTGGATCCCCCGAGCAATCTATGGATAGTCTCAGACTGCAGATTGTCTGAGACTGCATCTTCTAGAAAGAATGCTGGACATAACCATAGGTCCCATATTTATGTGTAGCAAGCTTAGAAAAAAAATGCAAGGCTGGAATTTCCCCAAAACTATGACAGCAGATTTAGCCTGGACACCTGTTCATTAATACATTCCCATAATCAAAGTTTTTGATACATCCTGTAACTACAATTTCTGAGACTTCCCGTAATCAGAGTTCTAGGGACATGGATATGTTGTTCATCCACACTTATTGGCAGGTTCCTTGCCACTTTAAATCTTGCTGGAAGGTCTTCAAGCTGGCTCCTCCCACCCACCCGGGTGGTAAAACTCTCGGCTCCGCCCCATGACGTCAGATCTTCTTTACCGCTTGGAAGCTCAGGTTCCCTCCTTAGCGCTCTGCGTTTTCGACTGGTTCCTGAAAATTTCGGTCTTCAAATTTATTGAAGTGTCCTTTGAATCTTCGATCTTTTCTTTTTCGTTACGGCGATGGCTTTTTCTGGCCCCGAGAGGCGTACGGTTAGTTCCTCCAGGAGGGACTCGCACTCCACGTGCTTTTTTTGCCTGGACTTGGATCACGATCCTCAGGCTTGCAGCTTTTGTTCTGCCCTTTCGGTCAGCTCTCTGGAGGACCGCGCGGCCCGTTCAGGGCTCAGACATCCGGTAGTTTCTCCCGCTCCGGAGTTTCCATCGGACCGGCGGGTGTCTGCTTCGACTGTTTCTCTGCAGTCTGATCCTGCCGGGGAAGGGGCGGTCCCCCCCCGGTTGCGGAGCTTATCCTGCTCTCCTTGGATTCATCTCATGCAGCTCGCTCGGGAGCTTCGTCATTCCCTCTCCTCCAAGGGAGAGGGAACGAGCCCTGTCGCTCGCCTATGGCTAAGCGGGCCAGGCAGGGTCTCTTCGTGCCGGGCGGAGCTGGATCGCCTTCCTCCCCATCGGCCGACGCCAGACTTTGGTCGAGATCTGCTTCGCCACTGGCCTTCGGTGATCCCCTGTCAGGTCAGCCGCCAGGTTTCTGTCAACGTTGTCGAGTCTCCCACACGCCTTTTTGGGGGTCTGTTGGTGCCGGTTTTCCCTCTGCCTTCGGGCGGAGGCTGAGGCTCTGTCCTCCCCTTGGGTCAGCAGCCCTCGGTCCTTTTTTCCGAGCCGAGGGAGGAACTGGTGCGCCCCGCTTCTTCCCAGGCCCGCCCTCGGTCCCCCAGAGGATTTGGGTCTTGGTCAACCTCTCGGTCTAGCCACTCACGCCGTTCTCGGTCGAGGCACCGAGTTAAGTGGTTTTGCCGTTCTTCCTCGTCCCCTCCTCGATGAGGAGCGGTTTGTACTGTCATGAGCGTCGAGTTATTCGAGGAACTTATGTGGCTACAGCAGTTGTTGTCTGGGTTTCAATCGACCCCGATTCATTCTCCGGATAGCAAGCAGCAGCCGCTTGGTCGGCAGCCGTTCGAATCGGTCGAGGGGCCTTTTCCAGGGCCAGTTGCTCGTCCGACCCTTGCTGCCCCTCCACCTTCGGCGGAGTTCAGGCCAGGCCATGACCTGTCCTTCAGGTCACTCGGTTCCCTCACTCCTGCCGGCCCCCGGCGGACGAAGAGTGCCTCGGGCCTGCGTCAGCTTTTGCAGATCCTGAGCCTGAAGCAGGCTCTGCCATGTTTCCTAACAGGGAGGACCCGGGGTCTTCCCAGGAACATCCAGTAGACGACAGCCCATCGTCTTCGAAGGGTCTACTTCAGCTCATTTCAGAATTCACTGGGATGCAGCTCGAGCCCGTCTCCAGTCGGGCACCTTACCCCTTTGAGATTCTGGATCGAGGGGGTTCTTCCTCGGAGGCCTTCCCAGTGGCTGAGGCTATCGTGGGCCCAGCCTTGGAGCCATGGCGGCGTGCTCTCACTTCCTGCCCTGCGCTCAGCCAGGGGTGGCTCGGAGGCACCCCTATCCCTGTCGGTTCTCTGCCCGGTTTCTCGGAGCACCCCTCGGCTGAAGGGGTGGTCACTGACAACGTTTTCCAATGTCTTGGAAATGCTGGGGATGTGGACAGACCCCCCGACAAGGAGTCCAGAAGGATGGACTATGTCGGGCGTAAGGTTTACACTGCATCCTCCCTAGGCCTCCGTCAGGCCAGCTCGGTTGCACTGATGGCACATTTGTCCCACACCCTTTTGGGCTCCCTGGACAAGGTTCTCCCTCATCTCCCAGGTGACCTGCGGACCACGGTTCAGCAGGCACGGGACCAGGGTAGGGCAGTGGCGAAGCAGCAGCTCCAGCCGGCTCTGGATCTAGGCGACTCCTGTTCCAGATCGGTGGCGGCCGCAGTGGCCATGCGCCGCAGGGCGTGGCTGAGGTTATCCTCCTTCTCTTTGGAAACCCAGCACGAGTTGGCGGACATCCCCTTCTTGGGGACTGACCTTTTCGGCCCTGGAGTGGAGGGATACATCCATGGGCCCGAGAAGTCGATGCCACTCGGACTGGTCACTCGCCGGAGAGGTCAGGGGCAATGCCGTCAGCCTTTGCGTAAAGCCCTTGCCCCCTGGGGCCCCACACGGTCCAGCATAAGGGCCAGCAGGCATGGCGGCTATGCCTGTTGCCAGTCCAGCGTCTTCCTCCAAAAGGAAGCAGGGAGGCAGGAAACCGAGGGGCTCCTCGGCTCCTTCCCCCTCTAAGCCTGCTCAGTGACGGGCCAAGGGGCATTGCCTCGGCCCCGTCTCCAGCCCGGGTTTCCCCATGGGGGACGGCTCCGCACCTCATTCTGGAGGTATTTAAGGTGGATCCTGTCGCAGGTTGCGAGCGGTTCCCCTTTTGAGCCATTGCCCCATGGGGATCTTGAGTTCACTGCCCCTGTGTCAGTCGTCCGACATGCCTGGCTCTCTAGTTAGAGGTGATCAGGAAGGCTGTGGACCCCCCCCATTCAACCCTGGTCTGTGTCCAGGTATTCCTGGTCTCAACGGCCGGGGCTTGCGCCCATTCTCCTGCACGCCTGGATGGTCTCTCTACTTCAGATATCCCATCCTCAGAACATGGCGTGTAGCTGTTTCCTGGTCTCCAGGATGTACCTACCCCTCGTTCCGTCCATTTCTTGGGAGGCTCCACCCCTTCTTGCAGGGGAGCTCCTTACGAGTTCCTAGCACTTCTTTGCTCAGCAGTCTCTACATAGAAACATAGAATTTGACGGCAGATAAGGACCGCTTGGCCCACCCAGTCTGCCCATTTCCCTACCTACTGGATAAGCTGCAGATCCTAGTTAACCAGCAGCCTACTTCTTTCTACCCCAACCCCCCAGAATTGCCTTATGACTATCCCATGCATGCTTGATTCCACCACTGATTTTGACTCCACAACCTCCCCGGAAGGCCATTCCATGCATCCACAACCCTCTCTGTGAAAAATACTTCCTTAAATTACCTCTGAGCCGCCTCTATCTTCAAATTGTGCCCTCTTGTTCTTGCACACCTCTTTTTTGAAAGATGCTACCCTCTTGGACTTTGTTGATTCCCTTGAGGTACTTGAAAGTTTCTATCATGTCCCCCTCTCCCTCCTTTCCTCGAGGCTATACATATTAAGCTCCTTAAGTCTCTCTTCATATGTCCTCGTGCAGACCCTGCACCATTTTAGTTGCCCTCCTCTGGACAGCTTCCATCCTGTCTATGTCTTTTATGGAGATTGGGTCTCCAGAACTGCACACAGTACTCCAGATGGGGTCTGACCAGCTGTCTGCTACAGAGGGATAATAACTTCCTGTTTTCTACTGGTGATGCCTCTCCTATGCATCCCAGTATCCCCAACCCTCTTGCTGCCTTCTCATTGCTTGCCCACCTTTAGGTCATCTGATATGACTACCCTCAGGTCCCTTTCCATTTTGTTGTTGTTAGTATCTCACCCCCATTGTGTACTCTTCCCCTGGGTTTTGTTTCCCAGGTGCATTACCTTGCACTTCTAGCATTGAATCTAAGCTGCCATACATTTGACCATTCCTCTAACCTTGCCAAGTCCTTCTCATCCTTTCCACCCACCCTGTGCATCAACTCTGTTGCAGATCTTAGTGTCATCTGCAAAGAGACATATTTTCCTTCCAGTCCTTCTGCAATGTCGCTAGCCTACAAGACATTGAAGAGGACTGGTCCTATCTGACCCCATGTGGTCCCCGTAGTCTCATGCGGCACTGAAGGGTCCAGATGTCACCCCACCTGGAAGGCAGACTGGTCTCCGTTTTGGGAGCCAAGTGAAACCTAGATTCCTTAGCGGTGAAGCTTCTTGGGACTAAGCTGCGACTTTTGAGTCAGAGCCAGGGTCCGGCGAACAGGCGAGGTTCTTCGCCCTGCCGGGTCGGGTTGGCCGGGAAATTATGTCCTGCCAGGACCTCCTGCTCCTCCTGGCCTCAGGGCGCCTTCCCTTAGTGGGAGGGGCCAGCCAGAGGTCACAGCGCCTCGCCCCTTGGATCAGTTCGTGACTTACAGCCCAGGAGTTAAGAGAACGCCTCCCGTGGACTGTTCCAACTTCGCAGGAGAACATCTTGCCTGCTCAGCCTCTGAGTCGGGTCTTCCCGACCGATGCTTCTCGGATGGGTGGGGTGCCCATCTTGGGAATACAGAGTGCTTCGCCTCTGGTCCTCCTAGAGTCGATGTCCTTCCTGCTCGCTGGAGACAGACAGTCCACTTAGCCTGCACCGCTCGCTCCGCTTGTATGGGGTCTACAGGTCTAAGTCCAAGTAGGACTACACCAAGACCATGTGCTACCTATTCCGCCAGGTTCGGTCGATCCCCTTGTCTCGGTGCAAGGAGGTTCTCCGAATTGGGTTGTTGCGCAGTCGAGGGTTCCCAGCCATTTGATGGCAGGAGCCCCGATTCCCTGGCTGCTGCCCTGAGCCGGGCATAGACTGCGCCTCATGAGTGGTCTCCCCTGCCGGAGGTAGCACAGGATCTTCTCCCTCTTCCCTCCGGGGAGAATACGAGGCCGAGACTGTTTTTTGCCTGCCCCTCAGCAAGGTCTGCTGCAGGGGATGCCATAGGGACCCCGGGCCCCTCCGTGCCTCTTCCCCCATTTCCCTTGACCTATGGGCAAGGCGAGGAGGGACTTGGCGCAGGTGATGCTGGTAGCCCCAGACTGGATTGCCAGTTCTGGTATCCAGCTCTCCTCAGTCTCAGCCTCAGGCTCCCGAGGCGGCCTCCAGTCCGCCTGGTCCTGTCTGTCCTTTTCAGGGGAAGGTTATCCTTCTGGACCTTTAATCCCTGCACCTGTAGGCCGACCCCTGTGCGGCTAGGGCCCAGACCTAGAGTCTTTCGGCAAGGTCCTCGACCTTCGAGGCGTTGTGCCAAGAAATCGGCCAAGATGCTCGTTCTCTGGGAGAAGTTCTCCCTTTTTTCGTTGATGGGATAGGGCCGTGCCCTCCCCTGTCCCTTGGAGAGCATTCCGGACCATCTGCAGTCCATCCTTAAGCCAGGACTTTGGCCGACAACCCTCTAGGTGCTTCTGTGGGTCACCCCTGTCTTCCGGGCGCGGGCCGGGAGGCAGCTGGTGGTGCGGAGAAGGTGGTCTGGCACTTCTAGGCCTCGATCACGCCTCCCCTTTTGGGGAGAGTATCCCCATTTCTGTGGGATCCTTGCTGGTATGGGCTTAGCTCATGAGCAAGCCATCCGAACCTTTGCACAGGTGCGAGTTCTCCACCTGTTGTGGAAGAACACCTTCTTGGGGCCACTCCGCCATCCAGAAGGCAGGGAGAGTTCCAGGCTCTCTTAACCTCCTGTCGGTCTTCCACAGGACTAGGTTGTCCTGCGCCCCCAAGTCCCTCCGAGGCGGTGGTGGAGTCTTCCCTCGAGGTATTGCCTCTGCCGGGTTTATCCCCATTCACACCTCGAGGTTTATCAGGTTCCATAGGAACCGGTTTAATGCTCACCTCTTGGGAGCGTAAAGCTAAAGTTCGGGAGAGGTTCGCCAGCTGTTCATCATGTTCGCTGAAGCCGCATCTGGCAGATTTGCAGCCCAGTGGACGACAAGCGGGCGGGTCACCCCTGCAAAGGTCTCCACTTTAGGCGGGCAGGCATGGAGCCTCCCAGAGGGATAAGCGCTCATTTACCTGTCCTTCCGCTGCATCGGTGGCTGCTTCCAAGGACTCTCCAGTCCAGGATATCCGCAGGGCTTCTGCCCGGAAGCAGGCTTACCGTTCCCCTTCCACATCGACCTTGGGTCGCGCCGGGGTGCTGGTCGGGGCCTCGGTTCTCCAGTCTTTCTACCTAAGTAGGGGTGTGCGCCTTGCCTCCCTCCCCCGGAGAACTGCTAGAGTTCTGTACAGTGGATGAACAACATATCCATGTCCTAGAAATACAGGTTACTCACCTGGTAACAGGAGTTCTAGGAATGGTATATGTTGTTCATCCATATTCCGGCCCCCGGTTTCAACGCACAACCTGGCTTCCAGCGGGCTAGATCTGGCGTCATGGGGCGGAGCCGAGAGTTTTACCACCTGGGTGGGTGGGAGGAGCCAGCTTGAAGACCTTCCGGCAAGATTTAAAGCGGCAAGGGACCTGCCAATAAGTGTGGATGCAGGGGTTGAAACATTTTTTGGGGATGCATAAGTCCAGGACTTACGGTACATTTTTTGGGTAAGTCCATATCAGGATCCAGTAAGTCACAACATTTTTCATATTATTACGAGAAAAAATTATTATTTTTCCCCCTTTTAGGATGCTCCAGTGACAGTCAGAGAAAGGTTACAGAGAGGCAGAGAGAATATTATAAGACAGCAATAGTACTGCAGCTTGCTTCAGGCTGATTTTCTTCTTCTTCTTTTATGGACATTTGTGACCAGAGGAATGGATAGTACCCAGACTACTGTCAAGCCAGCACTTTATTGATGGCAGTGGATCAAATTCAGAGACAGATGGTCCTGTAGTCATGATAAGCAGCTGGTTCTCGAAAGATTGTTGTGTCAGGGTTGTTCGTAATTTGTTTTTAATGAAATTAGCTTTTGAAAGTCCTCTTTCACATTCACTTGTGGAAGGGGAAATCGTGAGCAGAATCTCAATAAGCTTTTGCATAGGGCCCTTCATGGAGTCTGGGCCACGTTCACCAATTTTCATTTGTAACACCAACTGGTACATAGTTATGAGAGGTTTGGTTCGGAATCGAGAAAGGTATAACTTCAGCTGCACCCACTCATCTATAGCGGAATCTTTATCAAGTTCTGAGAAGTGAGAAGAGAAAGGGCTATCTGTGATGAGTTCAGTTAGTTCAGCATTGCCAAATGTTGCTAGATTTTCCTTTTCCAGTGGCCAGTTGTGATAATTCAGAATCTGAAGTAAAGACAAAGGTTTCTCTGAGAGAACACCAAATCTGTTCTGGATATGCGGACAGTATCGTTAACAAATGTGTGAAGTTCAGCTTCACTTCCAGGTGTTCCGTGAACTTTTGTTTTGCCAAACATACGTTCTTCTGCGTTATACAGTTCCTGGAATTTTGTAAGATATTTTCCAGGAGTACTTTTAAGTGCTTCTAGCTGCAGAATGGCTTTCTCTATATGTTCTGGTATCTTAACAATTAAGTAGTCTGCCAACTGGAAAGTTTTTGATAATCTAGCAACAATTGGCAAAAAATCTAATAAGAAATGACGAACTTTAATGAAATGCATAGAGGTCAGTTCCTTGAGGTACCCCTTAGCTCTGTTAGCATCGTCTGCCCTGTTGCCATCCACAAATCTGTGCGCTCCAGATGCATTGTCACAATGTCCAGGTTTTTTTCTAATGCGACAACTGCTCTCTCTTTGCTTGCTAGCCTCCTGACTTGCTTTACAGCCGTGAAATGTGCAAGATGCTCATCGAGAACTTCAGCAATTTCTTTAAGTTCTCTCCTGCGCTTTGGAGACCAAAAAATAAAAACTGAAAATGCCTTTTAAACACTCTTCAAATTTGGCCATGTATTTGAAATGTTTATTTGCATCCAAAATGGCAAGCTCAAGTTTGTGGGCAACACAGTGAATGCCAATAATGTCTGGCAAAAGTGATTTGAGTCTAGTAATGACTCCTGTCCGTTCACCAAGATTAACTGATGCACCATCAAAATTAGCACATACAAGTGCTGGATGTGCACTGCCTGTCAGTTCTGGTAATGGCAAACCCACTGATTGTAAGGCTTTCTCAATAGCATTAAATACACCCTCAGCACTTGCAGTTTCAAGTGGTAACACAGATATTAGATGTGTGACTGGCAAACAGTTAGCACCTACATATCTCAGGTAGACAATTTCTTGTGTAACGATGGAGTGGTCTGTACTTCCATCTGCAAGAATACTCACAAAGGAGGCATTTTTACCCTTCAATTATTGCTGAACGTATTGTTTTAGCTATGTTGTCCACAAACAAGCTGCAACCTGCTATATTCATGTAGTTGTTGCCAACATTTAAACCATTTTACGCTGGATCTCACAAATGATTTCAAAATCAGAAAAGTTTTCCCATTCTTTGCCACGGTGATGCAGTGTTAAATAAAATGTTGTATTTCTCAACTTCTTTTGTTGTCATGTGTCTTTTTGAAATGACTGACCCAGAGCAGTTTCTGACAGACGAATGGGTGGTACTTGAGCGTATCCTTTAAGTAATGTTTTGTGCAAGTGATGTGTTCCCTCGTCAAATCATGCCTCTTTATGGGTCTAACTTAAGATCTCCTGAACCTTTACCATAGCTGAGTTAGGATCACAGATTTGGGGGTAGGCTTTACAAAATATGCAGTACATTACAGATTTTTCTTCACTGTAATCCAGCCATGGAAATTCTTTTTTCCATTCAGGATGGAAATTCCTGACCCTTTTTTCTCTGTCATATCTTTGATCCTTGGTAAGGCCATCGTCAGAACTTTTACGTTTAGCAGAACTGGATGTTGTAGCACTACTAGTACTTGCTCCACCAGATTTTGAGAAACCAAATTTTAATAAGCTCATTTTGCTGTGAGAAATTGCTCTGGGTAAGATTAGAAGAAGTTTTTGTAATAGAAATGTTTACTTTAATGAGCAAGGATGGAAATACACGTGAGGCACTATTATGGCCCAGAAGTATTGGCTTAGGTTAGCAAGTAAGGGCAGACAGACAGAACACAAATGTCTAAATGACTGCCAATGAGATAAGGCGGTGACACTATGAAATGTTTTATTTATCAGTCACAAGGGAGGTGTGCTTCTGCAAACTTTTTTAGTGACACACTGATAACTTCAGAAAAATATTTAGTGACTTCACTGACTCAAACTAATAGACGCAGGTTTTGCTTCAGCCCAGAAAAATATTTTGTGACTTCACTGACTCAAACTAATAGACGCAGGTTTTGCTTTAGCCCAGAAAAATATTTAGTGACTTCACTGACTCAAACTAATAGACGCAGGTTTTGCTTTAGCCCAGAAAAATATTTAGTGACTTCACTGACTCAAACTAATAGACGCAGGCTTTGCTTCAGCCCAGAAAAATATTTTGTGACTTCACTGACTCAAACTAATAGACGCAGGCTTTGCTTCAGCCCAGAAAAATATTTTGTGACTTCACTGACTCAAACTAATAGACGCAGGTTTTGCTTCAGTCCAGAAAAATATTTTGTGACTTCACTGACTCAAACTAATAGACGCAGGTTTTCCTTCAGCCCAGAAAAATATTGTGACTTCTCTGACTCAAATAACTAATAGATGCAGGTTTTGCTTCAGCCCAGAAAAATATGGCGACTTCTCTGATTCAAACTAATAGACACAGGTTTTGCTTCAGCCCAGAAAAATATTGTGACTTCCCTGACTCGAACTAATAGACGCAGGTTTTGCTTCAGCCCAGAAAAATATTGTGACTTCTCTGACTCAAATAACTAATAGACGCAGGTTTTGCTTCAGCCCAGAAAATATTGTGACTTCTCTGACTCAAATAACTAATAGACGCAGGTTTTGCTTCAGCCCAGAAAAATATTGTGACTTCTCTGACTCAAATAACTAATAGCTGCAGGTTTTGCTTCAGCCCAGAAAAATATTATGACTTCTCTGACTCAAATAACTAATAGCTGCAGGTTTTGCTTCAGCCCACAAAAATATTGTGACTTCTCTGACTAAAGTCTAATAGACGCAGGTTTTGCTTCAGCCCAGAAAAATATTGTGACTTCTCTGACTCAAATAACTAATAGCTGCAGGTTTTGCTTCAGCCCAGAAAAATATTGTGACTTCTCTGACTCAAACTAATAGATGCAGGTTTTGCTTCAGCCCAGAAAAATATTGTGACTTCACTGACTCAAATAACTAATAGTTAAGTACCAACCAAAAATAGCCCCCAGATTTCAAATATTATTTTTTTTGCCCGCTGGTACTCCTAAAAAGTCAGGATTTAACACAGAGAAATTGTAGTTGGAGCTGGATTGAAATAGCGCTATGCAGTAAGTGGTGACGGTAAAGTGAACGTCCGTTCAGTCTGGCGGTCTGCATAGGAGTGATGGCGCATTGAAAATTGCCTCAGACATGCACAGAACAGCCACCACATGATCACCGTTTGGATACACATGTGATCTCCCGGTGGCTGTTCTTGCAACCCTGTGTTACTCCGCGAGACTTCCCTGGGCATATACGAGACACCCGATCTCCGTCGGGACTTCACAAACTGCTCCGAGCTGCTGAACACAGCGCACTACAATGAGAGTAAGGTATGCTCCCGGGGAATCGGGAGGTAAGCATGCTCCTGGGGGTCAGGACTCAGCCAGCAAGGAGACACTGATGACAAGCCTCGATTGAACTGCACAGCCAAGTCCTCGACTGACTAGGTTGTGTAGTTCAAGTCCGAGTGTCGGTTCTTTAAGTCCCGGACCTCGGACTTGGGGATTTTTCATCCCCTGTGGATGAACAACATATACCATTCCTAGAACTCCTGTTACAGGTGAGTAACCTGTATTTCTTGGTTACAAGATGTACCTGACATTTTGCCAAGACAGGGGAGTTATTATTTCCGTCCTTGGAGGGGAAAACAAATGGTGAGGGAATTGTATATTTATTACAAATAACTTTTGTCTTAGGAGCCAGAAAGCATATGAGAGACATGACTAGCTTGCTACAAACATCAAAGTAACCTTGTACCAGCAACCAAGTGAGGTATCTCATTATTTCTTATCAGTTTTCTGTTAAACATATTTTTTAAACACAAGAGAATTATATGATGAGAAACTTTTAACAGTTAAGACTAAACGGTTATTAACAGCTATGCGCATATCTCGGCCATAACCTCGCCATATGTTTTTAGCTATTTTTCTTCATGTTGTAGAATCTTAACAATTAACCCTTTTAAAGTCTTACACACACATATTAAGTGACATGGTGGTATTTAGCCACTTGCAGCCTTTTGCTACTAGATATACCAGTTCACATGTTGGCATCATTTAGTCATCTACTAGCCATCGTCACCTTTTACTAGCCCTTTAGCAATCTCCACTAGCCTTTTTACACCTTTCTATCTCTTCAACCTTTTGGTTAGCCAGCTACATATTGTTGATAAAAGTTTGGCCACTGGCCACTTTCAACAACTATACAACTGCTTGGTTAGGCCACACCTCGAGTATTGTGTACAGTTTTGGAGACCACATTTAAAGAGGGACATTACACTCCTAGAGAGGGTTCAAAGGAGGGCAACCAAAATGATCTGGGGCCTGGGGGAGAGGACCTATGAGGAGAGGCTCAAGGAGCTTGACATGTACACCCTGGAGGAGAGGAGGGACGGGGGGACATGATAGAGGTCTTTAAGTACATGAAAAGGATCAATAAAGGAAGCCCAGCCAGGGTGCTCTGAAGGAAGGAGGGTGGGGCAATGAGAGGTCACGGGTGTAAGCTGGAAGGGGGCAGGCTCAGAGGGGAGAGGAGGAGATGTTATTTCACTGAAGGGATGGTGGAGCCATGGAATGCACTGCCCAGGGAGCTGGTAGAGGCAGAGACTGTGGACGGGTTTAAGAAGGGATGAGATGGGTACATGCGGAAGGTAAATCTGACCAGGCCCAATACAGGTGGAACATCTGGGACTGGGGACAGTATAACCCAAGGGGGATGGGGGACACCAAAATCGTCCCAAAGTGCGGGTGCTGAAAATTGAGCAGACTCGAGAGACCGTTGGGCCTATTTTGCTGGCATTTTAGTATGTTAGTAAATCCACTTCAGGAGAGCATAGGCTCCATAATCGTTTATGAAAAGAGCCCTGTCTTGCTACTTGGAGCACACTAAGCAGTTCAAGGATTCCACTACCCAGTTGTTCCTCACCTATGGAGAAGTAGATAGAGGAAAACCAACCACTAAAAGAACTGTCTCGCTGGATAGTCTCCTGCATTCAGTTTTGCTGTGATGAGGCTGGTAAGCAGTCTCCTCAAGGCCTGAGGGCTCATTTTACTAGGGGCACTGCTGCCACAGTGGCAGCTACAAGGGACATTCCCTTGCTTGATGTCTGTAAAGCAGCCTCATGAGACTGTACACACATTCACAAATCATTATTACCTGGATGTACAGTCCAAATCTGATGTCAGATTTGGCGTGGTGGTCTTGCAGAGCCTCTTGCCTAAGTCAGTTCTGTACCCGCCTCCCAGCTAAACTGCTTTGTAGTCTGCTGCTGTTACTGATGCTGAAGGACTCCTGGGGTGGGAAGAAAACATTACTCAACTTAGTACTCTTGTTTCTTCCAAGGTGTCCTTTAGCATCAGTTACCTCCCACCCTCCTCCCCTGGTAACCTAACTGAAGAGGACTCTGCTCTTTTATTGTTGGCAAATTTGTTCCGCTGTTGTGAATGACATTTAAAGTAAAGTTTATGTTTTACTACTGTTTCTCTATTGTTCATGCTTTTACATGATTTTTAAAGCCTGTTAGGACAGACTCCATATGGGCATGTTCCCATCATAGCTTCGAAAAAATTCTGGTGCCCTCTGGGCAAGCTCTACTTAGCACACCCTCTAACTCTTCTCTGATTGGCTAATTCACTTTATTTATTATAATAAACAACACCTCTGAGGCAGCTCAACCTAGCCAGCTTACTGCTGCTGTTACTGATGCTAAAGGACACCTTGAAAGAAACAAGATTACTACGGTGAGTAACTTTTTTTTTAATGCTTCCTCCATTCTAGGTTTGAGGATTGCAAACTATCTGTCCCATGTGGTGAAGTACTAGAATGCCAATTGGGAAAAGGGTAGAGCTGCAGCACAGGCCCTTCCAGATGGCATACACAAGCAAGAACTGCTTCAACACTTCCAGGCCGCTTAAGATGTTAGTAAACACCTTCTCAGGGCCCTCCACGGCATGGCTGATACCATTGCCAGGGCTTCTGCCTTGGGCATATTCCTACACAGGCACTCATGGCTGAGAGTGTCCAGTTTTACTGCTGATGGTCAGCAAAAAGGTGCTTAATTCCCCCTTTAATGGTACTAAGCTGTTTGGCCCTGATGTCCAGGATATTATTAATGACCTGCAAGTCTCTGGAAAGGCCCTCGGGTCTGTCCACTCTCTCTCTCCAACCAAGAGGCAGAGGACGCCCTCCCTTTCATGGAGTGCCACATAGGCCCGGTTCTGGTCCCTGGCACCAAGGCAAGCGTGGGGTCCAGGCTCCCTTTCCCACCCCCACCAGAGGTGGGCTTGCAGCCAAGCTCCCCAGAAATGATGGACCAGCCCAAGCAGCTGGCTCCGCCTCCGCTTGACTCCTTGCCAGACCTCCCTCTTCTGGTCCTGGACCAGGAGGCGGTCAGAGGCCGATTCTCCCTCCACTTGAATAAGTGGAGAACCATAACTTCAAATGCATGGATTCTGCAAATCATCGAGAGGGAAAACACCTTGGAACTCATTGAGCAACTTCCGGAGACCCCTCCTCCACCTTCCAGTTACCCACCAGTTTATTTGTATGTCCTCCGGGGGGAAGTATAGTTCCTTCTACACAAGCAGGCCATCGAGCCAGTTGTCAGGCACCAGAGAAACAAGGTATTCTACTCAAGGTTTTTTCTGGTACCCAAAAAGACCGGCGATTTCAGGCCCATTTTGGACCTAAAGGACACCAGTCTGTATGTCCAGTACAAAAAGTTCTGGATGGTAATTTTGCTAGGCCTCATGCCCCTCCTCAAAACAGGGGACTGGCTTTGCTCACTGGACATGCAGGATGCCTTCCTGTGTGTCTTGGTCTTTTCTCCTCACAGGACATTTCTCCGTTTTTCCTTACAGGGTGAGCATTATCAGTTCAAGGTGCTGCCCTTTGGCTTGTCCTCTGCTCTGCAAGTCTTACCAAGTGCTTAGCAGCAGTTGCAGCAGCTCTCAGAAGGGAGGGACTGCATGTTTTCCTTTATCTGACTCCTAAGGGCTTCATCCAGGGAACAACTCTTGCTGACTCTGGAGCGAATTTTCCAGCTTTTCCACTCTCTGGGCATCACCGTCAGTTTGCCCAAGTTGGTCCTGTTACCATCCTAAAGGCTGCAGTATATAAGAGCTGTTCTGGACTCTGCACAGGGGAAGGCCTTCCTACCTCAAAACAGGGCGGAGTGCCTTATAACTCAATCTCAGGAAGTCGCCCAAAGTCGCTACATTCCTGCCAGGGTGTACCTCAGATTGCTGGGTCTGACGGCAGCTGCCATACCCACTGTTCCACTAGCAAGGCTTCATTTACGCACTGTCAAATAGATTCTTTGCGTACAGTGAGACCAGCGCATGGACGACTTGGATCAACCAGTCCTGGTCTCTTCGCCGGTACGCAGGGTACTGCAGTGGTGGATGGAACCCTTGAACCTTTTTTAGGGCTTCCCATTTCAGATCTCCTTCCCGCATCAGATCCCTAACCATGGATGCCTCAGGTCAGGGCTTGGGAGCACACCTGGGTCCATTCCAGACCCAGGGCTCTTGGTCCCTCCCAGCTAGAAACCTCCCTGCATATCAGTGCCCTGGTGCTCTATGCCATGCAGGCTTTTCAAGACCACCTTGCTCCGAGTCAGCTGCAGGTGCAGTTAGACAGTTTAAATATAGTTTACTACATCAACAAGCAGAGGGGTCTTATTCTTACCCCCTATGCAGGGAGGCCATGAGAGTGTGGTACTGGGCACTAGATCACAACCTGACACACTCTGCGGTCCACATGCCAGGCATATTAAACACTTTGGCAGACAGTCTCAACAGGACTCAGCCCAGCATGCATGAGTGAGAGCTTCTCCCATCCGTCGCAGAAGACTTGTTCGACAGATTGGGTCGTCCAGAGTTGGACCTTCAAACAACATGAAGTCTTGCTGTATTCTGACAAAATGCAGTTAGCTCCAGCACTTGAACTGCCCTGGAGAGAAAAGGGTTAACTTTATGCCAGAGCATAGAACATTGAGCTCGAGCTCAGTTTTCAAACCTCTGTCCCTGGTACATTCTAATGTAACTGTCCGATTCTTTACTCCGCCTAACTGTGAAGAGAGTTTTCCTCGCTGCTTCGGTTCAGTAGTAAAAATCGTTCGTTTTTTCAAACCGTTATGTTTCGGTCATCAAATCTCTGTCTACGGTACAGGTAGTGTAGGTAGTAGATAGTGGTAAGAAATTATTTCTTTTGGTTCTTCGTCAGTCGGTCCGGTGTAGAACCGAATACTTTTCTATGGTAAATTGTAAAGATTTTCTCTGGTAGTGAGTTCCAGTATCTTTTGGTCTCAAAAAAACAGGTTTTTTTTTTTTTTTCCACAGCCCTTGATCCGGTTGGTGACCGAAAGATTTAGTGTTACTCTGTTTGAACGCCTTCATTGAGTAACTTGGCAGAAACAAAAAAGCACAATGTCTGAGAAACCCAAGAAGAAAACTGGTCCCACTGGGTTTCAGCACTGCACGGTGTGTAGGGAGGCTTTTGCTAAAGGTGATCCTCACCTCGTCTGTGTTTATTGTCTGGGTTTCGAAGACCTGAAATCAGACTGCCAAATTTGTGCACATTTTCCTAAAGCCATGCTGGATAAGCAGTTGAACCGGCTGAAGGAAAAAACAGCCAGAAAATCTGCTGATCCAGTTGGCCAGCCCGGTTCAGTTCCTTTTAACCAGGGCGATACCTCCTCGGGCAAAAGGAAAGCCGATTCTGAGGGATCGGTTCCAGCAAAAAGAAAAAGAAAGTTGTCTGTCTCGGATCCGAATCTGCAGATCCCAGCCACCGAGGAGATTGCGAAAGTGATAAGAATAGTACAGTCGCTGCAATTTGTTTCAACCGAACCGACGACTTCTGCAGGATGGTCAGTTGCGTTGGTTCAGGTGCAATTCGAATATGATCCAGAGGCCTTTTATGAATTAGGCTGGGAGGGAGAAGAAGAGGAAGAAGAAGATTTTGAAGGCCTAGATGAGCCAGTGGAGCCTGGCATCTCCCCAGACAGGCTTAATTCAGTTTCTCCTCCCAAACTTTTGAGTCCCTTTCCCACTTTTTATTTTACAGAAAGGTGGCAGAAACCCTTCAGCTTCCCACTGTGGTAGCCTCTGAAGAGGAACCTGACTTTGTGGAGATGATGGATGTCCCAGAGTCAAAGAGACTGTCTAGTCCCTTGCATAAATCTTTGGGGAAACGGACACAAAAAATTCTTCAGTTACCCACCTCTGTACCTCCTGTGGATAGAAAGGTGGACAGGAGGTATATGTTGTCAGGTTCTGGGACGGACTTCCTTTATAATCATTGCAGCCATGTTGGGGTAGTGTAGGCTGCAGCTTGTGCCAAGGCTAATATCCCCTTGGCTTCACACCCTTTAGATAAGGACTCCAGGAAGCTGGATGCTGTGGCTAAGAAGCAGTACCTAGCATCCTCCTTGGGACTCAGGCAGGCCTTCTGTATGGCTAGGTACCAGAAGTCTAGGAGGGATACTTTTCTGGATCTAGCAAAGAATGCCCCTCCCCAGCTGTCCAAGGAGCTGTAACAGGTGGCTGCAGACGGGATTGAGGCATCCAAGGTTCAGTTTTATGCTGCAGTGGACTCTAATGATGTTTTATCATGAGTCATAGCTACATCTGTCTCCCTGAGATTTGCTTGGCTCAGATGTACCAGCCTTTCTCAGGATACCCAGGCTAAGGCCATGGATTTTCCTGTGGTACAGAACTCTCTGTTTGGGGAGCAGACGGAGATGTACTGTATATGAAGAAAATGGACGAATACAGGACCATCTATAGGAGTGCAGTGGCCAAGGAAAGGTCTACTACTCCTCAGAAGCAGCAGTCTAGGGCTGGCAGGGGTAGCCTTTTCAGAGGCCTTTTTACCAAGCACAGGCCTCCTCTACCTTTCAGCAGAGGGGCTTCTTCAGAGGGAGAGGCAGAAGGGGGATGAGCAGGGCTGCATCCACCTCCCAGCCTAGAACCCCTGCCAAGCAGACACCCTGATGTGTCACACCCCGGTCGCCTCCCCTATTCCAGTAGGGGGCAGGCTAGCTCATTTCTCCCAGGCCTGGAAGTCTGTTACCTCAGACAAATAGGTCCTGGAAGTGGTGAGCCGGGGGCTTGTTCTCAGTTCCAAAAAATTTCCCAAATCAGAGCAAGGTCCATTAAGCCTGCCACACCTTTGGAAACAGCTGCCTTAGAGGCAAAGGTTTCTTCTTTGTTACTTCAAAAAGCTGTGGAGCAAGTTCCTCTGTTGCACAAGGGAAAAGGGTTGTACTTAAGGTACTTCCTTACCCCAAAAAAGACAGGGGAGTGGCAATCTATCCTAGACTTAAGATACCTGAACTGACATCTTACAAAACCAAAATTCAGAATGGTGACTCTGGGAATTATTCTTCCCTGTCTGAGGCGAGGAGACTGGCTAGCTTCTCTGGACCTCAAGGATGCCTATTTTCACATACCAATCACATGCTCCCACAGAAAGTACCTCAGGTTCCAGTTACCCTGAGGTCATTATCAGTTCGGAGCCATGTCCTTGAACCTCACCTCTGCCCCCAGAGTTTTTACAAAATGCCTAGCAGTAGTGGTAACCTTCCTCAGAAGGCACGGCATCTCTGTGTTTCCCTATCTAGACGACTGGCTCATTGTAGGCCAGTCTCCAGATAAAGTAGTGTCGGCTCTGGCCGTTACCCAGAGGCTTCTGGGTTCCCTATGATTTATTCTCAATCACTCCAAGTCAGTGGTATAGCCAGTCCAGCTTCTTACCTTCATAGGAGCAGAGCTGGATACTATTCAGGCAAAAGCCTTTCTTCTTCTTCAAAGGGGAAGGGCCCTAACACATTTGGCAGCCTCTTTCAGACCTCAAGTGTCTCGTCCAGCCAGACACTTTCTTTAGCTTCTAGGCAACATGGCAGCTTCCATTGCAGTTACATAGATACATAGACAGTGTCGGCAGATAAGGGCCTATGGCCCACCCAGTCTGCCCATTTGAGCTTGTAAGTTCAGTTTGTTTTCCTAGAAGTCTGTTGCACCTTACCCCTGACCTCCAGAATTCCTTTATGTCTATCCCATGCATTCTTAAATCCCGTGATTGTTTCAGCCCCCACCACTTCCTCTTCCAGTTGTCCAGGGAGCCAGGTTCCAAGTGAAGGACATTCAGTTTCACCTCAGATCCTTCTCTTCTCAGAAAAAGGATTTTCTTACCAACTAAATTCCAGTAACTCGAACTTTTGTCCAGGCTCTCCAATGGTGGTTGGAAGAGGACAGTCTCAGGCAGGGGGTTCCCTTCCTTCACCAGTCATTCTCTATGATTCTCACCACAGACGCATCCCTTCTGGGTTGGGGAGCTCACTTGGGGAGCCTCACTGCTCAAGGCACGTGGTCACAGCAGGAGTCTGTCCTTCACATCAACCTACTGGAACTCATGGCTGTGTTTCTAGCCCTTCAGGCATTTTCAGAATTGGTACGGGGGAAGGTGGTGCAGGACAGGACAGACAACACTACCACTATGTACTACTTAAACAAGGGTTGCTCAGTCCACAGCCTTGTACACAGAAGCCATGAAGGTCTGGACTTTGGCTTAGTCTCTCCAGACCTCCTTGGTAGCAGTACATCTCCCAGGGAAGGACAGTGTATTGGCAGATGCTCTCAGCAGGATTTCTCAGGGTTACCAAAAGAAGTCCCTAAATCACCAGGTTCTTCACATCATTTTCAGGAGTTGTGGCACTCTAGAGATGGATCTTTTGCAGCCCCAGACAATCATCAGCTCCCCCTGTTCTGCTGCAGGCATCCACTCCTGGGGTCTGTTCCTCAGGATGCTCTGTTGTTGGATTGGACAAACAGGTTCCTATATGCCTTTCCCCCTTCCCTCTGATATTCAGAGTACCGATAAAAATCAGGTCTCAGCCTTGTACGGTGATATTGGTGGCACCGGATTGGGCCAGGCAACTTTGGTACGCTTTTTTACTGTCCCTAGCAGTCACAATTCTCCTCTTCAGGGGAGGATTTGGTATCCCAATCTCAGTTCTCTCAGGCTCAAGGCCTGGCTCTTGAAGAGTTAGAGTATGCAGAACTGCATCTGTCACAAGGGGTCTTGGAAGCTCTGAAGATCTCTAGGAAGCCTTCCACCAGAAAGACTTACAATTCTAAGTGGAAGAGATTCAGCATTTGGTGCTGCCAGAGAAATGTGCAGCCAGATTTGGCTGGTCTATCCACAACTCTGGACTATTTGGTCCATTTGAATGGCTTAGCCTCAGGCCTGCCATTCTTAAGGTTCATTTAGAAGCTGTGTCTGCTTTTCTTTCTGCAGGGAAGGAATCTTCCCTTGCATCTCACCCTGTCTTTAGTAAATTCTTCAAAGGTTTGGTACATCTTAACCCCCTCTTTTAAGGAATCAACTCCAGCTTGGGATTTGAATATCTGTATTGCACAGCTTATGCAGCCCGCTTTGAACCATTGGCTTCAGCTGAGCTAAAATACTTGACTCGGAAGAATGTCTTCCTGATTGCCATTACCTCTGCCAGGAGGATCAGCAAGTTACAGGCCCTGTCTATAGAGCCTGACATTATTGCCTTTCACAAGCATAAGGTGGTGCTATGGACAAATAGGACATTTCTCCCCAGAGTGATTTCAGATTTTCATCTTAACCAGTCTATGTCTCTACCAGTGTTTTTCACAGATCATTCTTCTTCAGGTGAGAGAAGGCTGCACAGTCTGGATGTAAAAAGGGCATTAAACTATTATATGGACCATACTAAGGCCTATAGGAAATTATTGTTCTCAGGTGTTTCTCACATATGGAGAAGTGGGAAAGGGTAAACCTACCACCAAGAGAACAATAGCCAGGTGGATCATCTCTTGCATTCAGTTCTGTTAGACAAAATTGGGCAAGGAGCCTTCCTCAGGCTTGAGGGCTCACTCAACCAGGGGTACAGCTGTCTCTGTGGCAGCAGCTAGAGATATTCCACTTTTGGAAATGTGTAAAGCAGCCACCTGGAAAACTGTTCACACATTTACCAAGCATTACTGTCTGGATACTCAAACCAGAAGTGATGCTAGGTTTGGCACAGCAGTATTGCAGAGCCTTTTTCCAAAGTAGGTTCTGTAGATCCCTGCTCCAGTGGGGTACTGCTTGGTAGTCTGCATTTTGTCAGAATACAGCAAGACTTCACATTGTTTGAAGAAAAAATTACTCACCGTAGTAATGTTTCTTCTAATGGAGTCTTGCTGTATTGTGACCTCCCTCCCTGCCTTCCCTCTTAGAACCTTCTTTTTGGGATGTGGGAGTTGGCAGGCGCAGTGCTATACCCCAGAAGTGTACCTCTTTGATTTCTTCCTGGCCAGGATGAGTGTTATTAATACTTTTGAATTGATTATTATTAATATAGTTATTACCACTATCTGGATAAAGGTTTTGTTCTTGTTAGCCTGTGGCTTAATTTTTCAAAATGTTAGAGCTAGGCTAGTTAGCATTAGTGCTTGTAAGAATCTGGCAGTTACATTAGACTATACCAGGGACAGAGGTTTGAAATTCGAGCTCGAGCTCAACGTTCTGTGCTCTGGCATAGAGTTAACCCTCTTCTCTCCCGGACAGTTCAAGTGTTGGGGCTAACTGCATTTTGTCAGAATACAGGAAGACTCCATTAGAAGAAACATTACTACTGTGAGTAATTTTTTCTTTCTGCGTACCCATTCAGTGCAGAACTGCCCAATTTCTGCTCGCTAGATCCAGGGCCTCGAGTCTTCTGGTGAGACGCATTGTCCCTCTCTTGGAGTGGGAGGTTTCTTTATGCATTCTCTCCATTTTCTCTGATCCGGAAGGTGCTCATTAAGTTGCAGATGGAAGGGGCCAGCATGGCTCCATTCTGGTCTCCGCAGATATGGTTTCTTCTGCTACAGCAGTTGACGGAGGAACCGCCGGTCCCTCTCCCTCTACACAGGAACCTTTTGACCCAGGATCAGGGGACCCTGGTCCATCCCAACCTCCAGTCCCTCCATCTGCATGCTTGGCTCCTGAAGACATAGCCATTGCCAGGTTCGGGATCTCTAGCAGAGTGGCGAACGTTCTAGTGGCTACCAGAAAGCGTTCCACTCAAGCCACATATGCCATGAAGTGGAAATGGTTTGCCATCTGAGCTGCCAGATATAGTCTGGACCCTTCACCTGCCCAGTGAACCACATCCAGGACTACCTGATCTCATTGTCTGATTCAGGACCCCAGGACTCCACCCTCAAGGTGCACCTTTTGGCTATTTCTGCTTTTCTTGAGCCCGTAGGTGACCACACGATTGTTCAACTGGATGTCTCCCGTACCTTTCTCAGTGGCATCCTGCATCTGAAACTCCCCATCAGTTCTCCTGTCCAGGATTGGGATTTGAATTTTATTTTGGAGGAATTGACCCTGACTGCTTTTGAGCCAATCACAACTTACGACCTGTGTTTTCACTCTTGCAAAGCGTTATTTTTAGTTGTCATTACTTCTGCTCACAGAATTGATTGTTCACAAACACAAGGTGTCTTTGCGCACAAATCCTAAGTTCTAGGGACATGGATATGTTGTTCATCCACACTTATTGGCAGGTTCCTTGCCGCTTTAAATCTTGCCGGAAGGTCTTCAAGCTGGCTCCTCCCACCCACCCGGGTGGTAAAACTCTTGGCTGCGCCCCATGACGCCAGATCTTCCTTACCGCTTGGAAGCTCAGGTTCCCTCCTTAGCGCTCTGCGTTTTCGACTGGTTCCTGATTTTTGGTCTCTCCGAATTTAGTTGGAAGTTTTCTAAAAGTTCGGTCGTCTTCCCTCGCTGCTGCGATGGATAATTCGTTTCCTGGCTCCTGGAGGTGCCCGGTTAATACCTCCAGTAAGGACCGCATTCCACGTGCGTTTACTGCCTCGACTTGGACCATAATCCGCAAGTTTGTGATTTTTGCTGTGCCCTTTCGACCAGCACCCTGGAGGATCATGTGGCCCGTTTGGGGCTCGGGCGACCTGAAACTTTCTCCGCGCCGAAAAAATCCTTGGAGACTCGTTGGGCGGTGTCCGCGTCGGCTGTCTCGGCTGAGCAGCTCGATCTCCTTTCCTTCATGGAGGCAGCGGCCACCAAGTCTGTTCCCCCCTCCTCCTCACTCGCGGCACTTATCCCGCTCTCTTTGAGTTCTCCTCATTCAGCTTCATTCAAGGAGCTTCGCCAGTCCCTTTCCTCGAAGGGAGAGGGTCCTTCGGGACCTGCCTCTCGGCCCAGGTTAAAGGAGTCGCAGGCTAAGTCCCATTGTCTGCACTGGCGGGAGCGGGAGAGTTCCCTTCCCTGTCGGCCGACTGGTCTGCTGTCCGAGGGTGCGGCTCAGGCTGCTGGCTTCACAGTGTCCCCGGCCAGGTCAGCTGGCTATGACTCCTGCCGACGCTGTCGGACTCTCGACCCATCTTCCGGGCTGTCTTCTGCAGGAGCCGTCAACCCTTCGCCAGTTCCCCCGATGGAGGCCGAGGTTCTGCCTGTACCTTTGGGGCGACAGGCCTCGGTCTTTTCGTCCGAGCTGAGGGAAGAGCGGGCGTTCCCCGCTCCTTCCCAGGTCCACCCTCGGTTTCCCCAAGGATTTGGGTCTCGGTCCTCTTCTCGGTCAAGCCGCTCCCGCCGACTTCGGCGATCTAGGTCGGGGCACCGAGTTAAGTGGCATTACCGTTCTTCCTCGTCTCCCTCCTCTGATGAGGAGTGGCTTCGATGCAGATGGCGTCAACGTTACGAGGAGTTCATGTGGCAGCAGTTGTTATTGTCCGGGAATCAATCAACACCGATTCATTCCCCGTCCAGCAAGCAGCTGCCGCCCGAATGGCCAACACAACCGCTCGCTGCAGTCGAGGTGCCCACTTCAGGGCCGGTTGTTCGTCCGAACCTTGCTGCCCCACCGTCTTTGGTGGAACTTCGGTCGGGTCACGACCTGTCCCGCAGGTTGTCTGTTCCCTCACTCCCCGCCCACCCTCGGCAGGCGAAGAGTGACTCAGGCCTGAGGCAGCTCTTTGCAGACCCTTCGGAGTCCGACGTTGACTCCTCCATGTTCCCCAGTCGGGAGGACCCGGGTTCCTCTGCGGAACATTCTGTGGATGACAGCCCATCGTCCTTTATGGGTCTGCTTCAGCTCATCTCGGAGTTCACCGGGATGCAGCTTGAACCCGTGTCCGAACGGGTCTCTTATCCCCTGACGGAGATTCTAGACCGAGGGGGTTCACCCTCGGAGGCCTTACCCATGGCCGAGGCCATTGTCGGCCCGGCCTTGGAGCTCTGGCGGCAGCCTACTTCCTGTCCTGCGCCCTCGGCCAGGATGGCCAGGAAGTACTCTGTCCCTGTAGGTTCTTTGCCCGGTTTCTCGGAGCACCCCTCAGCTGAAGGGTTAGTTACCGACAATGTCTTCCAGTGTTCTGGGAACGCTTGGGATGTGGATAGGCCCCCTGACAAAGAGTCCAAAAGGATGGACTATGTCGGGCGCAAGGTTTACGCTGCATCCTCCCATGGCCTCCGACAGGCCAGCTCGGCCGCACTGATGGCACATTTTTCCCATGCCCTTTTCGGTTCCCTGGATGAGGTGCTTCCTCATCTCCTGCGGACCACGGTCCGGCGGGTGCGGGACCAGGTTAGGGCAGTGGCGAAGCAGTAGCTTCAGACTGCTCTGGACTTAGGTGATTCCTGTGCCAGGTCGGTGGCGGCCGCAGTGGCCATGCGCCACAGGCCGTGGCTGAGGTTATCCTCTTTCTCAACGGAGACCCAGCACAAGTTGGCGGACATCCCCTTCTTGGGGACTAACCTCTTCGACCCTGGAGTGGAGAGACACCTCCAGGGGACCGAGAAGTCCGATGCCACTCCGGACTCGGTCACTCCTGCCCGGAGGGACAAGGGCTGCCGGCAGCCTTTGCGTAAGCCCCTTTGTCCCTCGGCCCCTGTGGCTTGACTGGCCCATCAACTCCAGCATGAGGGCCAGCAGGCTTGCGCTGAGCATTCTGACCCCAAGCCAGCGGCTTCCTCTAAAGGGAAACAGGGAGGTAAAGGCCCAGGAGCTCCCTCGGCCAGTCCCTCCTCCAAGCCTGTTCAGTGACTGGCTGAGGGGCGCTGTCCCCGGCCCTGTCACCCCTACCCGGGTTCCACCATGGGGAGATGGCTCCGCCCCTCCTCCACCTGGTCCACTTTCCCGGACCTCTGGGTGTCGGAGGTGCTAGGGGAAGGTCCTGCCTCAGGATTGTGAGCAGGCCCCACCCTTTTGAGCCGTTGCCCCTCGGGGGCCATGGGGGTCCGCAGCCTCGTTGTCTGCCCACCGAGCCGGCTTGCCTGGCCCCTCGAGATAGAGGTGATCAGGAAGGTGGCGGATCCTCCTCCAGACCCTAGGTTCGTGTCCAGGTATTCCTGGTCCCTAACGGACGGGGGGCTTGTGCCCCATTCTTGATCCGCACGACGGGAAGGTCTCTCTGTCTCAGATATCCCATCCTCAGAACGAGGCGTGTGGCTCTTTTCCTGGACCTCCAGGACGTACTTACACTGCGTTCCGTCCATTTCTTGGGAGACTCCTCCGTTTCTTAAGCGGGGGATCTCTTTACGAGTTCCAGGCCCTTCGGTCTCTGCTCAGTAGCATTCCTGCGGCACTGAGGGGTCCGGGTGTAACCCCCACCTGGATGGCGGCCTGACTGCAACCCCTCCAGGGTGGAGGGGGACGGTCCAGAGTTCTGGCCCTCTAGGTTGCTCTCAGACTGGTCTCCTTTTTATTGGAGCCACGTTGGAACTCGTGTCTAAGCGGGTGATCCTTTCTTCGGGACGAGGCTCGACTCTTGAGTCCGAGCTCGGCTCCTGGCGGACAGGGCCGAGGTTCTTCCTCCCTTACCTAGTCAGGTCTGACTGGGCAACTGCGCCCTGCCCGGGACTTCCTGCACCTCCTGGGTCTTGCGGCGGCCTCCACCGGTGTGGTCTGTTTGGATCTGCCAGTTCATGCTTCCCCCTAATGGGGGCTGGCCAGCCAGCGGTCACAGCGCTGCATTCCTTTGGACCAGTCCGTGACAACAGCCCAGGGGTTAGGAAATGCTCTCCTTCGGACCGTTCCAGCTCATTTGCAGGAGAACATCCCGTTCGTCCACCTCGAGTCGACGGTCTTCTCCGACCGATGCATCTCGGATGGGAGGGGGTGCCCATCAAGGGGAATACAGAGTGCACCGCCTCTGGTCCTCTCGGGAGTCCCGATGTCTTTCCTACCTGCTGGAGCTCCAGGCGGTCCGCTTAGCTTACACCGGTCGCTCTGTCTGTGCGGGGTCTAGTGGTTTAGGTCCAGGCAGACAATACCACGACCATGTGCTACCTATCCGCCAGGATCGGATGAGCCCCTTGCCTCTGCGTAAGGAGGTTCTCCGCATTGGGTCTTTCGCGCAGCCGGGAGGTGGTTTCCGAGCCATTTCAATGACAGGAGCCTCCATCACCCTGGCCGATGCCCTTGGCCGGACAAGGGCTGCGCCTCACGAGTGGTTTCCCTGCCGGAGGTAGGACAAGATCTTTTTCCCTCTAGTTCACACCTCAGGTGGACCTTTGTTTTTCCCTCCAGGGAGAATTCAAGGCCAAGACTGTCTCATGCCCGCCCCCTCAGCACGGTTCGCTGTAGGGGATGCCTTTGAGGCTGTGGACCCCGGGCCTCTTCGACGCCTCTCCCTATTTCCCTTGACCCTCAGGCAAGGCGAGGAGGGACTAGGCGCAGGTGATTCTGGTAGCCCCAGACTGGTTTTGCCAGCTCTGGTATCCAGCTCTCCTCAGTCTCAGCCCCAGGCTCCCGAGGTGGCTTCCAGTCCGCCCGGTCCTGATCTCTGTTGTTAGGGGAAGGTACTCCATCCGGACCTTCAATCCCTGCACCTGACAGCCTGGTCCCTGTGCGGCTAGTGGCCAGGCCCTGGGTCTTCCGGCAAGGTCCTCGACGTTTTTGAGGCGTCCTGCCAGGAGTCGACCAGATATGCTCACCTTCAAATGGAAGAGTTCTCAATTTGGTGTTAGGATAGGGCCTGGTCCCCTCTCCTGTTCCTCGGCGAGCATTCCGGGCTATCTGCGGTCCATTCTTTTCTTGAACTAGGGCTTCGGTCGACGACCCTCAAGGTGCTCCTGTTAGCCACTCCTGTCTTCCGGGCGCGGGCCAGAAGGTAGTTGGTGGGGCAGGAAAAGTGGTCTGACGCTTTCCAAGGCCTTGATCACACTTCCCCTCTGGGGAGAGTATCCCCATTTCTGTGGGATCTTACGCTGGTATGGGCTTAGCTCACGGGCAAGTCATTCGAACCTTTGCACAGGTGTGACTTTCCCCACCTGTTATGGAAGAACACCTTCTTGGGGCTACCATACCAGCCAGAAGGACGGGAGAGTTCCAGGCGCTCCTTTGAATCTCCCTATCTGGTTTTCCACAGGGACAAGGTTGTCCTGCGCCCCACCCGAAGTTCCTTCGGTAGGCAGTGGCGGAGACTTTTTCCCTAACCGGGTATTGTCTCTGCCAGGGTTCAACCCCATTCACACCTCGGAGGCCGTATATAGGATCCATTGGGACTCTTATTTAACGCCGCTCCCAGGAGCGAGGGGCTGAAGTTCGGGAGAGGTTCGCCAGCTGTTTGTCATCTACGCTGAAGCTGCACCTGGCAGACCTGCATCCAAGTGGACGACGAGCGGGTGGGTCACCTCCTACATAGATCTCCGCTATAGGTGGGCTGGCATGGAGCCTCCTAGAGGGATAAGTGCTCATTTTACCCACCCTTCCGCTGCATCGGTGGCTGCTTCCGAGGATACCCCGTCCAGGATATCCGTAGGGCTCCTACCTGGAAGCAGGCATATACCGGTTCCCCCTTCCACATCGACCTTGGGTCACGCCGGGATGTTAGTCGGGGCCTCGGTTCTCCAGTCTTTATACCTAAGTAGGGGGTGTGCGCCTTGACTTCCTCCTCCTGGAGAACTGCTAGGAGTCTGCCAATAAGTGTGGATGAACAACATATCCATGTCCCTAGAAATACAGGTTACTCACCTGTAACAGGAGTTCTAGCAATGGTATATGTTGTTCATCCTACATTCCCGACCTCCCGCGTCCCGACGCACAACGTGGCTTCCAGTGGGCTAGATCTGGCGTCATGGGGCAGTGCTGAGAGTTTTACCACCCGGGTGGGTGGGAGCAGCCAGCTTGAAGACCTTCTGGCAAGATTTAAAGTGGCAAGGAACCTGCCAATAAGTGTGGATGAACAACATATACCATTCCTAGAACTCCTGTTACAGGTGAGTAACCTGTATTTTCTCTCTAAGGTGGTTTCAGTCTACACTCAGTCAGTCTATCCAGCTTTCTGTTAATTTTCCAGAGTGTGAAAATCCAGGAGAAGCACTGCTCCATACGTTAGATGTGCGCAGAACTTTGAAATACTACTTACTTCAGACCAAGGAAAATAGGAAGTCAAAGCAGTTTGTTTCTTTTGCCCTCGTCAGAGAGGGCACTTTGATTTTTTTTTAAGCAGTGTTTATCCAAATGGTTGGCTAATTGCACTGTGTTCTGTTACACCAAGTATGGCAAAGATTTGCCAGGCGCTGTAAAAACTCATTCCACCAAAGGAATAGCTACCTCAGTGGCTTGTTTTCGAGGGGTCTCAGCCACTGACATCTGTGTGGCTGCCACCTGGAGTACAGTCCACACTTTCACCAAGCACTACAGTCTGGACATTGCCTCAAGTGCCTGTGCAGATTTTGGCAGGGCTGTGCTATGGAGACTTCTGTCTTAAGTTTCTGGAGAGCACTCCTCCCAGAATGTTTGTTTGCACCTGTAACTGCTTGGGTCTTGTTCCTACGGTGTAACCTGATGACTGAGATAACCCCGATGAAGATAGAGCAGTTACGTAAGAACTAACCTTAACAGTAGACCTTCAAAGGGATCTCCGTCATCAAGTCTACTTTTCCTCCCACCATCCCCCTTTTTGGGACTGCTGTCTAAGAATTGGCTGTCTAGTGTATCCAGCCTATTTTGCTTAGGTCTGAGCACCTCTCTCTCTCTCTCTCTCTCTCTCTCCTCGGTTCCCCATGGCTAGGGATCTGCTCCTTTTGTCTCCTGGGGGAAAGAACTGAGGAGGGAGCGGGGCCGCTCATGCCTGTATAGGGTTGGGGATGTCAACACATGATGTGGGCGGCCCCAGTTGTACAACTGCAAATCTACCGTGTTGATTCCCCTTCAGCGATGGTGAAGTTCCTACGGTTTAACCTGATGACTGAGATCCCCTTGAAGATCTACTGTTACTGTAAGTTCTTACATAACTGCTCTTTCCAACTCCTCTTGGCCTGGTTCCTGAGCAGCTAGAGCTCCAGGCCTTGGTCCTCGTGGACAACAGTCTCGATGAGGTGAAGGTGTCCCAAATGGAGCAGTCTTGCAGAAAGTATAAGTCCAGGTGGAAGAGGTTATGCTGTGGTGCTAGTAGAAGGGTCATGATCCTCTCACCTGCCCAGTGGCCATGATCCTGGACTACCTTTGGTCCCTATCACAGTTGGGACTCTGAGGAATGATTCTAAAGGTGCACCTGGCAGCCATCTCTGCATACTGGGTGCAGGCAGGTATGCCAACAGTGACGCAGGAGAAGGTGGTTGTATGCTTTTTGGAAAGGCCTAGATCACTTGTCCCCTCTGGTACGTGAGCCACCACCTCAGTGGGACCTGGCACTGGCTACGCTCATAGGCTTGCCATTTGAACCCATGCACAAATGTGAGCTCTCACACTTGCCATGGAAGGCTCCCATCTTGGTGGCAATCATGTCTGCTAGAAAGGTGAGCGATCTCCGGTCCCTCTCGGTGGAGTCTTCCTAGGTGGTCTTCCACAAGGACAGGGTCATCCTTTGCGCCCACACAAAATTCCTCCCAAAGACTGTTGGGAGTTCCACCTTAACCAGGTGATTAAAATCCTGGCTTGATTTAATAACCCAACTTAAGATGCAGATCTTGGGCATTACACGTTAGACATGCGGAGGGCACTCTCCTATATAAGGAGCACATGGCAGGAATTCATGGTAAGGCTCGCCAGCTGTTTGCCAGATATGTTGAAGATGTACCTTGCAGACCAGCAGCAAAGCAGATGATTGCCAGGTGGCTCACATCCTGCATCAACCTCTGCTGTAGGTTGGCTTGTAAGGGGTTACATAAAGGGCCACTGTCCGCTTTTCCCCTCCATTTTTATTAACCTCCAAGCATTGTGCCTGTTGGCACACACCTACATTACTTGCACTGTACAATACCCCCATCGAACTAAAAACTAAGCAAATGCACCATATTTGTGTATTTTTAGTATCATTAGGGTTTACCTTGGTTAAATCCTGCACCTCCAGAGGCAGATCCTGGTCTAGGATGCGCATCAGGCATGAGCACGGTCCCGAAGTGGCATTTTATAACATGCTCACTCTACAAACATGCTCCCCCCTGTAAATCCAGCAGTTGCAAACCGAGCCTGGTATTGTACAGCTCAACTAAACGAGCACCATGACTGTCGCAATTTACTTTTTCCAACCGGAGCTGAAATGCCACGCATATGCAATGGTAGAATGCACTTGCGCATGCACGGGATCTTTGCACACGTTTCTTCCGGATGCACACTACAGTTTATTTATTTATTTATTGAATTTTGTTGACCGGGTAGGCCCACTGGGCCCCGGAGGTCCCTTTTTCAGGGGCGACCCGGGGTTAAAAATAACATACAAGTAACAGAACAGTACAAGTTGATAGATGACATATTGTGTTACAGAGCTGGATTACATAGGGTTACAATCAGAGTAGGAAGAGTTGGAACATACAGTCAGAGAGACCTCCAGAGTAGGAAATAAAACAACATGTTGCATGCACATAAACAAGAAGATCTAGGAGAGCACGGGATAACAGCTAGATGCTAGGAGTCGGTCACCTTCCTAAGAGGGATCGGGGTGACGTGAGGTCAGGTCCTAAGGCATTGGCAAGTACTCCTGTTGAGCAGGTGGGCTTTGAGTTTGGACCGGAAGCAGGGGCCCGACCTGGCCTCCCTTACCTCCTGTGGGAGGTTGTTCCAGCTGGAAGGGGCTGTGAACGCGAAGGATCTGGACCCAGCTTTAGTCCTTGTTTTAGGAACCACGAGGAGAGTTTGTCCTGAGGTGTGGAGGCTCCTATGAATGGACTTGACCGTGATTAGCCCTTTGAGGCTAGGGGGAGGAGAGGGGCCCAGTAACTTTGAAGCCAGGCAAAGAGTTGGGTAGATGAGGCGGGCTTCCAGTGACGGCCACCTGAGCCTGGCCTGGGCCTCACAGTGGTGTGTTCTAAGGTGGGACATTGTGGCAAACCGAGCGATCTTGTTGTATAAGGTCTGGAGCCGGCTTAGTTCCGTAGAGGCCACACCGTGTAGAATGGAGGCTGCATAGGTGAGCTTAGGGAGTAGGACGCTGGTTGCAATGGCAACCCTGGCTATGGGGATAATCTGGTCCTTTAATCTATAGAGGATGCCGAGTTTCACATGGATGGCTTTGGTGAGTTGGTCCACGTGATTTTTTAGGGAGAAGCCCTGTGGGAGGACCTTAGTTGAAGACATCTGGTAACTCAGCAGTATCCAGCAGAACTGCCGGAGTGTGGATGTGAACTGTATACCACTAGTAGAACTATGGTAACAGGTGAGTAACCTATATTTCAAACAACATGAAGTCTTGCTATATTATGACACATGCAGTATAACCCCAGGTTAGAACTGCTCCGGAGGTGAAAGAGTTAACTTCCATGCAGTGCATGGAATCTTGAGCGCGAGCTCGGTTGAACACTCTGTCTGTTGAAGCTCAAACTTAAACTGTCAGATTCTTTACTCCGCCTCACTGAACGGTCGCTCCGGAGATTCCTCCTGCTGCTCGGTTTGTTTGTCGGTTTTAAAGTGTAATTATCGGTTTATTTTACTGAAATTTAACCGCAATCGTCGGTTCAAGCTCTGTCTGTGGTATTGTAAGTAATAGATAGGCTATTTTATTATTTTTTCTTCTGTGTGGAACTTGTAAATGTCTTTTTCGGTTCGGTTTGAACCGATCAGAGGGGTTTAAAAATTACTTTCTAGCCCTTTAGAGTGCGGTTCCTGGTTCTTATCGGTTCTAAAAAAAACGGATTTTATTGCGTTTTTCCGATATGACACGGTTGGGAACCGATAAGAGAGTCTTCTTGGTGGATTGCCATTAACGGGCAAGTTTTGGTTAGGCTGGCACTATGTCTGAGAAACCCAAAAGAAAACCGACCCACTGGGTTTCAGCACTGTGGCTCTGTGGGGAAGCCTTTGCCAAGGCTGACCCACACACCATTATGTTATATTGTCTGGGGTTTGACCACCTCAATGCAGACTGCCAGATTTGTAAGAATTTTCCTGCTGCCACCGTGGAAAAAAGAGTTGGTAGGCTCAGGGAAAGGGAGGCCTAAAAAGTCAGCTGACCCGGATGGCCAGCCCGGTTCGGTTCCAGCCGAACCTGAGGGAGTGCCCTCTGACCAGGGCGATGCTTCCTCGGGCAAACGAAGAGCCAGCTCTGAGGATCCGGTTCCAACTAAAAGGGCTAGAAGGTCAGCTAGTTTGGGGCCAAAAGTTCTTTCTCCAACCGCTGAGGAAATAAATTGTCCAGTCTCTTTCCCCAGTTCCGTCCGAACCGGCACCATTGGGCAAGCGCCCGGTTCGGTCGGTTCCCTCGGTTCAAGATTATGATTTCGAAGATTTTTATGAACCAGGGGAAGGGGAGGTGGGGTACGAGGAGAGTGAGTGTGATTTTGACAGTCTGGATGTGCCCATTGAACTGGACATCTCTCCAGACAGACCCTCAGGAGTATCCCCTCCCAGGCTATCTGAGTCCCCTTCTCTTTTTTTGTTTTACAAGAAAGTTGCTGACACTCTGCAACTCCCTATTGAGGAAGCTGTTGATGATCAAGAAGAGCCTGATTTTGTGGAAATGATGGATATCCCAGAGACTAGGAGACTGTCTATTCCCTTGCATAAATCTTTTAGGAAACACAGTAAAAATTCTGAAAACTCCTCATTCTGTCCTCCCTGTGGATAAAAGGATGGACAAGAAGTATGCTTTTATAAGGCTCCGATACAGAGTTCTTATCTCAGCAGTGCAGCCATGGGGGTAGTGCAGGCTCGTGCCTGTGACAAGGCTAATATTCCTCTAGGTCTCACCCTCCTGAAAAGGATTCCAGGAGGATGGATGCCATGGCAAAAAAGCAGTACATGGCAGCATCTTTGGGACTCAGACAGGCAAATTATATGGCTTATGCAGCTAGGTACCAGAAATCCAGGTGGGATACTGTCCTGGCCCTAGCAAAACAGGCCCCTGAACAGCTTGCCAGGGAGCTGGAGCAGGTGGCTGTGGACGGTATTGAGGCATCCAAGGTGCAATTTCATGCTGCTGTAGACTCTAATGATGTTTCATCTAGAGTTATGGCTACATCTGTGTCTCTTCGTGAGAATGGCCTGGCTCAGATGTACTGCCCTGTCACAGGATACCCAGTCTAAGGCTATGGATTTTCCTGTTGTGGGAAATTCTCTGTTTGGGGAGCAGACAGAGAATTATATGAAGAAAATGGATGAGTATAGGACCACCTATAGGAGTGCACAGGCCAAAGAAAGGCAAGTCACTCCTCAAAGGCAGCATGTCAGGGGCAGGCCTTTTCATAGGCCGTTTTACCAAGCCCAGGCCTCCTCTTCTGCTTATGCCCAGAGGGGGTTCTTTAGAGGAAGGGGCAGAAGGGGCTCTAGTAAGCCTGCTTCTACCCCTCAACCCAAAGCCCCTGCAAAACAGGCTCCCTGATGGGGTAGCCAGGGCCGATTCTCCACTACCGGTAGGGGGCAGGCTGGCTTACTTTGTCCAGGATTGGAGGTCTTTAACATCAGACAAGTGGGTCCTGGAAGTAGTAAGCCGTGGACTGGTTCTCAGCTTCAAAAAAAATTTCCGAAGATGAGAGCCAGATCTTTTCCACCTGCAAGCCCATCAGAGGCACTTGCCCTGGAAGCAGAAGTTTCTGCCCTCCTGGCTCTCAGAGCCCTGGAAGGGGTTCTACCCATTCACCAGGGCAAAGGGTTGTACTCCAGGTACTTCCTTACCCCAAAAAAGACAGGAGAATGGCGGCCCATTCTGGATCTCAGGTATCTAAACAAGCACCTTTTAAAACCAAAGTTCAAAATGGTGACCCTGGGGATTATTTTACCCTCTCTAAGGCCAGGGGACTGGCTAGCCTCCCTGGACCTCAAGGATGCCTACTTCCGTGTTCTCATCAGAAGCTCTCATCGAAAGTACCTCAGATTCGAACTGCCTTCAGGCCATTACCAGTTCAGAGCAATGCCCTTCGGCCTCTCCTCGGCTCCAAGGGTGTTCACAAAATGCCTGGCAGTAGCAGTTGCTCATTTAGAAGGCAAAAGGTTGCCATCTTTCCTTATCTGGACGACTGGCTCATTGTAGGCCAGTCTCCAGAACAGGTCAAACTTCATTTACAAGTAACCCAGCACCTGCTTACATCTCTAGGTTTCCTTCTCAATCTTCCAAAGTCAGTTCTGAGCCTGTCCAGCTTCTCACCTTTATAGGCGAGAACTGAACACAAAGAAGCCAGAGCCTTCCTTCCTCTGGAGAGCAAGGACCCTGGTGTCTCTGGCCTCCTCTTTCACCCTGCAGGCTCTCGACCAGCAAGGCATTTTCTACAACTCCTGGGACACATGGCTGCTTCTACAGCAGTAGTGCAGGAGCGAGATTTCAGATGAGGGACATTCAGTTCCATTTGAGAGCCTTTTGGTCCCAAAGGACGGATCCCCTAACCAAATTGATTCCAGTGACTCGAACCCTGATCCAGGCCCTCCAGTGGTGGCAGGATCAGAACAATCTGAGACAGGGGTTACCTTCACTCCCAGTCTCATTCCTTGACCCTTACTACAGATGCATCCCTCTTGGGGTGGGGAGCTCACATGGGCGACCTTTCACCCAAGGGCTGTGGTCCCTCAGGAATCTCTGCTCCACATCAATTTGCTGGAGCTCAGAGCAGTTTTTCTAGCACTCAGGTTTTCTCCACAGCTGTCCAGAACAAGGTAGTTCAGGTCAGAACAGACAATACCACTACAATGTGGTACTTCAGCAAGCAGGGGGGCACTCGGTCTACGGCCTTGTGCACCGAAGCAATGAAGTTGTGGTCTCTGGCATATTCTCTGAACGCCTCCCTTACGGAAGTTCACCTCCCAGGCAAGGACAATATCCTAGCAGATGCTCTCAGCAGGATTTCCCTGGGCCATCACGAATGGGCACTGGATCCTCTAGTACTGGAGGTAATATTTGCCAGATGGGGCACTCCGCAAATAGATCTCTTTGCAGCCCCAGACAATCACCAACTTCCCCTCTTTTTTGTTGCAGGCCCCCAAATGCCTTCCTTCTCAGTTGGGAAGGGAAGTTTCTCTATGCTTTTCCCCCTTCCCCCTTCTTTTCAAAGTGCTAGTCAGAATCAGATCTCAATCCTGCAAGATTATCCTGATCGCTCCAGATTGGGCCAGGCAGCCCTGGTACCCACTCCTCATGTCCTTAGCAGTCCACCCTCCCCTATGCTTTCCCAGGAATCACAACCTGTTAACCCTGTGCCCTGGGGAGAGTTTGGTATCCAAACCTCAAATCTCTCAATCTCAAGGCTTGGCTCTTGAAGAGTTAGAGTTTGCTGACCTACACCTTTCTCAAGGTGTATTGGATATCTTGAAGGCCTCTAGGAAGCCTTCCACCAGGGCTACCTATAATTCAAAATGGAAGAGATTTGCCATATGGTGTGCTGGTAAACATATTTCCCCAGAATCTGCTGGTGTGCCCACGATCCTGGATTATTTGGTGCATTTGAATTCCTTGGGGCTGAAGCCAGCTACCCTAAAGGTGCACTTGGCAGCTATGTCTGTCTGTCTTGTCAGCAGGTAAGCCCTCTTCTTTATCAGCTCACCCTGTGTTCTCCAAGTTTTTTTAAAGGGTTGCTTCACACCAATCCTCCGTTCAGGGATCCTACCCCTGCTTGGGATCTTAATATTTGCATCGCTCAGCTTATGCAACCCCCTTTTGAGCCATTGTCTTCAGCAGAGCTGAAGTACTTGACTTGGAAAACTGTGTTTCTGGTAGCCATCACCTCTGACAGGTGCATGAGTGAGCTACAACCCTTGTCAGTGGAGCCTGATTTTATCTCCTTTCATAGAGATAAGGTAGTCCTCAGGACTAACAGGAAGTTTTTGCCTAAGGTGGTTTCAGACTTTCACCTTAATCAATCCATTTCTTTTCCTGTGTACTTCACTGACCATTCCTCCTCTGGTGAGAGGAGATTGCACAGTTTAGATGTCAAAAGAGCCCTTAGTTACTATATAGAACGTACCAAGGGTCACAGGTTCGAATCCCCTCCAATTGTTCCTCACTTATGGTGAGGTTGATAAAGGAAAACCTGCCACTAAAAGATCCATTGCCAGGTGGATTGTCTCTTGTATCCAATTTTGCTATGAAAAAACTGGGTAAGGTTCCTCCCTCAGGCCTGAGGGCTCACTCTACCAGAGGTACAGCTGCATCTCTGGCTGCTGCCAGAGACATTCCTATCCTAGAGATATGTCAAGCAGCTACCTGGAAAACAGTTCACACATTTACTAAACATTACTCCTTGGATATCCAGGCTAGGAGTGATGCTCGATTTGGCACAGCTGTGCTTCAGAGCCTATTTCCCAAGTAGGTTCTGTCCCTCCTCCATGGAGGTACTGCTGTGTAGTTCGACATATGTATAATATAGCAAGACTTCATGTTGTTTGAAGAAAAAATTACTCACCTTAGTAATGTTGTTTCTTCTAATGGAGTCTTGCTATATTATGACCTCCCCCCCAGCCTGCCCCTCTCAGAACCTCTGTTTTTGGGAGGTGGGTGGGCAATGCAATGTTGGCACTTCTTTGATGCCCACTTTATTTCACCCTTTTAGGGTGTTTAGGTGTTAAGCTTAAGTTTCTTCTTGAATCCCCCGACTTGAGTCTTTGTTTTGGGATCAAGATCAAAAAGGTGTTTTTGTAGTTAGTAGCCAACGGATTAGTGTGGTGTTTACGGCTTCCCACACAGAACCGTAGTGAGTTTTTGTCAGAAAGATCTGACAGTTTGAGCTTGAGCTTCAACAGACAGAGTGTTCAACCGAGCTCACGCTCAAGATTCCATGCTCTGCATGGAAGTTAACTCTTTCACCTCCGGAGCAGTTCTAACCTGGGGTTATACTGCATATGTCATAATATAGCAAGACTCCATTAGAAGAAACAACATTGCTAAGGTGAGTAATTTTTTCTTCTTCAGGCATGGCTATAGTTCACTATCCACACTCTGGAAGTACCACTGGAAGTCCTCATTTTTTGGACATCTTGAAGCTAAGCTTCTCTTACCACCTGAGCGGTATATATCCCCCAGACTCTGCCCTGTGATGTCAGATCTTTCTTTCCTCTAGAAGCACAGGTCACCTCCTGAGCGGCTGACACTTAGGATTTACTGTGCCATAGGCAAATTTTGCTTTAAAAGTTTTTTCTACTTCTAGTGCAATTTTTCCTTAGTCCCTTCATCTCCTCTCTGAGACAGCCGGTAGAGAAGTGGAAACCGGGTTAAAAGTTTGCATTGGGTACCGGCAGAAGATGTCGGCCCTGCACAACATGTGCCTATACTAACTGGACAGGCAGCATGACATGGACGGGTGCAGCCTTTGCATATCTGTGCTTCCCGAATCCTGTGAAGACAGGAAGCACTGGCTGACTGGGGTGGCCTTCTGAGTGGGATCCAAAGGACCCCCCCCCCCCGAGAGCTGCAAAAAGGCCTTTGCATTTTCTGGGTCTGTTCAGCAGCTTGCAGCCCTTGAAGGAGAAGTGGCAGCTGCAGCGGTGAGCACCTCCTCTGTCTCACCGCTCTTCCCAGCTAGGTCAAGCATCAAAGGGTCATTTACCGGAGGTTTCTGGGACATGTTTGGCCCTCCAGACAGTGGGGTAGAGCCCTACCCACTGTGGTTCATCATCATCATCATCATCGAATCTTTATTTACTCAGGCGAACATCATTGAGCAAGGCTCATTTACAAGATGGACCTGATAAGGTCAAGGTTCAATAGTTGATACACAACAGATACATCATACACTTATATAAGACAGTTATACATACAGGGGAAAATAACGTTTATAAACACAGTGATGTACAGTAAATTCACAGGATAAAAAACGGTTATAGGAAAGTTAAGCTTAATATTTACAGTATGTACAGTATATACATATCCTAGTGGGGCATGGCAGACACTCAACATAATGTAATACTAGGATGGTGAAGGTATTACTGGGTGCCATAAGATGGGGTTTCTGTCTGGAAGGAATATGCCATATATGGTTTGAAGGGAGATTTGTGAGATGACAATGCTAGCTCTAGTGGTAGCAATTGCATTTCTTTGAAGAAGACTGTACAATGCTGTTTAAAGGATGCAAATGGAATGATATTGGACAGTTTTAGGGATTTTGTAGGTGTTGCATGCTATAGCTAGAGAATAGCTGATTGCTGCCCTCCCTAGCCTGGTGTTGAATTTGGGCAATTTGAGCAGGATGATGATGTTGCTTTAGGGCATAGGAGCTAGGAGAGGTCTGGGTGAAGCAGTCCAGGATATAGTTTGAAGTTTTTTGACAACGCTCTGTAAATCCATAGTGCTGCATTTCTGTTCCTTCTGAGGTGAAGGGAACCCACCCAACTGCAGCATAAAGAGAGCAATGATGAGTATTAGATGGCAGTTCTGTAATGAGCCTTATTGCTCTATGATATAAGGTATCCAACTTGTGATGGTAGGAGATGGGCAGTGACTATAAAGGAAGTCTGCATAGTCAACAACTGATAGAAAATGGCCTGGACTAACCTCATCTTTGAGTCTCTGTTTAGGAAGGGTTTTAATCTATAGAGAAGGCCAAGCCTTTGGCAAAGCTTTTTAACAGTTCTTCTAAATGATGAGTGAAGTCAAGTCTGTTATCAATCCACACACCTAGGTATTTGAAGTTTTCACATACTCCAGACTTTCTCCAAGTATAGTGCATAGCTGGGGAGAATGATTGGAGAGGATGTGCTGGTGGAGCTTTGATTTGTGAACACCATTGCTTTAGTTTTCTTTGCATTTAACAGAAGCTTTTTCTCGAGTAGCTGATATTGTAGCAAGGAGAATTCTGTTTGTAGGATTTCACGAGCAGCTGCAGGCGAAGGGTTGCTGACTTACAGAACAAAGGACAAAAAGGTTCAAAGGACGGGCATCACTGGTGCCAGTCGTAGGACCAGGAGAGAGCGAGGACCTCCCAATCCTTTGACTCCCCGGACCACTACACTTTGGTCGAGGCCCCTTCAGTTGACAAAAAGGTCAAGAGCTCCTTAGTACCCCCATTAAGCTTATTAACCTCTGTGACAGGGCTGAATAAAGCCCAGCCCCATTTGTTATGCAGAAATAGTTAAATGAAAGGGTCTGTTCTATCCTCTCTTTTTCTGTCTCTTGTCTGTCTGGTTGTGCAACCAGGTTTTCTTGTGAGACCTAGGAACTGATCAGTCCACTGGTTTTGTGGTTCTCCGCCTCTCATTTGTCTCTCCATTTTCCCTTGCCATTTATGACTTTTCTCCCCCTTACATATCTGCGGATATAAAAATGTTTGTGAATGTTTATGTGGAAATGTCACTGATATGGGGATCCCTTTGTTTAAAACTGTATATAGTTCTACTGTTGAAATGATTGCAAAGCTACTTGGAAGGGTTAACCTGAGATGCCGTTTTTTAAGCCTTCTACAGAGCTGTAAACAAGAGGTCAGTTCTTGATCACTGAGTTCTTTTTGCTGCACCTGCAAGGAATGAAACGTACAAGAACATTCTGTAAACTTAACAAGAACATTCTGTGAGAAGCAGAACATCTCTTAACAAGGTTCCCAGGCAGAGACATGTAAAGAGAAGCAATTATTTTGCTAAAGAGACAAGGAGAGTGAGAGACAAGGAGACTGAAACTTGGAATTAAGAGATACCCTGAGAAGGACTTGGTTTTCTTTGTTTGTACTGCCTTTGTAAATAGTTATACTGAATATTTTTTATTTTGCTGTTGAGAAAAATAAAACGCTATTTGCAAATTTTGAAACTGCTCCTGGTTTTCCTATGCTTCCTGACCTGTGCCTTGACGACAGATGGTGTCAGCTTAAGTGGGATTTACGCTGTGTATTATAAGCCAGGAGTTTTGTGCAAGGGTACTAGGTTTAGTACCAGGGAAGCATAGCAGAAAGGTATGGATTCTGCAGCAGCAAGCCCAGAGTCATTACCAGAAGAATGGCAGCCAAACTAGAAGCAGAAACCAAACTTCAGACTGAGACTGTTCAGCCAGCACCAGCGACGGGAAAAAAAAGAACAGGCAGTGACAGAACCGGAAAGCCTGAGTGCCTTTTTCAAATGGTGGACTATACAACAAACAGAGATGGAGAACCGGGGAAGAGAGGAGATGCAGCAGAGAGAAAAAGATTCAACATTTATAGACACAGAGAAAAGAAGAAATGCAACAACTCGAGAAGCAGAGAAAGACATGCAGTGACAGGAGCAGCAAAGAAGAGATGCAGCAATGGATGGATGCCTTGCAAGTTATCAAAGCTGGAGGATCTGGCAGTGGTCTAGCAGAGCAACAAGACACCAACAACTTAAAAGACCGTAAACTTACAAAGTTGTGTCCCTCAGATGACATCAAAGCATACCTGACAACTTTTGAAAGGGTTGCCTCAGCCTGCCAGTGGCCAAAGCAGCAATGGGCAATCAGACTTGTACCTTACTTAACAGGGAAAGCCCAACTTGCCTACAGCAATATGGACACTGCACAGTCAGAAAATTATGACCTGGTGAAAAAGAGAGGTCCTTAAAAAATATGACATCTTAGGAGAGATCTACAAGCAGAGATTTTGGTCTCCCAAGTGCAACTTGGTCGACAATCTTCGACAAGCCTTCACCCGACTCGGAGAACTCCTTATGAAATGGCTTCAACCAGAGGGCAAAACACTCTCACAAATCATCAAAACATTTGTAATGGAGCAGTTCATTGTCATTGAGGCACAGGTCAGGTCAGGAAGCATAGGAAAACCAGGAGCAGTTGTAGAATTCACCAGAAATAGAAACATAGACTTTGATGGCAGATAAGGACCACTTGGCCCACCCAGTCTGCCCATTTCCCTACCTACTGGATGAGCTGCAGATTCTAGTTAACCAACAGCCTACTTCCTGCAACCCCCTACTATAATTGCTTTATGTCTGTCCCATGCATGTTTGAATTCCCCCACTGTTTTAGACCCCACAACCTCTCCAGGAAGGCGGTTCCATGCATCCACCACTCTCTCCATGAAAAGAATTTCCTCACATTACCCTGAGCCGTCCCCTCTAACTTTAAATTGTGCCCCTTGTTCTTACACATCTCTTTTCTGAAAGATGCTACCCTCCTGGACTTTGTTGATTCCCTTGAGGTACTTAAAAGTTTCTGTCATGTCCCACCCCGTCCCTCCTTTCATCAAGGGTATACATATTAAGCTCTCTCAGTCTCTCTTCATATGGTTTCTGATGTAGACCCTGCACCATTTTAGTTGCTCCTCTGGACTGCTTCCATCCTGTCTATGTTCTTTCGCATATGAGGTCTCCAAACTGCACGCAGTACTCCAGATGGGATCTCACCAACTGTCTGTATAGTGGATAACCACTTCCTTTTTCTACTTGTGATGCCCCTTTATGCATCCCAGTACCCCTGGCTTTCCTTACTGACTTCTCACATTGCTTACCCACCTTAGGTCATCTGATATGACTACACCCAGATCCCTTTCCATTATTGTTGTCGCTAGTACCTCCCTTGCTATTGTGTACTTCTTCTCCTGGATTTTCATTTCCCAGGTGCATTACTTTGCACTTCTTTGCATTGAATCTAAGTTGCCATATGTCTGACCATTCCTCCAACCTTGCCAAGTCCCTTCTCATCCTTTCTGCCCCCCCTTGTGTATCAACTCTGTTACAGATCTTTGTGTCATCCACAAAGAGGCATACCTTTCCTTCCAGGCCCTCTGCAATGTCACCTATAAAGATGTTAAAGAGGACTGTACCCAGTGCTGAGCCCTGAGGTACTCCACTAGAAAACCCCCTTTCTTCAGAATGTGTTCCATTCACTATTACCTTCTGTGTCCTGTTGTGCAGCCAGTTTGCTGTCCAGGCTACCACCCTGGGACCCACTCCCAGGCTGGCTAACTTGATTATTAATCTTTTGTGCGGGACTGTGTCAAATGCCTTGCTAAAGTCTAGGTAAGCCATATCCACAGCCCCTCCCTGGTCTATTACTTTGGTTACCCAGTCAAAGAAATCGATTAGATTCGTCTGACATGACCTTCCTGTTGTGAATCCATGCTGCTTTGGGTCCTGTGCCCTGCTGGCCTCTAGGTACTCAACAGTTCTTTCTTTCAGAAGTGATTCCATCATTTTCCCCACCACTGAGCTCATACTAACAGGTCTGTAGTTTCCTGCTTCTTCCTTGCTCCCACTTTTGTGAAGGGGAATCACATCTGCCCTCCTTCAGTCCTCGGGTACCACCCCATCTTCCCATGATTTGTTAAAAAGTGTGGTTAGTGGTGTCACTAAGTCCTCCCTTAGCTCTTTTAGGATTCTAGGGTGAATCCCATCAGGCCCCATTGCTTTGTCCACCTTGAGTTTTAGGAGTTCTTTCAGTACTCTTTCTTCTGTAAATGGACTGGTGTCAACCCCACTATCCAGAGTGCTTCTACTGTTTGGTTTAAGTAACTCCTCCTCCTCTTCTTCTTTTGTGAATACTGAGCAAAAGTATTCATTCAGTATCTCTGCCTTTTCACTGTCTCGCTCTGCCCACCTCCCCTCTCCTTTATTAATCTTCACTGTGCCTCCCTTAGCCTTTCTGTGCTCCCTAATGTACCTATAAAAGGTTTTATCCCCCTTCTTAACTGAGTTGGATATCTTGTCCTCGGTTTGGGCCTTTGCTTTTCTGACTGCCTTCCCCACTTCTTTCTGCTTTAATTGATACAGTTGCCTGTCGTGCTCCGTCTGTGATTCCTTATACATTTTGAATGCAGCCTTTTTCTCCTTAACCTTCCCTGACACCTCTTTTGAGCGCCATAGTGGTTTTTTATTCCACTTTTTTTTTCTTTATTTGTTTCACACAAAGGCTTGTTGCCTCCATGATGGCAATTTTGATTTTTCTCCATTGTCCTTCCACCCCTCCTTTTTAGCCATTTGCTAATGCATTCCTCAGGTATTCACCCATCATGCCAAAGTCAGCCCTTCTAAAGTCCAGTATCCTTGTCTTTGTATAGCTTGTATCCATGGTTGTGTTTATTGTGAAGCACACTGTGCAGTGGTCACTTGTTCCCAGATGTCTACTGACTTCTAAGTTTATGATCCTCTCTCCATTTGAGAGTACCAGGTCTACTATTGCTCCTTTCCGAGTGGATTCCACCACTAGCTGTCTAAGGCATGCTCCCTGTAGGGCATCGAGAATGACCCTGCTCTTGGATGTGGCTGCAGTCCATGTTGCCCAGTTAACATCTGGCATATTCAGGTCCCCATCAACAGTATCTCCCTTTTCAGCCATTTTGAGAATGCCCTCTATCATTTTCTTGTCCATTTCTCCTTGAGACAGGGGTCTGTATACAACCCCTGTGCGGATTGTGATGCCATTCCCTGTCTCCAAGGTGACCCAGACTTCCTCTTGTCCTCCCCCTTTACTTTTTAGTTCTGTAGCTTTGATCCCTTCCCTTATGTAGAGAGCTGCTCCACCTCCTCTTTTCCCCTCCCTGTCTCTTCTGTAGATTGTGTACCCTGGTATGTTGATATCCCAGCCGTGGTTCTCCATGTACCATGTTTCTGTGACTGCCACGATATCCAAGTGTTCTTCTTCCATCAGGGTTACTAGCTCTGGAAGCTTGTTTCCCAGACTACGGGCATTGATACTCATTGCCCTCCATTTAATGTTGGCTTTATCCTTTTTTACTCCATCACTGCTCTTATTGCCCTTGTCCATTTTTCCATTTGCCCCTGTTCTGCCCTCTGTCAAGCTCTGTAACTCAGTGTTTACCCTACTACCTGCCATGTTTTGTGGGGGGAGGCTTGAACTTTCCTGTTTCCTATCAGCACTTCCCCCCCCTTGGCTAGTTTAAAAGCTTGCCAAGGAAGCCTTTAAACCTGTCACCTAGGAGCGTGTTTCCCTTCCTGGACAGATGCAGACCATCATGCCAGTATAGACCTTCATCTCTCCAGGTGGACCCCCAGTCCCCAATGAAGCCAAAGCCCTGTGATCTGCACCAGTTTTGCAACCATTCATTAAACTGCATGGTGTGCAGTACCCTAGCCTCACCCCTGCCATAGACTGGCAGCACCTCTGAGAGGGTTACCATGCTTGCTACCTGTCTGAGTCCCCTCCCCAACTCCACAAATTCATCCTGCACTGCACTGATCTCATGCCTAGCTAAATTATTTATTTACATTAGCAGTCTCATGAAATAAACTTGTTCAGTATAACTATTTACAAAGGCAAATAAAAATAATGTTTTCTTTCAGTCTCTGTGTCCCTTGTTCTCCTAACATGTTTTTGCAGTTTTAGCTTAGCTTTTTTAATAAGTTTTTTCAACCCCCATTCTTAGCAAGCATCCTGTTGTTGTAAGTGTTCTGTTCTTGTAAGTTTCAGGAGAGGCTAGAACACAGTGCGCTTCTTGAGGCCCCCTTTGCACAGCTTTTGCAAAAGGCTCAAACTTTTGCACTCGCGTAACTTCTGGAGTTTTCCATTAGCTTTTTACAGTCATCTCAAATTGTATACATTACAACAGTAACACTATATATTTTCCAAACAAAAGAGAGCCCAACATCAGTTACATTTCCATACAATGATTTGCACATATTTTTATATTTGCAGATATGCAAGGGAGGAAAAACAGACAGCAATAGAGGACTGAGATACAGTGAGAGGCAAAGAATTGCGAGATTGTCAGGGTAATCAAATCCTAAGTCTCACAAGAAAATTGGGTTGTGCAACCAGATAGAGACGACACAGAAGAGGACAGATGGTTGCATTTTAACACCATCTCTATAACAACTGGGACAAGGTCCTATTCCACCCTGTCACATTCATCAACATCTTACCCACAGACATACAACTTTGGGTAAAAGAACACTGACCAGAAAGTGGGGAAAAGGCTGATCTTACTTTGAGAGGGTTCCTGCAGCAGGTCATAACATGTAGGACTGCGCCCTCTGGCATCAGGACCACATAGCAAACCTTTGCTAGCAATGTCTGGCAGTGGGCCGCCCACCCAACATCATGTGACTGACGTCAGTGTGACCCAATTAGGTGGCCGGTCCCCACGCCCGCCTTCCAGTTCTTTCCCACTATTGACCTGTGCAAGGACCTCGCAGTGAACGTTGCTCCAGTTGATTGCCATTTTGTAAGTATTTCTTCATTTCTATCGATAATAGTTTGTTCTTCTTTAGTTTTACATCTTCTCGATCCGATCCTTCGAACACCAAGAAGAAGTGCAAGGCGGCTCGCAGATTCCTCACAAAGACAGCCATAAGCTCTGCCTCTTCTGCCTGGGCCCGGCCCACTGCATCGAGGCCTGCCCAGATTGCAAGCCCTTCAGTCACACCACACGCAAACACAGGCAGCAGGCCCTAGAAGCCCATCTTTTGAAGTCCAGGATGGCCACCTTAGAGCAAGAGATGCAGAAGCTGAGCAACTCTGCTTCTTCCCCTTCTTCAGAGAATAAAAGGAAGAAAGACAAAGAGAAGCACCGGGAGCGGGAGCACCCGGAGGACTGAGGGCATCCCTCTACCAGTAAGGCCACGGGGCTCAAGTCTGCGGACAAGACCGTTCCTCAGCCGCCTCCCCTGGTGATCTTCCAGGCCTCGTCGTCCGGTTCCTCTGGTACCTCTGCTTCTCTTAAACCCATTAAAACGGGCTCCAAGACAGGATCCTCGACTGATAAGTCACCACCGATAAGCCAGACTCCGGTTCTTCCGGAGCCCGCCCAGTTGTTAAGTTGGGTTCCCGCCCAGAGAGAACCTGCCCAACAGCAGCTGATAAGCTGGTCAGGGGCTCCTGCCACACCCGCCCGGCTCATTCTCCACTGACCGATAAGTCGGACGCAGGGGACTGTGGCATCTGCCCAGTCACAGGTCGTCTGTTGGGGGCTGACACACCCAACGTCCGGCTGAGCTTGCTGACCTCCCAAGGCCAGCCCTCCCATCAGGTTTCCCCTGAGGGAGCCTTCCCCTCCACCTTTAGTAGTGGAACCTTCTGTGCCCGACCCTCTACCAGGGATGGAGGAGGAAGTGGATCCCCTGGATGTAGTATTTTCTTTGCCCACTCCAATGCGGGTAACCCTCCAGAAACCCGTGGATAACTCTCCCGGGATTTATATGTTGGAGTCTGTTCCTCCACCATCTCCCAGGGACCTTCCTGTCCCATCGGGTCCTCCCTCAGCCCCGACGCCAGGGGTCCCTCCACCAGGCTCAAGGCCTCTGACCTCAGGTGCCCCGTATGACTCCTTGGGCCACCTCCCATCGGAGCCGCCATCAGGCCCTCAGAGTCTGATGCCTGAAAACCAGATGCCAGGCTTCCCAATGCCAGCTATCCTGACTCCGGGACTCCTGACGTTGGGTAACTTGCCGGGTCCCTCTGCTCTGCCTCCTTCGACGCCCCCAGGGACCCCCTTGGACCACCAGGGTATTCCCCATGGTCCGCCCTTGGGCTATTCACATTACCCGGGCCTACTGCCACCAGACTACCCACCATCAGACCCGACGTTGGCTTCTTTTACCCATGTCTTTTATCTTGGATATCAGGCACCAGGCTATGGCCCCTCTTATCAGACTCCAGGTTACCCTCCCCCTCATTATCCAGGGTTGGGGTTGCCAGTACTTTCAGCCTACACCTCAGCCGGACCTCCAGGCCATTTTCCAGACCTGGTGGCAGGAGGCCAGATCCGAGTTGGTGACGGATTTATACAAGAGACTGCCGGCACTGGTGGCGATCCCTATCCCATGCTCCTTGTCTCCCATGGGTTCACATAGGTCAGGCTATTCCACCACGGCACACATTTCTGGGGGCGCTACTCCAGAGGTCACTCTGACTGAGCCCAAGACCTCTGACGGAGGAATCCTTGGACTCGGAAGCTGACTCCTTCAACTCGTCCTCCGGAAACCTTTCAGAAGCCACGGTGTCCAAGGGTAAGAACTCTCCCAAGTCTCCTCCCGAAGACCCTTCCTTCACCAAACTCCTCCACATCCTCCAGCAAGCCAACGATTGGAATACAGAGGAGCAAGACCCGAAATGCAAGCTCCTAGCAGAGCACTTGGACTTGGCGGAGGCATCACCCATTCTGATCCCCTCGTAAATGGAGCCCCATGAGGATCTTATCCCCACTATCTCGCAGATGCCTCACTCCATCCGAGCTGTCCCCAAGAAGGCAGACCTGGCCTATCATTCTCCTGACAGCGCTCCTTATTTATGCTCTCACCCAAAGGCAGACTTAACCGTAATTGCTGCGACTTATGACCGACCTGCCAAACCTAAACATGAGTACCTTCCCTCCTGACAAGGAGTCGAGGCATTTCGATCAGTTCGGCCATAAAATCTTCTCCTCCTCTACATGTGCCTTACATTCCTTGAACTATGTAGCACATATGATTTCATTCGAAAAAGCTGCCATGGTTCAGCTGGAGGCTAGGCTGGAAAAGGTAGAGGACTCAGATTTTAAGTCGGAGCTCACCAAGACCCTGAAGCTGTTTAAGATCTCTTATAGACATGCATTGAGAGCTACCTACTACTCTGTAGATGCTGTGGCTTGCTCTTCGGCAACAGCAGTCTGCCTCAGGTGCCACGCTTGGCTCCCTATTTCCGGGCTCTCCCACGATGTTCAGGCAGCCATACAAGACACCCCCTTCCAAGGATCCGTACTCTTCGGAGGCGATACCAAGGACATCATCATCACGGGCCTCCAGGATAGCGGGCAGGCCCTGAGATCAGTTAAGTCCATGTACAAGGCGGGCTTCGAGCCTAAGCAGTCCTTTCAGCGCCAAGGCAAACAGCCTTTTAACAGGCATCAAAACAAAAGGAGAGCATCGGGACCTGCCATTACCTGTCCCCCTGCCTCCAAGACCCAACAAGCTGCAGGCGGTGCCTTCCCTACCTGTTCTTCCACCTCCTGACTCCTTCAGCACCCCCTCCACCTCCAAACAGTGTGGAGCCAGTGGGGAGAAGATTTGCTGTCCACCTAGCAGAGTGGCAGGGCATCACTTCGGATTCCTGGGTCATTCAACTCATAGCAAGAGGGCACACCATCAAGTTTCTGGAAAACCTCCAGACTCTCCTCCAAGACGATCTCATTATCCCTTAGACCATGTAACACTGGTGAGGGACAAGATCCAGGCTGTACTCCAAAAATCCGTGACAGAGACAAGAGTCAGGTCCCTGGGCACAGAGCAGAAAAGGGTATTACTCCCATTTCTTCCTCATTTCCAAAAAGACTGGCGCTCTCCGACCCATCTTACACCTCAGCCAGGTGAACCTTTAGGTAGAGTACAAAAGGTTCCGCATGCTGACGCTCCAGGGACTCCTGTCGCTGCCCCAGACAGACCATTGGCTTTGTGCACTGGATATGCAGGATGCGTACCTGCACATTCCAGTTTTCCCGGGCCACCACCGCTTCCTACGGTTTTCCTTCTGAGGGGAGCATGTCCAGTTCAAAGCCCTCCCCTTTGGCCTTTCCTCTGCACCCAGAGTCTTCACCAAGTGCCTAGTGGTGGTGGCAGCGGCACTTCGTCACCAGGGAATTTGTTTCTGTACCGGGACGATTGGCTCATAGTAGCCCTGTCCAGGAGCAGCCTGGAGGATTCCCTGTCCTCCACCCTGGACCTTTTTGCATGACTAGGTATTACTGTCAGTTACTCCAAGTCGTCTCTGCTCCCATCCCAGCGCCTCCTGGACATGGTCCAGGGCAAGGCCTTCCCCATGTTGGATAAAGTGGATACTTTGCAGGAGCAGGCCAAGCTGGTAGCCTCCTCCAGCCGTGCCCCAGCCTGGGTGTTTTTATGCCTCCTCGCCTTGATGGCCACGGCCATTCTGACTGTACCCCTGACCAGGCTGCAAACGAGAGTCACCCAATGGACCTAACGGGTCCAATGGGATCAGGGTGTAGATGACCTGACTCATCCTATGCTGGTGTCCAGTGTGCTCAAGAAGAACCTCTCATGGTGGCAGGACCCTCTGAACATGTCTCGGGAGACGCTGTACAGGCCCTCCCCACCCTCTTGGACCCTCACCACAGACGCATTGGGTCTGGGTTGGGGAGCTCACATGGGAGACCACCAAACACAGGGGAAATGGTCCCAGTTGGAATCCTCTCTCTACATAAATATATTGGAGATGAGGGTGGTTCTGTACACCCTTCTGGTCTTCCAGTCCCTTCTGACAGCGTGACCACTGTTGGTACAGACCGACAATATGTCCGTGGTCTGGAACATCAACAAGGAAGGCGGCATTTGATTATATCCCCAGTACAGGGAAGCGATGCAGATCTGGTACTGGGCAATCCATCACGGTCTACATCTCACGGCCGTGCACGTTCCAGGCATACACAACATCCTGGCAGACAGTCTCAGCCATACCTTAGCCCTAGCTCACGAATAGGAACTACACCAGAAAGTGGCAGAAAATCTGTTCCACCGCTGGGAGCGTCCAGAGGTAGATCTGTTCGCCTCCCCATCCAACGCAAAGCTTCCCAAGCTTTGCTCACTCATTCAGGAGCCTGGTGTTATCTGGCTAGACGCGTTATCTCTCCGTTGGATAGGGAGATACTTGTATGCCTTCCCTCCCTTTCCCATTCTGCAGAAGGTTCTGCTGAAACTTCCGGCAGAGGGGACACAACTGTTGCTAATCACCCCCTCTGGCCCAGGCAGATTTGGTTTTCACTCCTACAGCAGTTGGCTGTCGAACCCCCTGTACCTCTACCTCTTCAGTATGACCTGTTGATGCAGGATCAGGGCAGACTGGTGCATCTGGGCCTCAGGTTCCTACACCTCCATGTGTGGTTCTTCAGACATAATCGCAGACTGTTTTGGAGTCTCCGACAGGGTCGCCCAAGTTTTGGTAGAAGCCAGAAAGACTTCCACTACTAACGCTATGAAATGGAAACAGTTTTCCATTTGGGTGGCCTCAAAAGAGTGGGACCCTCTTTCTTGCCCCAGGTGATGGAGTCCCTCTTGCAACTGTCTGACTCAGGACTCAGTTACTCTTCGTTAAAGGTCCACCTATCTGCTATCTCTGCCTACCACTCCCTGGTAGACGAGAAGATGATTGCTCAGTTGGAGGTATCCAGAACATTTGTGAGAGGGATCCTCCATCTGAAAACCCCTATACGTAACGCCCCCCCTTGGATTTGAATTTTATTTTGGAAAAGCTTACTTTACTCTCCTTTGACCCAGCAGTAAGCTGTGAGATTCACTATTGGTCTTGAAGGCGCTCTTTTAGTTGTCATTACTTGCTTGAAGGACCTCCGTGCTTCAGGCCCTGCTGTGTAAGGAGCCTTATCTGATTTTCCAGAGACCGGGTGGCTTTGTGTACAAATCCTAAATTTTTTCCCAAGGTGGTTTCTGAGTTAAATTTGAATCAAACCGTTGAACTGCCAGTCTGTTATCCGGCTTACACTAATAGGGGTGAGGCACTCCTGCACACTTTAGATATACACAGGATATTGCGCTACTAGGACTAAGGACGTCCGTAAATGCGACCAGCTTTTTGTTTCCTTCGCCCCCAAGACTCTGCCATCAGCAGTCTGTAAGCAGTGCTTGTCAAGCTGCATTCATTTCTGTCACGAGAAGTATGACAAGCCTCTTCCAGGAGAGGTCAAAGGTCATTCCACCAGAGGTGTGGCTGCCTTTTTCAGGAATGTGTCCACAGTGGAGATTTGTTCTGCTGCAACTTGGAGTTCAGTTCACACCTTCACTAAGCATTACACTCTGGACATTGGCTTTAGGCGTAGGGTGGGTTTTGGCCTAGCCATCCTGCAGGGCCTTCTGTCATAGACCTGCCCTGGCCTTTCTACAGACCTTCCTCCTGTGCTTCAGTTTATCCTGATCATTTGACTGCTTGGGGCTCAGTCCTACATGTTATGACCTACTGCAGGAACCCTCTCAAAGTAGGATAGTACAGTTATGTAAGAACTTACTGTAACAGTAGATCTTTGAGAGGTTCCTGCAATAGGTCATCTTTTTCCCTTCCTCCTTCCCCCAGTCTTCTGTTTGTTCTTGCAGGCCTATCTGGATTGGGTTCCAGGGACTATATCCTTTTCTCCTGTTGCACTCTCTTGGGTCTCCGGCGGGAGAACTGGAAGGCGGGTATGGGGACCTCCCACTTAAAGAGTCACGCTGACGTAAGTCACGTGATGTTGGGTGGGCGGTCCCCCGCCAGACATTGCTAGCAAAAGTTTACTGATTCTAGAGGGCACAGTCCTACATTTTATGACCTACTGCAGGACCCTGTCTCAAAGATCTACTCTTACGTTAAGTTCTTACATAACTGTACTTTTCTTTGGCTGAAGACTACCAAATGGCCAGACAGATGCCATAGCAGCGAGGTTTCAGCCAAGTACTGGTAAAACACTCTCTTCTCCCATTTAAACTCCCAAGTCTAATAAGAACTCTGGTGGGGGTAACAAATCTGCACCCAAAGACTTTATTTGCTATGACTGTAATAAGCCAGGTCATATTGCAAGAAATTGCTGTAGTAAGAAGCATGACACTGGAGCAGATTTGCCCTTAGCAAATTGGGGCAAGTACTTAACAGATGTAAAGAAACATAGAAACATAGAGTTTGATGGCAGATAAGAACCGCAAGGCCCATCCAGTCTGCCCATTTCTTTTTCTACCTTATAAATGTGCCATTGGCCTTTGCTCTGTCAGTGTCCTATCTATTCATACTCATCTGTATTGATCCCTTATGCCTATCCCATGCTCGTTTGAAGCCCTGCACTGTATTCATAGCCACCACTTCCTGAGGTAAGACGTTCTGTGCATCCAACACTCTTTCTGTGAAAAAGAATTTCCTCACATTCCCCCTCAATCGGCCTCCCTCTAATCTCATGCTGTGTCCTCTTGTCATGCTATTTTTCTTATATTGAAACATGTTAGACTGTTTCACCTTGTTAATGCCCTTAAGATGTTTGAATGTTTCGATCATATCACCTCTCTCCTTCCTTTGCTCAAGGGTATACATATTGAGCTCCTTTAATCTATCCTCATATGTCTTCTGATGCAGTCCCTGCAACATTTTGGTTGCCCTTCTCTGGTCTGCCTCAATTTGGTAAATGTCCTTGTGAAGGTGTGGCCTCCAGTACTGCACGCAGTACTCCAGATGGGGCCTAAACAGTGTCTTTTAAAGAGGGATTATTACCTCCCTCTTACAACTTGTGATACCCCTACTTATACACCCTAACATCCCCCTAGCCTTACCTACTGCTTTAGAGGTCTGCTTGGATGATTTCAGGTCATCGGTGATGATGATGCCCAAGTCTCTTTCTTCCTTTGTAACTGCCAGCAACTCCCCTCCCAGCCTATAGGTGGCTTCAGGGTTTCTCTTCTCTATGTGCATGATCTTGCACTTCTTTGCATTAAATCCCAGTTGCCACTCTTCTGACCATTTTGCTAGTTTATCTAGATTTCTTTTCATTCTGCCCACCCCATCTGGATCATCTACTCTGTTGCAGATCTTGGTGTCATCTGCAAACAGACAAGCATTACCCTCTAGTCCATCTGCAATGTCACTAATGAAGATATTGAAGAGGACTGGCCCCAGGACTGATCCCTGAGGTACCCCACTTGTGACTTGCATCTCTTCTGACTGTATACAGTTTACCACCACTCTCTGTTTTCTGCCCATCAACCAGTTTGCCACCCAGTTGATCAACTTCTGACCCACCCCAAGCCTAACCAGCTTCTTTATCAATCTTCTGTATGGAACAGTGTCGAAAGTTTTGCTGAAGTGAAGATAGGCGACATCAGCTGCTCCCCCTTGGTCCACCACTGTGGTTACCCAGTCAAAGAAATCTATGAGGTTAGTTTGACAGGACCTTCCTTTTGTAAACCCATGCTGTATTGGATCCTGTGCCTCTATGGATTCCAGGTGTTGTATTATCCTTTCCTTAAGGAGTGCCTCCATAATCTTGCCCACTACTGAGGTAAGACTGACTGGTCTGTAGTTCCCTGCCTCCTCCCTGCTACCACTCTTGTGGAGTGGGATCACATGAGCCCTTCTCCAGTCTTCTGGGACCTCTCCTGTGCTCAGAGACTCACTAAACAGTTCTGCTAATGGCTGTGCTAGTTCCACCCTTAGCTCCTTAGTACCCTGGGATGTATGCCATCAGGTCCCATTGCCTTGTCCGCTCTGAGCTTAGCAAGCTCTTGTAGGACCCTATCTTTTGTGAAGGAAGTAGTGCTCACCTCCCTTCCCCCTGTGTCCATGGTGCTGAGCTGTGGGCCCTGCCCTACCTTCTCTTCAGTAAATACTGAGCAAAAGTATCTATTTAGGATAGATGATTTTACAGGGTCCTCCTCCTCCTCTTCACATGCCCCCTTTTCTCCTTTGAGCTTAGCAATACCCTCTCTGGACTTTCTCCTTTCACTAATGTATCTATAGAAAGTCTTGTCACCTTATTTTACTGTTCGTGCTAGTGTTTCCTCAGTTTGGGACTTTGCCTGCCTTACTGCCTTCCCTGCTTCCTTACGGCAGTTTGTGTGTCTCCTATCTTCATCCCGCTGTGTTCCTTATATTTCCTGAAGGCCAGCCTTTGACTCTGACTTTTCTGCTACTGTATTTGAGAACCAAAGTGGTTTCCTTCTTCTTTGCACTTCCTTTTCAGTCTAACACAATGGGATGTTGCTTCAAGTATTGCATCCTTAATGCTTGCCCACTTTGCCTGTACCCGTCACCTATGTTTCTTTTACCAGGGCTAGCTTAACTCTGTTGGCCATCTTATCAAAGTCAACCTCTGAAGTCCCATATTTTGCCTTTGAATGGGATGATTTAGATATAGTGACAAATTGAACCATACCATGTGATGGTCACTGGCCCCAGGTGACCTACCTGGAGATCTGTGATCTCTTCCCTGTTGGTCAGTACTAGATCTAGGATAGCCCTGTCTCTTGTGGGTTGTTGTACCAGTTGTTTGAGGCCCTCCCCTTGCAGAGAATCCACCATGTGTCTAGTTCTGGCAGATGTCCTGCTGGTATTGACCAATCTGTATCCGCATGTTGAAGTCTCCCATTATCAGAACTTCCCCTTTAACTGTCATGTTTTGTATATTTTCTAATAGTAATGTGTCTGTGTCCTCCCCCTGGTCTGGGGGCCTGTAGACAACCCCAGTTCTTATGGCTGTCCCATTTCCTGTTTCCAGGGTGACCAACAGTTCTTCTGGCTCCTTATGCATATTCTGAATTTCTGTAGCTTTGATATTTCATTGATCTACAGGACCACTCCACCCCCCTCCTTTTTGCACCTCGTCTCTTCTGAACAGTACATAGCCAGGTACTGAAATCTCCCAAGTGTGGTTACTGGTAAACCACATCTCACTAATTGCCACTATGTCCAGTTTAGCCTCTGACATTGCCTGCAGGTCTGGGATCTTATTTCCCAAGCTGTGAGCATTTGTGTACATGATTTTCCATTGGCCAGATTTCGGTGCATTAGTTGTTGGGTGAGGTTTGGCATTTCCCCTGTGCGTCGTACGAGGAGACGGACCATTTTTCTTACCTGATGATGCAGATGAACTGCAAACATGCTGAATCCCTGTTTGACCACTAGCTGAGGGGGGAGGGGTGTTCTTCCCATTCGATATATGGGGTGCTGCAACCCTCTCCCCATTTGCTAGTTTAAATATTCTGCAAAGAAGTCAAACTTCTGCCCCAATGCACTGACTTCCTCCTTAGTCAGATACAGTCCATCAAATTTAAAGAACTTTCACTCCCAGAACTGTTGCCAGTTCCGTACAAATCTGTGTCCATTTCCTGGCACCAGCCCTTGAGCCACATGTTTAGCTCCCCTATCTCCCCTTCTCTGACCTTCCGTACATCTGCCTCCTCTCCCAGACTGGCAGGATCTCAGAGAAGGAGATGTCTGATGAAATGGATGATAGTTTGTCACAGCCTGGTCAGGTGTTCCTTGGTCTCCACAACTGACTGGCTGGCGAGATCATTAGTCCCTATGTGTACCAGGACGTCAATGTTTTCTCCTGCTTTGTGAACGATTTTAACAATGCAGTCAGTGTCTCTCCACGCTGATGTACCGGGAGACACCTGACCATTACTCCTGGCTGGAGATGGGTATCAACTCCCCAAATCATGGAGTCTCCTATGATCATAAGTTTTTTGGATTTCCTTTTTCCTTTTTTATTTTGGTTTCTGATTTGGGCGAGTTTTGTTGTGCCAGCTCCTGTGCTGCAGTGTCCTCTGCCCCTTTGTTTGATTTTAGAGATAGAGACAGTTACCTGTCTGTAGTGTTTATATGGTTTTTGGAGGTAATATGTTGGAGAGCACAGAGTGATGGGGCACCTGATTTGCCCCTCCTACCCACCTGCCAACCTCCTGGACCAGCTACCCTCTGCGGTCGAGGTCCTTCTGTTGGATGTTGGGAAAATGGCAGGTGGTTCTTATAATGTATTTCCTCTTGAATATGAAATTTGAGGCGCGCAATCTCTGCCATGGTGCCCGGAGCTGAGCCCTACGATCTGCAGTGGTCCAGCATGTAGGACAGTGTCCTAAATCCTGTAAGACTGTCCTTCTGAAAAGTGTTCCGCAGTACCTGCAGTTAATGATATCCATTCCAGATAAGTTGCTGGGTTTATAACCTGGTCAGAGTAATTAGAAGGAAGGAAATGCAAGTAATGGTTAGATTCTGTGTTTTGTTTTCCTATAGCTTGTTATAACAAGTTAAATTACTATTGTCCCTGTAAATGAGCTTACCTTGTGGATGCCCCACTGATCCGCCCCTTCCTGCTTTGCCACAGGAAATGTCACAGCTGTGGTACCCTGTAAAAGGAGTGTAGTGTAGTGTAGTGTAGTGTGGGGTGGTTGGGGATGGGGTTGGGTGGTTGGGCACTTCTCCTGCTGAAAAAGAACCACCACGGATGAAAGAACAAGGAGGTAAGAGCAGAAACAGTCAACAACAAATACAGTAACCCTGAAAGCTTATCCTAATGTTAGATAAAACTGTAAAACCCGTAAAGCACCACCTGTAATAATTTCAGAGAAGATATACCCTGTAAGAAACACTTTGCTACAGAGAAAAATAAAGCAGTAACAGGAGATATACCTTGCAAAAGACAATTTGAATCAGAAGATGACAGCAGTAATCTGTTAGCACACACCTGTAGGCACACCTTGTAATAATGCAGAAGAAGGTTTACCAGCAACAACAGTTTGAATCAGAGAAAAATAAAGCAGTGAAATGTTAGCAACAAACAGAAGGAATCCCCGTGAGTACAAAATAAAAAATAACAACACACAGTAAATCTGCTTAGTCAAAAGAAGTCTTAATCCATTTCCCTTGCTCTGGTAAGGTTTTCTGCTCTGTACTTTCAAGCAATCTTAGAAGGAAAGATGGTGGGAGATAAGACTGTGAAGGGTCTTATAGATTTGGGAAGCAGACAGACCCTAGTACATATTAAAGTGCAGGGAAAACAGTGTCCAAAAGGACCAGGTACTGGTGTCATCTGCATCCACGGGGACACTCAATACTATCCCATCAGCCAAGTGACTCTGACTATTAATGTGGTGTCGCACCAAATGAAAGTGAGGTTAGTACCTGAGTTACCTTTACTTGTGACTACTGGAAATGACTTTCCAGGATCTACTGAGTTAATCAAAGAGATTAAATTCTGATGTTTCAGCAGCAGTGGTGACAAGAGCTCAGGAAAGAAAATCTCATTTGGTGGGGACTCTTTTCCTTTTGCTGATTTTGATTCAGACTTGTTTGAGCACAGCTCCAGGATCAAGAAGTCCAGGAAAGAAAGACGACGCCTGAAGAAACAGTGGCAACAAAAGACTGATGGACATAATGGGTTAGCATATGAAAATGCTGAAACTAAATTGATCACTGATTATTAGCTTGTTCTGAAAGAAAATCAGAATGTTCTCTCCAGGGTTATTTTAAGCTTCTGGGGGTGAAACCAAAACGGGGTGAACCTATGTTTAAAAAATGTAATGGGCTACTGTACAGAGTTTAGGTTAAACCTCAGACACAGGATCAGATAGAATGCACTAAAAATACCACCAACAGCTTAATCTGGTTCAAGGTCAGTTTACATTCATTTGTGTGGGGGGGGGGGGCAGCTGCAGAAAGTGGGGGTGCTAGCTGCACACTTGAGCATGTGGTCTGTTTCTCCTGGCAAAGTAGTAAGAAAGAAAGAAACAATTGGGTATACCACAAAAATATAGATCTGAGTTGTTACAGATAGCACATGATAGTCCTATGACTGGTCACTCTGGGAGCGATTGCACCCTTGCCAGATTGCAGTACAGATTTTACTGGCCTGGAATTCATGAAGATGTTGCTACCTATTGCAGTTCTTGTGCAGAATGTCAGAAAGTAGCCCCAGTAACTAAAAAAAGACAAGGTGCCCCTGGTGCCCCTACTCTTAATAGAGGTGCCTTTTAAGACAATGGATGTGGTTGGCCCCTTAAAAATAAAAAGGGTAATCGATTCATTTTGGTAGTACGTGACTCTGCTACTCAATACCCATAGACGGTTCCTATGCATACTGTAACAGCCCAAAAAGTTACAGCAGAGCTTGCCAAAATTTTCAGCAGGGTGGGCACACCTAAAGAGATTATTACTGATCAGGGTAGTAATTTTAGTGCTGCATTACTGAAGGAGCTGTACCGACTACTAGGTATCACTCCATAAGAACCTCCCCCTTATCACCCTCAGACATACGGTTTTGTTGAACGTTTTAATCAAACCTTAAAACGCATGTTAAAAAGGTTTGTAAAAGGAGAAGGAAAAGACTTGGACCAATACTTACCTTACATGCTTTTGTCACAAACGCACTTCTCAGGTCAGGCCCTCTGCTCCCACAGTGCCAACCTCAGTGCGCAACAGTGTGAACAGGTAACAGACAGGGTAACCCTCCTGTCTGATTTGAGTCCGAATCACCTGTTATCCTCGAGTTCTGGAGGGATTCAAACTGTGAACCTTATGCTAGCATACCCAATTAACAGACTCGGATACATACCCTCTTCGGGTGGGGGTGGGGTGGTACAATCCTTTGCCTGGGGGCACCCAGCCAGGTTTCCAGAACAAACCCTTACAACTCTATAAGAGACCCAGGTATTTCTTACCTTTTAAAGCGAGCTCAGTAACACAATCAAGCTTTTTAACAGCTGTCCGATTTAACCCCAGGTTCAGCATCACATGCAAAGGAAGACTGAGAAGACACATGGGCAGTACTTCAAAGAAAAGGTTGTTTACTAGAAAAAAATGGTAATCTCACAGTCATACACAAAAAAAGGAAGTTATAGAATACAAAACTGCTAGCTCAGATACTTAATTCTTTTCTAAGTATTACCTTTAAGTGTTTTTTTTTTTTTTTTTTAGTTAGAGAACTGTCTTTTTCAGAATCCAGGCATCTTAGGTCACAATCCCGTATGGATGTTTCATTTTTAACCCTATCTGCCCCACCCCCTTTTGGTGAGGTCAGCTAGATCCTCCCTTAGATTTAATTTCTGACGTAGTTATCCCTGAGGATGCAAGTCATTACTTTGAAAAATCTGTAACCAGCCATTTCTCAGATATGACAGTCTTTAATCAAACATTTCTATTTGATGTCCCTCTGCTGATTTCCTGGTGCTAGTGTGATCTGAGGGTTTTACGACTCTTCGCACACTTCTGGCTATGTGCTAAAATGAGAGGAACCAGCCCAATTACCTTTCTTCCTGCAATGTCATAAAACTCGCATTTAGTTTCAACTTCAAAAGCATGGGCATGTCATAAACGGTAATAAAATGCCCTTCTGGAAGGATGTCTTAATTAAATGATTCTTCTGGTCAGTTTAATGACATCCTGTGGTTTCAGCTACTGACCTTGAAAGTTAGGGGCCAGATCTCTCTCATACTGACATTTCATACAAAGACCATTTATTTATAATATAAATATCATACAGGTAACCAGAAGCAGGGGTAGAGCATCACAGCTTTTTGCTTACAGAGAAGTGCCACAGGCATCAACAGGTTCTTCACCATTTGAAATGCTATATGGTAGACAACCTAGAGGGCCACTAGATGTAATAAAAGAAACATGGGAAGGTAACCCCATCAGAAACAATCGATTACATCTTACATGTGTGCTCTGAGAAAGAAACTGGCAAAATATGTTGAAATCACCCATAGTAATCAGGAAAAGGCCCAAAACTAGCAGAAGGTATATTATGACCATGGGGTAAAAGAAAAAGTTTTTTGAGTCCGGTGAAAAGGTCTTGCTACTGTTGCCCACTATAGAAAATAAACTGTTAATGAAGTGGCAAGGGCCTTAGAAAGTGCTTAGATGTACTGGCACAGTTAACTGTGAGATTTAGGCCCCTGATAGGAAAAATCCTACCAAAATATACCATGCTAACCTCCTGAAGAGTTGGGTTAAAAAAACAGGAAAGGCTGCTATGCTAATTTTACCAGAAACTGATACACTATAGCAATATATTCTTTATGGGGAGACCTTATTATTAACTGAAATTGAGCAGATTACAACCTTGTTATAATATCACTCTCTTGTTAACCCTTCTTGAGTATATCAGTGGTATAACAAAACAGAATGCTCACAACTATTAGTGTTCTAACAAAATGGAATGCTCACAACAATCAATGTTCTGTAAAGTAGATCAAAGTAATTCAGTTTGTGATTACAGAATCTTGGTAGCCCATACACTATAAAATGTAATGTACAGTATGGTGTTTGGTTAACAACTGCGCTGAAAAAACCTTTTTGAGGTTGCCATGACATCTGATAACCTCTCGAGCTGCGCTCTCGAGGTTTACAATGATGTCATGGCAACCTCTCGAAGTGTTTACAGTGTGGTTATTAACCAAAGACCATGCATTATCCTCTATGTAGCTTATGATAGACTGCAACAAACTGTAACTGCTGATGCTGTAAAGGTGCATGTTTCTTTAACCTCCAAATTACAGAAATTCTTAACTTGCTAAAAACATTTAACAGTACTTTTACCACAGTGCCAGGCCGAGCTAAAGGTGTCAAGCACATAATAGTGACCAGGAATGCTCACCCTATTGGAGAAAAGACATACAGATTACCAGAGCAGTTAAGAGCTGACCTGGGTAAGGAAATACAAAAAAATGAAAGAATTGGGTATCATAGAAGAGTCGAGAAGTACTTGGTCATCACAAATGGTGATTGTAAACAAAAAAGAAGAGGGTGTAAGAATCTGCCTTGATTTTAGGAAACTTAATAAAGTGTCAGAATCTGACAATTATCCTTTGCCCAGAATAGATGCTTTGATGGACAGACTGGGGACTGCCAAGTATATTAGTACCATTGATCTCACCAAGGGTTACTGATAAATTCCACTAGCTAAAGAATCCAGAGACAAAACTGCATTTTCCACTCCTGTAGGATTCTGTCAGTACACCACCATGCCATTTGGTTTACATGGTGCACCTGCTACAGTCCAGCGGTTCATGGACGTAATTTTATCCCCTCACAGTGGTTATTGTGCTGCATACCTGGATGATGTTGTGGTGTACAGTCCAGACTGGAATAGCCACCTGGAACACAGACAAGCACTTATACAATCGATCAAAAAGGCAGTTCTGACAATTAATCCTACCATGTGTGCAGTGGGCATGCAGAAACCCAGATATTTGGGCTATGTTTTGGAAAATGGAGACGTCAAGCCAGAGGTTTCCAAGATAGAAGCTGTAGCTAACAGCCCTGTCCCCAAAAACCAAGAAACATGACAGGTCATTTTTAGAGCTGGCTGGTTGTTATTGGAGATTTGTTCCCAGCTTTGCTGAGTTAGCTACTCTGCTCACAGAACTTACAAAGAAATGGTTCTAAAATAATGTGAAATGGAACCCAGAGTATGATTAAGCTTTTTGGCCCATTAAGGCTGCATTATGTTTAGACCCTGTTTTAAGAAGCTCAGACTTTGAGAAACCATTTTTGTTACAGCCAGATGCATCAGAGGTAGGCTTAGGTGCAGTCCTGAGTCAACATATAGATGGGAAGGAACATCCCATTCTATATATCCATAGGAAATTGTACTACAGAGAGAAAAGGTACTCTCCCATTGAAATGGAATGCCTTGCGGCAAAGTGGGCCATGGAGTCCCTTAAGTTTTATTTGTTAGGAGCTGACTTTGTATTGATAACAGATCACAGTCCTCTCTGATGGCTTAACCAAATGAAGGATAAAAATTCTAGAAACACACAGTGGTATCTGGCACTGCAGCCATTTAAATTTAAAGTGATGCACAGATCTGGGAAAGAGAATGTCATTGCTGATTTTCTGTCAAGATATGGATCAGAAATTCAGAATTCCGAAGGTGAAAAAGCAAAATGTGTGAGTTTAAACTTCAATTTACTGTGATGCATATGCACAAAACTTAAAGGTTATAAGCTGATGTTAGATGGGAATTTAATAGAACGTTTTGGACACCTGTTTTTGTAAAACAGGTTCCCTCTTAAAGAGTTGGGGGTATGTGACAGGATTGAATAAGTCCCTGTCCCTATTGTTATGCATAAAGAGTTTAAATGCAAGGGTCTGTTCTATCCTCTCCTTTTCTGTCTCTTCTCTGTCTGGTTGCGCAACCAAATTTTCTTGTGAGACCTAGGAACTGATCACTCCGACGGTTTTGCAATTCTCCACCTCTTGCTGTCTCTCTGCCTTCACTTTCTGTACTGTCTTTTCTTCCCCCTTGCATATCTGCAGGTATAAAAATATATGTGAATCTCTGTGTAAAACTGTTTGTGAAACTGGGATCACTTTGTTTAAAACTGTATATAGTTATACTGTTAAAATGATTACAAAAAGCTATTTGGAATTTAAGGGGTTAACCTGAGATGCAGTTTTTAAGCCCTTTGCAGAGTTGTCAGCAAGAGGTCAGTTCAAACAACATGAAGTCTTGCTGTATTCTGACATATGTAGTTGGCCCCAGCACTTGAACTGCTCCGGAGAGGAAAGAGTCAATTTCTATATCAGGTACAGAACATTGAGCACGAGCTCGGATTTTAAAACTCTGTGGTGCCTCAGAGTGTAACTGTCAGATGCTTTACTCCACCTAACTGTGAAGTCGCTCCGGAGATTGCTACTTCGCTATTGGTTCGGTAAAGTTTCAAAACGCATCGGGTTTTTTAACCGACTTATTTTCTGTTTCGAGCCTCTGTCTACGGTACAGTGAGTAGTGTAGATAGGTAGTGAACTGTGATTGTGTGTTTTCATCTGTGAAAATTGTAAACTTGGGTTCCCTCTCGGTCTGTCTGGTTGGGAACTGACCTTTTCTGTTTAAATTTAATTTCTGGGATTTTAGTAGTGGTGTGCCGGTTCCTATCAGTTTAAAAAAAAAACTACTAACTTTTTTCGGTTTCTTTACGCAACCCGTGACACGGTTGGTAACCGATAGGGGTGTATTACCTGGCTAAAAGCTGTAAAGGGAAGTTTTTTTTTTAGTCTGGCCATGTCTGAGAAACCCAAGAAAAAAAAAAACAGTCCCACTGGGTTTCAACACTGTACAGGGTGTGGGGAGGCCTTTGCTAAGGCCGATCCCCACCTCGACTGTGTTTATTGTCTGGGGTTTGAGCACCTCAAAACAGACTGCTAAATCTGCAAAAATGTTCCTAAGGCCACTCTGGGAAAAAAGATTGGGTAGGCTAAAGGAAAAGGAGGCAGAAAAGTCCGCTGACCCGGATGGCCAGCCCGGTTCGGTGCCCTCTGACCTGGGTGAGACGTCCTCTGGCAAAAGGAGAGCCGACCCTGCGGGGTCAGTTCCATCAAAAAGACGAAAAAAGTCAGCCGGTTCGGATCCAGCATCCCTTACTCCAACCGCTGAAGAAATAGCCAAAGTGATCAGTATTGTGCACTTGCTTTATCCGGTTCCATCTGAACCGGCACGGTCAGTTAGGCGCTCTGTTCGGTCGGACCCAGCTCCATCGGATTATGATCTGGATGCCTATTACGAATTGGAGTGGGGGGGATGAAGAGTAACTGGATGATGATGACAATGATTATGAAGGTCTGGATGTGCCCACTGAACCAGACATCTCCCCAGACAGACCCTCTAATGTCTCCCCTCCAAGGTTTTCTGAGTCCCAGTCTCACTTTTTGTTTTACAAAAAGGTGGCTGAAACCCTCCAGCTCCCTATGGTTGAAGATGTTGAGGAAGAAGAGCCTGATTTTTTGTGGAGATGATGGACATCCCAGCGTCCAAGAGGTTGTCTGTTCCCCTCCATAAATCCCTGGGGAAACAGACACAAAAGATTTTACAGACTCCAAATTCTTTACCTCCTGTGGATAAGAGAATGGACAGGAGGTATATGCTTTCAAGCTCAGGTATGGAGTTTTTGTTTAGTCATTGCAGCCATGCTGGGATAGTGCAGGCTGCAGCTTGTGACAGGACTACTATACCTTTGGCTTCACACCCCTCCCCCCAAGATAAAGACTTCAGGAAGGTGGATGCCGTGGCCAAGAAACAATACTTGGCATCCTCCTTGGGACTCAGGCAGGCTAATTATATGGCCTACACAGCTAGATATGAGCAGTCCAGGTGGGATACAGTTCTGGAACTGGCTAAACGGGCTTTCCCCAACTAGCCAGAGAGCTGGAGAAGGTGGCTGCTGATGGGATTGAGGCATCCAAAGTGCATTTCCATGCTGCTGTGAACTCTTAACGATATGGCATCGAGAGTCACAGCTACATCTGTCTATCTTAGGAGATTTACTTGGCTCAGATGCACTAGCCTTTCTCAGGACACCCAGGCTAAGGCCATGGATTTCCTGTAGTGTGTAATTCTCTATTTGGGAAGCAGACAAAGGCTTACTTGAAGAAGATGGATGAGTGCACAGGCCAAGGAACGGCAAGCCACTCCTCAAAAGCATCAGTCTAGGGGCAGGCCCTTTCACAGGCCTTTCTACCAAGCCCAGGCCTCCTCTCACTTTCCACAGAGGCAGTTCTTTCGAGGGAGAGGCAGGAAGGGGATGAGCAGGGCTGCATCCTCTTCCCAGTCCAAAGCTCCTGCCAAGCAGACATCCTGATGTGTCAGCCCAGGTCGACTCCCCAACTCCAGTAGGAGGCAGGCTGGCTTACTACTTCCAGGCCTGGAAGTCTGTTACCTTAGACAAGTGGGTCCTGGAGGTAGGAAGCCAGGGACTGGCCCTCAGTTTCAAGAAGTTTCCAAAAATGATGGTCAGATCTTTTCCACCTGCTAACATCTCCGAAACCACGCTCTAGAAGCAGAGGTTTCCTCTCTGCTGGCTCTCAGAGCCACGGAGAGAGTTCCTACTTTACACAGGGGCAAGGGTCTGTAATCCAGATATTTTCTTACCCCAAAAAAGACAGGGGAGTGACGACCCATCCTAGACTTGAGGTATTTGAACAAACATATCTTAAAACCAGAGTTCAAAATGGTGACTCTGGGAGTAATTCTTCCCTCTCTGAGACCAGGAGATTGGTTAGCATCCCTGGACCTCAAGGATGCCTATTTCCACATTCCTATCTGGTGCACCCACAGAAAGTAGCTCGGGTTTGAGCTGCCTTCAGGCCATTATCAGTTCAGAGCCATGCCTTTCAGCCCAATTATCAGCTCCAAGAGTGTTTTCAAAGTGCCTGGCTGTAGTAGTGGCCTTCCTCAGGAGGCAGGGGATATCTCTATTCCCATATCTGGAAGACTGGCTCATTGTATGACAGTCTCCCGACCAGATCAGGTCAGCTCTTCAAGTCACTCAAGATTTGCTCAGTTCTCTGTGATTTTTTTTTTCTCAATCTGCCAAAGTCAGTTCTCGAACCAGTACAACTCCTCACTTTTATAGGGATAGAGTTAGATACTGTTCAAACAAAGGCCTTCCTCCCACTACTAACAAGGGTAAAGTCCCTTACAGATCTTGCTTCCTTTTTTCATCCTCTGGTTTCTCACCCAGCAAGACATTTTCTTCAGCTCCACATGACAGCTTCCACGGCAGTTGTACAAGGAGCCAGGTTCCAAATGAGGGACATTCAATTTCACCTAAGGTTTTTTTGGTCTCAAAAAAAGATTCTCTCACTAAATTGGTTCCAGTGACTCAGACTCTGGTCCAAGTTCTCCAATTGTGACTGGATCAGGACAGTCTCAGACAAGGTGTCTCATTCCTCAGTCAATCTCATTCAGTGGTACTAACCACAGATGCTTCTATCCTGGGCTGGGGAGCCCACCTAGGAGCCCTTACAGCACAGGGAGTTTGGCCTCCACAAGAGTCTCTCCTTCATATCAATCTTTTGGAACTCAGGACAGTATTCCTAGCCCTTCAAGCTTTCTCGGACGTGGTAAGGGACAAGGTTGTTCAGATCTGGACAGACACCACCACCACCATGTTGTACATCAACGAGCAAGGGGACAGTCAGTCTACGGCCTTGTGCACAGAGGCCATGAAAGTATGGTCTCTGGCCTACTTGTTGCAAACATCCCTAATAGCAGTCCACCTCCCAGGGAAGGACAGTGTGTTAGCAGATGCTCTGAGCAGAATCTCCGAGGGCCATCACGAATGGACCCTGGATCCTCTCATACTGAAAGTAATCTTCACCAGGTGAGGCACTCCAGAGATAGATCTCTTCACAGCCCCAGACAATCATCAATTTCCTCTTTTCTGCTGCAGACCCCCAGTCCTATTGACTGTCCCCCTGGATGCCCTGATATTGGACTGGGAAGGCAAGTTCCTTTATGCCCCCACTGTTTTTCAGGGGTCTAGTCAAGATCAGATCACAACCTTGCACAGTGTGATTCTGCTGGCTCCAGACTGGGCCAGACAGTCTTGGTGTCTCATGTTGTTGTCCTTAGCAGTCTCTCTCTCCCCCTATCTCTTCCCAAGAGACACAATCTCCTAACCTCCTCTCAGGGGAGGATCTGGTACCCCAGTCTCCAGTTTCTCAGTCTCAAGGCCTGGCTCTTGAAGAGTTAGAATATGCAGGCCTGCATCTTTCTCAGGGAGTTTTGGACATCCTTAAGGTTTTTCGGAAAACCTCTACCAGGAAAACGTATAATTCCAAATGGAAAAGATTCAGCATTTGGTGTTCCCATAAGGATGTTCTACCAGATGCTGCTGGCATTGCTACACTTTTGGATTACCTGGTTCACCTTAATGGCTTAGGCCTTAGGCCAGTCACTTTAAAGGTTCATTTAGCAGCCATGTCTGCATTCCTCTCAGCAGGGAAGGGCTCTTCCCTGGCGTCTCACCCTATTTTTGGTAAGTTCTTAAAAGGTCTGGTTCATATCAACCCTCTTTTTAGAGAGCCTACTCCGGCTCGGGACCTCAATATCTGCATTGCTCAGCTTATGCAGCCAACCCTTTGAACCTCTGGCTTTGGCCAAGCTTAAGTACCTCACCTGGAAAACTGTGTTTCTGGTTGCTATCATTTCTGCCAGGCAAATTAGTGAATTACAGGCCCTGTCAGTTGAATCTGATTCCATAGAGATAAGGTGGTCCTCCGAACCAGTAGGAGGTTCTTACCCAAAGTGGTCTCAGATTTCCATCTGAACCAGTCCATGTCTCTTCTTGTGTTTTTTTACTGATCATCCTTCTTCAGGAGAAAGACGATTGCATAGTTTGGATGTTAAGAGGGCACTTAGCTACTACATTGAGCATACTAAGGCACATAGGAATGACTGTCTTCAATTGTTTCTCACTTATGGTGAAGTGGGAGAAGGTAGGCCTGCTACTAAAATAACTATTGCCAGATGGATTGTCTCTTGTATACAGTTCTGCTGTGCCAAGCTAGGCAAAATGCCTCCCTCAGGCCTGAGGGCTCATTCAACTAGGGGTACAGCTGCTTCTGTGGCTTCTGCCAGAGATATACCCTTATTAGAGATCTGCAAGGCAGCCACCTGGAGAACAGTTCATACATTTACCAAGCCTTACTCTCTGGATATCCAGGCTAGGAGTGATGCTAGGTTTGGTACAGCAGTACTGCGGAGCCTATTCCCAAAATAGGTTTGGTACTCTCCTCCATGGAGGTACTGCTTGGTAGTTCAGGCATAAACAAAATACAGCAAGACTTCATGTTGTTGAAGAAAAATTACTCACCTTAGTAACTGTGTTTCTTCTAATGGAGTCTTGCTGTATTCTGACCTCCCCCCCTGCCTCCCCTCTCAGAACCTAGTTTTGGGATGTGGGCTTGCAGGTACAGTGTTGCACCACAGGGGTGTACTTTGTACCCTCCCCTTCAGGGTGGGGTGGGCGTTGTTATTATGTTTTAACTTAGATTTATATATTTTGTTCGCTACCTGTTTTTTTTCTCTTGCGTTCTCAAATTGAGTCTTTTGGACCCAAGTTGTTGCCTGTTGGCTTATATGTTTTACAGTTTTCACACTGAAGTGTAGTTAGTTAGTTACTCGTAAGAATCTGATAGTTACACTCTGAAGCACCATAGACAGAGGTTTGAAAACAGAGCTCAAGCTCAACGTTCTATGCCTGGCATAGAAATTAACTCTTTCCTCTCTGGAGCAGTTCAAGTGCTGGGGCTAACAGCATATGTCAGAATATAGCAAGACTCCGTTAGAAGAAACAGAATTACTAAAGTGAGTAATTTTTTCTTGTGGGACACCACGTACTGTTTTGCTGCACCTGCACCTGGGAGGACAGTAGTCTCTATGCCAAGGACAGACTACACTTGAGTGAGGAGGGAAAGAAAGTGTTGAAACAGAGAATGGAGGAGTACATAGAGGAAGTTGGGAATTTAAACTAGGATTGGGGGGGTGGCAGTTGGGGAAGAGATATGCAGAGACCACAGGTTGGGAAACCATATGAGCTTACCCCCCATAAGTGACAAAGGACAAATGGCAAGTACTGTTGGTGATGCTAGGAAAGGAGGGCAGGATGGGGGGGAAGGGTGGAAGGTGGTTACCCTTAATGCTAGGAGCCTTGGGAGGAAAACTGCAGAGTTACAGGTTCTCATGGCAGAGGGAGAGGTGAACATCGCAGCCATCACGGAAACATGGGCCACCCAGTACAATGACTGGGACCTGTCTGTACCAGGGTACAGGTTATTTCGTAGGGACAGGGTGATTGGGAAAGGAGGGGGGGGTGGCACTATATGTGAAGGAAGGACTGAAGTGTGTAAGGGAGGAAGGGGAGGAGGGTAGTACGGAGTCACTTTGGATGCAAATCCAGGATTCCAAGAATAGGATTCTTAGAATGGGAGTGGTGTACAGGCCACCATCTCAGATGGAGGAGTTAGACAGGGAACTAGCGGGACAGATCAGGAGGACCTGTGAGAAGGGTAGTGTGGTGATTGTGGGGAGTTCAACATGCCAGGAGTGGACTGGAGCACCCCAACAACCAGGAACAGAAGGGAGCAGGTACTGCTGGATGCCTTCCAGGACAGCTTCCTGCTGCAAATGGTCAGTGAACCAACCAGGTTAGGAAATACCCTTGACGTTGTGCTGGCAAATGGGGACTTTGTGAGAGAACTTACAGTGGAGGAACCGCTGTCAGGGAGTGACCACCGCTCAGTATGGCTCACATTGGATATGGGCAAGGAAGGAGTGGAATCTGGCACAATAGTGCTGGACTTCAGGAGGGCCGACTTTGGGAGGATGGGGAAGTGGTAAAAGGGTACCTGGCCAGAATTCAATCTAGTATGGACACTAACCAGAGGTGGGAGCTCATAAAGCTGGGGATAGTGGAGGCAACCAAAACCTGCTGCAAAGCCCAGAGCAAGAAGGCTAGGGCTAAGAAACCGATCTGGTTGAGCAAGGAGGCATGGAAAAGGTAAGGAGTAAAAGAGCTGCCTTTAGGAAGTACAAGAAAACAGAGGCGGGGGGAGGACAGGGAGGAGTACTTGACAGAATCGAAGGAGGTAACAAGGGCAGTAAGGGGAGCCCAAGCATCTATGGAACTCAGGCTGGCACAAGGCATTAGGAATGGGGAGAAGGACTTCTTTAAGTACATCAGGGAGAAAAGGAGCTGTAAGGACCACATAGTAAGGATTAGGAAGGAGGGGGGGTTGGGTGGAAGCAGGTTGCGATAAGGCGGAAGCACTAAATGAGTACTTCTGCTCAGTATTTACTAAAGAGAAGAGGGGGGTGACACCCAAGGTGGGAGAAATGACAGAAGCAGTGGGGGAAGTGGTGACAGATGGGGAAATCATGGAGAGCAGAGTTCGAGAGGGTTTGAAGGCACTAAGGGTGGACAAGGCGCCAGGTCCAGATGGCATCCACCCCAGGGTACTGAAGGAGCTGGCAGAGGTCCTTGCAGGACCTTTGGCAGACCTGTTTAACGCCTCACTATATTCGGGGTGTGTACCTCAGGACTGGAGGATGGCTCGTGTGGTGCCCCTCCACAAGAGTGGCCACAAGGATGAACCGGGAAACTACAGACCAGTGAGCCTCACATCCATCGTGGGTAAGCTAATGGAGACTATCCTGAAGGAGAGGCTGGTGGCCCTCCTAGAAGCCAGAGGACTACAGGACAGCAGACAGCATGGCTTCATACGTGGCAGATCCTGCCAAACCAACCTGGTGGAGTTCTATGACTGGGTAACTAGGCAACTGGACAGGGGCTATGCAGTGGATGTCCTGTATCTGGACTTCAGTAAGGCATTCGACTCAGTGCCACATGGAAGGCTGGGAAGGAAGTTAGTAGGCACAGGGCGGGTGCAATGCTGGTGAGATGGGTAGGAAACTGGCTGCAGGGAAGGCAACAGAGGGTGGTGGTGGTGGGTGGGGAGCTCACACCCAAGGGCAGTGATGAGCGGTGTTCCACAGGGCTCAGTGTTGGGACCAGTGTTGTTTGGGATATTCATTGCAGACATATCATGGGACATCAAGAGCAAGATCAGTCTGTTTGCTGATGATACCAAGGTAGGCGCGGTGGTGGATGACCTAGGGGGATGGCAGGGGTTGCAGGATGATCTGGCAAAGCTTGAAACCTGGTCAGACACCTGGCAACTGGGGTTTAATGCCAAAAAGTGCAAGGTGCTGCATTTTGGGCTGAAGAACCCAAGGAGGAGTTACCAGCTGGGGAGAGTGCAGCTAGCCCAGACAGAGGAGGAAAAGGATCTGGGTGTGCTCATTACAGGGTCAATGAACAACTTGGCACAATGTAGGAAGGCAGCTGCAGAGGCCAACAAAATGCTGGGTTGTATTGCAAGGGGTATATCCTGAGGAGGGAGGAGTGATTCTGCCACTGTATAGGTCATTAGTTAGACCACACCTGAGTACTGCGCGTGCAGCACTGGCGCGCCCATATCTGAAGAGGGACATTAGGTTACTGGAGGGGTACAGTGAGCCGACAAAGATGACCAAGGGGCTGGGGACTTATCATACGAGAGGAGGTTGAAGGAGTTGGAACATGTACTCACTGGAGGAGAGGAGAGACAGGGGTGACATGATTGAAACCTTTAAATACATGAAAGGAATAAACAAGACGGGTACAGAGGGGCTGTTCAAAGTAAGGAGGGAGGGCCACCAGGGCCATGATATGAGACTAGGAGGAAGGTTCAGGAGGAGATGAGAGACACTTTTTACAGAGAGGTGGTGGCTGGGTGGAATGCGTTACCTGCTGAAGTAGTATGCAGTAGAACAGTGGACTGCTTCAAACGAGGATGGGACAGGACAAGGGGGAGGGTTAATGAAGGGGTGCTAGCTGCACATTTGAGCAGACTTGATAGACCTCTAGGCCTTTATCTGCTTGCAAATTTCGTATGTTCGTATGCAAGGAACAAAACTGACAAGAACATTCTGTGAGAAGCAGGCTCTCTTAACGAGTTCCCAGCCACAGACTTATAAAAAGAGCAGCAATGCTTCTGCTAGAGAGAGAGCAAGACTGAAATTTGGAATTAGAGATATCCTCAGATGAAGGAATTTGTTTTCTGTGTTTGTCCTGCCTTTGTTAATAATTATACTGAAAAAATATTTTATTTTACTATTATTGGAAAAATGAAACGCTATTTGCAAATATTGAAACTGCTTCTGGTTTTCCTATGCTTCCTGGCCTGTGCCTCGACAACAGTCTTCCCCTATCAAGACGACTGGTTGCTCAAAGCTGAGTCCCAGGAGCTACTGTCTCACACCCTACTGCGCACCAGACAGCTGTTTGATGCCTTAAATATAATGGTCAATCTGCCCAAGTCAGTCTTGACCCCTTGTCAGCATCTGCAATACATAGGGGCAGTACTGGACACTGCTCAGTGCTTAGCCTTCCTGCTCCAGGAAATGGAAGAGCACTTCATGACACAGGCCCAGCTGCTTTACAACAGCCAGTATATCACAGCTAGGACATTCCTGTAACTGTTGGGCCTGATGGCAGCAGCCATTGTCACAGTACCTCTGGCCAGGCTGCACATGAGCATCCCTTACTGGACATTGAGTCCAGTGGGATCAGCACACCAGTGATCTAGAACAGCAGGTTCTAGTAACCTCTCCTGTCTTAACGGTGCTCCAGTGTTGAATGGAACCCAGCAATTTGCTGGAAGGGGTTCCCTTCCTCATTCCCTCCCTTCAGCAGATTCTCACCAAAGACACTCCAAGAATGGGTTAGGGAAGGGGGCAGCGGACGTGAGACCTCATCAGACACAAAGAACATGGACCAGAGTGTAGACTGTCCTCCACATAAACGTCCTAGAGATGAAGGACGTTCTGTATGCTCTGCAAGCTTTCCAGAACCATCTGTTCCCAGGGCATCTGCTGGTGCAGATGGACAACATCAGTGTAGTACACTACATGAGTGGGGGGGGCTCACTATTATCCCCTGTATAGGGAAGCGACGGGTTTGGTACTAGGCTTGAGAACACGGTCTAGAGCTGTTGGCCATCCATATTCCAGTCGTCTAAAATATCCTGGCAGACAAGCAAAGCGGTCGCAGTCTAGAATGCACAAGTGGGAGCTGCTGACCTTGGTGATTGAAGACCTGTTCGACAGATGGGGTCATCCAGAGTTGGACCTTTTAACTTTCCCACTCAACACAAAACTGCAGCATTTTCTGTTCACTCGTTCCAGGGCCTGGAGTTTTCTGACGAGACATGTTGTCCCTCTCTTGGAAAGAGGGAGGTTCCTTAACGCACGCACTTTTTCCTCTGATTAAAATGGGTGCAAATCAAGCTGCAAATGGAGGAGCTACTCTAATTGTCATGGCTCCCATTCGGCCTTATTGGATCTGGTTCCCCTTATTGTAACAGCTGGCAGTGGAGCCCCAGGATCCTTACCCCTGTGCAAGGGTTTGCTATGACAAGAATAGGGAACCCTGGTCCCTCCAGACCTCAGGTCACTCCATCTCCATGGTTGGCTTCTGACGACATAGTCATCACAAGATTTGGAGTGTCACTGAAGGTGACTGATGTCCTGGTGGCTGTCAGAAAATCTTCCACCAGAGCCACTTACTCAATGAAATGGAAGTGGTTTGCTTTGTGGGCCTCTTCTCATCACTAGGATCCCTTCACTTGTCCAGTGAATCAGATTCTGGAGTATTTACTGTCCTTGTTAGATGCTGGACTGCAATATTGTTGTATCGAAGTATATTTGGCCACTATTTCAGCTTTTTATGTGCCTATTGATGGCCGCACGGTGTTTCAACTAGAGGGGGCCCGCATGTTATTAAGAGGCATAATGCACTTGAAGCCTCCCATCCGCAATCCAGTCCCGGCCTGGGAACTGAATTCTGTGCTGGACAGACTTGGTTTGGCTCCTTTTCTAGCCAGCCATGACTTGTGGCTTACGCTTTCTTCCTTGGAAAGTGTTATTTTCAGTTGCTATTACTTCTGCTGGAAGGATTTCCAAGCTTCAGGCTCTTATATGTGTCTCCTTATTTGGTTTTCCATAAAGACAGGGTATCTTTACGGACCAGTCCTAAGTTTCTTCCTTAGGTAGTGTCGGAGTTTACTTTGAATCAAACTATCCATCTACCAGTTTATTTTCCAGAGCATACCAATCCGGGGGAAGCACTGCTCCATATGTTAGATGTACCTAGAATACTCGGGTATTGTGTTTATCGCACGAAGGACTGCCAGAAGTCCTCACAGGTTTTGGTTTTCTTCGCCTCTGGGAAATAGGGTGTACTGCTTTCTAAACAACACCCATCCAAATGGTTGGTCAACTGTATCACTTTCTGTTATAGCAAGTACGGCAAGAAATTTCTTGGTGTTGCTCGTGGCCATTCAACCAGAGGCATGGCCACTTTGTTTGCCTGTTTCAGGAATGTTTCAGCTGCAGAGATCTGTGCTGCTGCAACTTGGAGTACTGTCCATACTTTCACTAAACACAACAGTCTGGACAGTGCCTCTAGAAGAAGGCTGGCTTTGGCCTGGCTATGCTTCAAGGCTTCCTTTCTTATGCCTGTAGCCTCCCGCCACCCAAACTGTCTTTGACAGTACTGCTTGGGATTTGTTCCATAGTGTGGCCTGCTGAAAGAGATATGCTTGAGGAAGATAGTAAAGTTTAAGAAATTGCCATAACAGTAGCGCTTAGCGAGGATCTCTTTCATCAGGCCATGCCATCCCACCCTCCATCCCCCTTAGACTCGGAGCATCTCCACTCCTCTCCCTTTGTCTCTTACGGACTACCTGCTGTTTCCAACTCTGCCTTATAGCTGGAACTTCACCTCTCTCCTGGTTCTCTAGAGGGAGGTCCTCTGAATATGATCTCCAGCGGGGAACTGAGGAGCGAGAGGAGCTGCCCACACTTATATAGAGAGGACGTCTGTGTAGGACGTCATTGTGGGAAACCCCTAGTAGACAACATAAAAGTTTCCATGTGGTCCAGGCACCTGTAGTTCCATAGGTGTGGTCTGATGAAAGAGATTCTCTCGAAGATCTACTCTTACAGTAAGTTCTTACTTAACTGTACTGTGTTGTTTTTCCTAGCCTATCAAGCACAGAAGCCAGAAAGTGCTTCTATAGATGCAGATTTTTTACCATCTTTTCTAGCTCTTAAACTTTCGCTGATTTTTAAACCTTTACGCACTTAAAAGTGCTCAATAAATCCCCACACAAAGGAGGAATGCTCCAACAGCCCTGAAAAGCGTGTTTTCTTTCAGATTTGAAGGTTTTGTACAAAGTAGCCCTTAAAAGGGCTAAATGCTGTGCTGCCTCATACTGCTGATGACGTGGTTGAATACTATTTTACACCCAAGCTTTGAAAAGGCCTTTTTCAGAAGATTTTGGAAGGTTTTTTTTTTTTTTAAATTCAAACGTGCTGCTCCTCCTCATGATGCTCAGAACATAATGAAGAATGCAGCAGGTTGGGTGAGCGTGAACTTTTAACTCCGCATACAGTCAAAATAAACATGCATTGTTAGTCCTTCTAGTGCCTTTCATTGCATAGCAGTGCGATTCAGCATACCTTGGGAGCTAATAAGAGGCAGGAGGGTTAGCCACTGCACGTGTATCACGAGATTGGGCAAGAGAGGGATGTTGAACACTGTATAACATCATGACACACAAGACATCCCTCAAAACCCGATCTCACAGCCTACTTCAGGGAATGTCCTGCTAGATCCTAGAGCCCATCCACTCTGTTTTTAGGAGCTTCCTGTCTAGGAGACAGGCCTAGGGACAGAAACGATTGTCCCTACTGAAAACTAGCTCTCCAAGACAGGTGGACAGCCAGTTATTTCGAGCCCTGGCTCATACCACCTACTCTGTATGCCATAGGAGTTGACACTCAAAGCGGAGTTATAATTTCCTTACTAGTAATTCCAGTTGTGTGTAGGTTTCGTCCTGGGGTGAGCAGGCTCTATAGTTCCCTTAGTTCAAGTGTGACTAGTAGGCTTATTTTGCTAACATTTGTTATTTCTGTTGCTATGCAGGTTTGTAGCCTACAGACATAGAAGGTTTAACTGAGGGTATACTGGTAAGGGGGCATGCCCTACACTCTCAGACTTTTCCTTTTGTTCAAACTGAGAGTGGAAAACAGCCCATACTGACTATTGCCTGCCCATGGACAGAGCTTACACACAACTGGAATTACTGTTAAGAAAATTATATTTCTCCTTTACCGCACATTTGACATACTCGCAAGCTGTTGTGCTATAAAGTGTAGCATTTCAAAAATTCAGAAAACTTTCGTGCACAGATTTCTCCTCTTTTTACCCTTCTTCCCTGTTTTCTCCCTCTCTCCTTCCCTTCTTCCTTGCTTTTTTCTCTCTTCTTTCTTTCCTTGCACATTTTTTCTCTTATTTTCACTTCTCCATTACTGAACTTTGTTCATATTACCACATTTTTCACTTTTTGCAATTTACTGAATGCCTTGCCATAACCTGTCCTAGCATGTATTTCGTACATAGTTGCTATTTCTGATCCTGTAATACCCTACGGATTGTAACCTTTCGTCTTTCCACTTACATCCTGTCTAGGTTTGTGTTTTATTATCAGTACACATATATAAGGCTTCTCCAATATGATTACCCTAAATACTGTGTTTAGTTAAGTGATATTTTATACCTTACGTGGAGGATAGCCTTCTATTTTATAAGATGTGTGTTTTCTTATATACTCGAATTTCAATAAAAAGATAGTGAAAAAAAATTTCAAAAAACTAAAACAGCAGAGATTTACTATAGCTGTTCCTGCCAAGGAGTGCCTCATGTACTCTTGCAACAAAATCCAAGAGGTGTCCCAGAATCTAAACTAGATGGTCGCTAGTGAGACCACAGCTGCCTGGTTAGCAGAGGTTCCATGATGGTGTGTGAGGGTTCTAGTACTGCCCCCGTGACTACTTCCCCAGTACTACAGTCTGTGACCCCAGATCCCAGGTTAGCTGAGGACACTGATCACCTGATAATATGTGTGAGGATCCTGTACTACAGCCCCCTGTCGAGCACTCCACGGTACTGCATCCTTAGACTTTAGTTATTGGGTAAGCAGAGGGCCTTGATCACATGATGGTGCAGGTTCTTGTACTGCTGTCCCCTTCTCAGTACTCCACAGTACTGCAGTCACTGACAACAGCTCTTGGTTAACTGAGGGCACTTGTCGCATCATGTTGTGTGAGGATTCCAATATCTCTGCCCCTTGCTTAGTACTCCCCAGTACTGCATCTCTGACCCCAGCGTCTAGGTTAATTGAGGGCCCTTATCACATGATGATGTATGAGGTTTTCAGAACTGCTTCCCCTACCGAGTACTACCTGTATTGTAGTCTTAGGCCCCGGCTGCTAGGATAGTTGATGGTCCTTATCACATGATGGTGTGTGAGGTTTCCAGAACTGCCTTCAGTCTCAGACCCCAGTTTCCAGGGTAGCTGAGGGCCCAAACACCATCAAAAAACATTCAAGTTGAAGTTATTGAAATCTTGTGTTTTTTTTTTTTTTCCTAATTTCACAGCACCGCAAGATTATGGAGGATCTAAAGCGAAGCCGGAAGGATTTTGAAGAGATCCTGCAGGCCAAGGATAAGGAGCTGGAAGAGACCAAGGTAAACTCTTACAGTGACAGTGCAGGACGACTGGTGTAACTCACAGTATGAAGCTCTTAATTCCCCAAAATGGACTGCTACAAATGCTAGCATTGGTGTGATGTTCAGGTGTATTGGGGAGGATGGGGGTAGGATTGTTTGCATTGGTAAATGTAGGAGTGTGACTGTTGGTGCAGGTGAGGGGTCATTGTGTGTGGGTTGGTTCTGTCATAATACCGAACACAAAACGGCAATCGCTATTATGGCGAGTGTATATCACCGAAAAGCAAATCGGCGATATACGCTTACTGGCGAACAGACATCCAGCACAAAAAAGTGTTTTTGCGGGGAAGGGGGGGAAGCTGTGCTGTCCTGAGCCCCCTCGCAGGGGCTTTGCCCGCCGTATCCCTGAATTAGGATTCTTAACTCGGGGTGCATGTCTGGGAGGCAGAATCCACCTGAAAAAAAATTAAGTCCAGGAGCTGCTGTCAGCAGCAAAATTCAATCCCTCCATCCCAGCCCCGAACCCAGTACCTGCTGTGCCGGAGCCAGCCTACCTCACCTCCACACCACATGGCTGGCTTGGCGGTAGCAAGCACACTTCATTAAGATAACCCTCTTCCCTATCCCTTCCCTTACCATTCCCCCTTTCTGATCACCTTCCTCTACCCTCACGGTAGCAGTAGTCGCTACCCTTGTGGGTCGCTTATAACAGTAGAGCTGAATATGAGTCACTGTTTTGACGGTCGCCCATATTCGGTCGCTGTTGTTATGTGATACCGTGTGGGTGTAGGCGTGAATACTTTTGTCCACTAGACAGCATCTGAATGAGGAGGCATCTAGTAGAAATCATGGCTAGCATGGAGTCGAGTGACAAGATGATACTGCATTATCATTGAGCCTACATATTACCACACCATTCATACACATCAACTTTATTAATATACATGCAGCTGTTGTTGGCTCTGGATAACTCTTGTTGAACAAGTGGATCACGTGTGCTGTCTTCCAGTCCCCCAGCACCCGCCCCGTTTTCAAGAAATTTCCGAAAATCACTGCTTGTGGCTGTAGCAGATTCCTCACCAAGTTCCTTGATTTCTTGGGTGCATCATGTCCGGGCCCAGTGTCTTGCTTACATGTACCTTAACTAATTTTGCACCAGCTCTGTTGTAATTGCCATTTGATGGCCTCCACTCTTCAAACCGACCTACTGCTACTGGCAGTTTACCCGCAGGAACCTCAGTCAAGACATATAACATAAGTGTTAAGCATCTCTGCAATCTCTTCCTCCTCCCCAGTTAAACCATTGCCACCCCCTGATGGTATGGTGTCTAATCTTTCTTTCAAACAACATGAAGTCTTGCTGTATTCTGACATATGCAGTCAGGTCCTGCCTTTCAACTGCTCCAGAGAACAAAAAGTTAAACTTTCCATGGCCAGCATGGAATGTTCTCCACAAGCTCGGTTGAAGCCCCTGTCTGCTGCTGTTTAAACTCCAGCCGTCAGATTCTTTACTCCGCCTCACTGAACAGTTGCTCCGGAGATTCCTCCTTTGCTCGGTTCAGAAAAGTCGGTTGAAGTGTCGTTTTTTTGCTCGGTTTCTGCCGAATTGCTGTTACTGATCAGTCGGTTCAAGTCTCTGTCTGTGGTACCGTGAGTACTACAGAGGTTTTCTGTGTGGAACTTGTACCGATTAGTTTCAGGTGAAAAAAAAAAAAAAAAGTTTGTGATTTTCTTAGTGTGTGGTAACCGGTCCGTATTGGTTCTAAAAAAAAAAAAAAAGGATTTTTTTACGTTTTTTTCCAAGACCCGTGACACGGTCAGGAACCGATAGGGGAGTCTTGCCTGGCGGATTGCCGAAAAAAGGATAAGTTTTGGTTAGGATTGGCCATGTCTGAGAAACCCGAGGAAAAAAAAAAAATGGGCCCACTGGGTTTCAACACTGCAGTGTGTGTGGGGAAGTCTTTGCCAAGGCTGATCCCCACACCACCTGTGTTTATTGTCTTGGGTTTGACCACCTCGATTCAGACTGCCAAATTTTTAAGAATTTTCCCAAATCTACCCTGGAAAAGAGATTAGGTAGACTGAGGGAAAGGGAGGCAGAGAAGTCCTCTGACCCGGATGGCTAGCCCGGTTCGGTTCCGACAGAACCAGAAGGAGTGCCCTCTGACCAGGGCGAAACTTCTTCGGGCAAAAGGAGAGCCGAATCTGAGGAGTCGGTTCCGGTAAAAAGATAAATTGTCTGGTTCGGACCCAGAAATTCATACTCCGACCGCTGATGAGATTGCCAAGGCGATAAGGGTAGTGCAATCGCTTACTTCAGTTCCGACCGAACTGGCACCACCTGGCAGGGGTTCGGTTCGGTCAGCTCCACTGGTTCCGGATTACACTTTGGAAGAATTTTATGACCCGGAGGAGGAGGAAGGAGAGTATGAGGATGATGATGGTGATTATGAAAGTCTGGATGATCCTGTTGACCCGGACATCTCCCCAGACAGACCTTCAGGTGTTTCTCCTCCTAGGCTTTGAGTCCCCTCCTCACTATATGTTTTACAAAAAGTGGCTGAGACCCTCCAGCTTCCTGTGGAGGAAGCAGTAGAGGATCAGGAAGAGCCTGATTTTGTTGAGATGATGGACATCCCAGAGTCCAGGAGACTGTCTGTTCCCCTCCACAAATCCTTTGGGAAACGGACACATAAAATTCTTAAAGACTCCTCATTCCACACCTCCTGTGGACAGACGAATGGACAAGAGGTATACTCTTTCAGGCTCAGACACGGAGCTCCTTTCCCAGCAAAGCAGCCATGTTGGGGTAGTGCAGGCTGCTGCCTGTGTTGAGGCAAATATTCCTTTGGCATCACACCCCCCAGACAAGGACTCCAGGAAGATTGATGCCATGGCAAAGAAACAGTACATGGTAGCATCTTTGGGACTCAGGCAGGCTAACTATATGACCTACACAGCTAGATACCAGAAGTCCAGGTGGGACACTGTGCTGGCTCTGGCTAAACAGGCCCCTGACCAGCTTGCCAAGGAGCTGGAGCTGGTGGCTGCAGATGGGACTGAGGCATCTGAAGTACAATTTCATGATGCTGTGGACTCCATTGATGTTTCATCAAGAGTTATGGCTACATCTGTGGCTCTTCGGAGGATGGCTTGGCTCAGATGTATTAGCGTGTCACAGGATACCCAGGTTAAGGCCATGGATTTCCCTGTTATTGGTAATTCTCTGTTTGGGGAGCAGACAGAGAAGATGGATGAGTACAGGACCACGTACAGGAGTGCTCAGGCCAAAGAAAGGCAAGCAACTCCTCAAAGGCAGCAGTCCAGGGGCAGGGCAAACCTTTCCAAAGGCCTTTTTACCAAGCTCAGGATGCCTCTTCTTACTCTCAGGGGGGGTTCTTTAGAGGGAGAGGCAGACGGGGGATGATCAGGCCTGCATCCACCCCTCAGCCTAAAGCCCCTGCCAAGCAGACACACTAATGGGTCTGGCCAGGCCGATTCTCCCATACCAGTAGGGGTCAGGCTGGCTTACTTTGTCCAGGACTGGAAGTCTCTAACATCAGACAAGTGGGTCCTGGAAGTAGTAAGCCAGAGACTGGTTCTCAGCTTCAAAACATTTCCCAAGATGAGAACCAGATCCTTTCCACCTGCAAATCCATCAGAGACCCTTGCCCTAGAGGCAGAGGTTTCTTCCCTCCTAGCTCTCAGAGCTATAGAGAGGGTTCCCACCCTACACAAGGGCAAAGGATTGTACTCCAGGTACTTCCTAACCCCCAAAAAGACAGGAGAATGGTGGCCCATCCTGGACCTAAGATATCTGAACAAACACCTTTTAAAACCAAAGTTCAAAATGGTGACTCTGGGAATAATCCTTCCCTTTCTAAGGCCAGAGGACTGGCTATCTTCCCTGGACCTCAGAGATGCCTATTTTCACATTCCCATCAGGTTCTCCCACAGAAAGTACCTCAGGTTCGAGTTGCCCTCAGGCCACTATCGATTCAGAGCAATGCCCTGTGGCCTAACATCAGCCCCAAGGGTTTTCACAAAGTGCCTGGCAGTAGTGGTTGTTTTCCTAAGGAGAAAAAAGATCTCCATCTTCCCATACTTGGACGACTGGCTCATAGTAGGTCAGTCTCCAGACCAAGTCAAGTCACATTTGCAAATGACTAAGCAAGTGCTCACTTCCTTAGGATTCCTTCTCAACCTTCCAAAGTCAGTTCTCGAACCAGTACAGCTCCTCACCTTCATAGGGGCAGAGCTGGATACAGTAAAGGCAAGAGCCTTCCTTCCCCTGGAAAGGGCAAGGACCCTTATGGAACTGGCCTCTTCATTCAACCTGCAGGTGTCTCGACCAGCAAAGCATTTCCTTCAGCTTCTGAGCAACATGGCAGCTTCCACAGCAGTGGTCCAAGGAGCAAGATTCCAGATGGGGGACATTCAGTTCCACTTAAGAGCCTTCTGGTCCCAAAGAAAGGATTCCCTTACCAAACTAGTCCCAGTGACTCGAGCCCTGATCCAGGCCTGGCAATGGTGGCAGGATCAGGACAATCTGAGACAAGGGGTTGCTTTGGTCACTCAGTCTCATTCAGTGATACTCACCACAGATGCTTCCCTGGTGGGCTGGGGAGCCCATCTGGGGGATCTTACCACCCAAGGACTGTGGTCACCTCTGGAATCTCTGCTTCACATCAGTCTCTTGGAACTCAGAGCAGTGTTTTTGGCATTACAAGCTTTTTCCAAATCTGTGCAGAACAAGGTGGTCCAGGTCAGAACAGACAACACCACCACCATGTGGTACATCAACAAACAGGGAGGCACTTGGTCTACGGCCTTGTGCACAGGCACAACAAAGTTGTGGTCCCTGGCCTATTCCCTGCAGACCTCTCTGATAACAGTTCACTTCCCAGAGAAGGACTATGTCCTAGCAGATGCTTTGAGCAGAATATCTCAGGGCCATCACGAATGGACCCTAGATCCTCTAGTTTTGAAAGTGATTTTCTCAAGATGGGGCACTCCAGAGATAGATCTTTTTGCAGCCCCAGACAATCACCAACTTCCTCTCTTTTGTTGCACACCCTCAGTCTTGGGCTCAGTCCCCCTGGATGCTCTGATCCTGAATTGGAAAGGGAAATTTCTGTATGTTTTTTTTCCCCCCTTCCCTCTCCTGTTCAAAGTGTTAGTGAAAATAAGGTCACAACCTTGCAAAGTGATTCTGATTGCTCCAGACTGGGCCAGACAGCCCTGGTATCCCCTGTTGCTGTCCCTAGCAGTTTACCTTCCCCTGTCTCTTCCCAGGAATTACAGCCTGTTGACATCCTCTCAGGGGAGGATTTGGTACCCGAATCTCTGGTCTCTCAATCTCAAGGCATGGCTTTTGAAGAGTTAGTTTGCAGATCTGCATCTTTCTCAAGGGGTTCTGGATATCTTTAAGGCTTCTCGAAAGCCTTCCACCAGAAAGACTTACAACTCCAAATGGAAAAGATTCAGCATTTGGTGTTCTAAGAAGAATATTTCTCCAGATTCTGCTGAGTTGCCTACGGTTCTGGACTGTATGGTCCATCTTAATAGCCTAGGCCTTAGGCCAGCTATCCTAAAAGTACATTTGGCAGCTGTTTCTGCTTTTCTGTCAGTAGGCAAGCCATCCCTCTGTCAGCCCATCCTGTGTTTTGTAAGTTTTTCAAGGGATTGCTTCACACCAATCCCCCCTTTAGGGATCCTGCTCCTGCTTGGGACCTTAAAGTTTGCATTGCTCAGCTTATGCAACCCCTTTGAGCCTTTGTCCTCTGCAGAGCTTAAGTACTTGACTTGGAAAACTGTGTTTTTGGTGGCCATTACCTCTGCCAGGTGTATCAGTGAATTGCAAGCCCTGTCAGTGGAACCTGATTTCATCTCTTTCCATAGAGATAAAGTGGTCCTAAGAACTAACAGAAAGTTTTTGCCTAAAGTGGTTTCAGATTTCCACCTCAACCAGTCTATGTCTCTCCCTGTTTTCTTCACTGACCATTCCTCCTCTGGAGAGAAGAGGCTACACAGCTTAGATGTTAAAAGGCCCTGAGCTACTACATAGAGCGCACCAAGGTTCACAGGTTTGAATCCCTCCAGTTGTTCCTCACGTATGGAGCGGTTGGTAAGGGCAAACCTGCCACTAAGAGATCTGTTGCTAGGTGGATTGTTTCTTGTATACAATTCTGCTATGAGAAACTGGGTAGAACTCCACCCTCCGACCTGAGGGCTCATTCCACTAGAGGTACAGCTGCTTCCCTGGCTGCTGCCAGGGATATTCCTCTCTTAGAGATTTGTCAAGCAGCCACCTGGAAAACAGACCATACATTCACCAAGCATTACTCTCTGGATATCCAGGCTAGGAGTGATGCTCGGTTTGGCACAGCAGTACTTCAGGGCCTGTTTCCAAAGTAGGTTCTGTCCCTCCTCCATGGAGGTACTGCTTGGTAGTCTGCATATGTCAGAATACAGCAAGACTTCATATTGTTTGAAGAAAAAATTGCTCACCTTAGTAATGTTGTTTCTTCTAATGGAGTCTTGCTGTATTCTGACCTCCCCCCGCCTCCCCTCCCTCTCAGAACCTAGATTTTGGAATGTGGGTGGGCAGAAGCAGTGTTGGCACCCTAGGGGGTGTCCTTTTTTCACCCTCTTTTATTTTGGGTGAGTGATTGTGTTTTGGATGGGTTTAGTTTTGGGTTTCCTGACTTGAGTCCAAAAAACCCTTTTCATAGATATAGTTGCCAGTTGGCTAGTTTTGAGTTTTACAGTTTCCACACAGAACTTGTAGTGAGTATTGCTCGTAAAGATCTGACGGTTGGAGTTTAAACAGCAGCAGACATGAGCTTCAACCAAGCTCGTGGTGAACATTCCATGCTGGCCATGGAAAGTTTAACTCTTTGTTCTCCGGGGCAGTTGAAAGACAGGACCTAACTGCATATGAAGGAATACAGCAAGACTCCATTAGAAGAAACAACATTACTAAGGTGAGTAATTTTTTCGTCTGGGGACATGGATATGATGTACTATCCACACTTCTGGCAGTGTTCCTTTCCCCTTTAAGACTCGCCGGAACATCTTTAATTTGGCTCCTTCTACCCATCCTGTCGTATTTCCCTTGGCACTGCCCCATGACATCAGATCTTCCTTTCTGCTAAAAGAAGGTTCCCTCCTTACCACTCTCTGTGCTGAGTTGGCCCTTTGCTCCAAAACTTTGTGAAACAACTTTCGTCTTCAGGCAGTTTATGAATCCTCATCATGGATGACACGAAGTCTGCACCCGGTTTCAAAAAACTACGAGTGCGGGCAGAAGATGTCCCAGACAGACCCGCACACCTCGTGCATCTACTGCCTAGGCCAGGAACACGATTCCCAGGAGTGTGGCCTGTGTCAGACCTTGCATCCCAGTACTTTAGAAGACCGGCACACTCTGCTACTGTTAGGGAGCACAGATGAACGGGATCTCCTCGTTCGGTCAAAAGACACCCATTAGGAGGTTTCCATGGCTGCAGTGTCTGCTGAACAGCTTGCGACTTTTGAAGAGGCGGTGGCTGAGGCTGCGGTGCATGGCTCTTTGGTTTTGGCCCTTGTGCCGCTTTTCTTTGGCATCACCTTCATGTGGGTGTTCAGAGATTTGTTCCAGTCCCTTCCCACCTTTGAGTTTGGCCCCTCTAAGGGCACAAAATCCTCCAGATCTTCAAAAAAGGAGACTAAGAAGAAGTCTCGTTATCGATCGTGGGATTGCGAGCGTTCTCGGGTCTCGGATTCCCACACTTCTCTGAAGGTTTCAACTACAGTCGATCCTTTGGCCCCAGCCGCTGGCTCCACTGTCTCCCTATTGGGCCAGTTGGTCAAGACACCTGTATACCAACCTGTCAGGATTTTTCTCGAGCCTGGTGACGTGTTGTCGCCAGATAAGGCTGATACTTCACTCTCTAGGACTCTGGTTCTACCTGTAACTTCTCGGGCAGGTCGGACTAGCCTGTTGACCCCAGAGGATCCTCTGCTTTCGCCGGTTCCCTCTGAGTCTCACCGTCGGCGTCTCCGATGGTCGAGGTCTTGATTCCGAAGTCCAGAGTCGAGCAGCCCACACTGCCATCAGCATTCTCACTCTTGGCATTCGGGCAAGCGGCACCACCGCTATTCTTCTTTCTCCTCAGATGGGAGAGACCGCCGTAAAATGTGCCGGCGCTATGAAGAATTCATGTGGCATCAGCTCATGCTGGCCGGGGTTAAGCCGGTTCCAGCCCCCACACCAGCTCTAATGCAGCTCCGGCCACCCAGGTCCCAGCCTTCTCCAGCTCAACCTATTCTGGCCTTCTGCCCATCCAGGTAGAGCTACCGCCTAAGCAGCAGCCTATACCACTTCCGGGCTTTCTCGGTGGCTGTCAGTAACTTTGACTCCTGACAGGCCCATTGGGTTAGCAGAGACTCTGGCGGTTGACCGCTTTTTGATGAGTCCTCAGAGTCTGCAGGCTCCATCTTGCATTCCTATCCGTTGGATGCTGAGTCGGGGGAGGATTTGTCCATGGAGTAGGGTCCCACCTCTTTTGGGGGCTTGTTCCATCTAAGCTCTCAATCCGTGGGACTCCAGATGGAGCCCGTCCAGAAACTGGCCAAGTACACATGACCGAGATTCTTGACCGGTGTGACCTTCCTGGTCACTGAGGCCATTCTTGGCCCTGTGCTGTCAACACAGATGGCCCGCAAGTACGCAGTCCCTATCGGTTCCCTGTTGGGTTTCACCAAACATTCCTCAGCCAAGGGTCTGGTGGCTGTCTAGTCTTTCTGCATACCAGCAACATCTGCGATGTGGATAAGCCTCCTGACAGGGAATCGAAGAATTTGGATCATATATCCAAAAAGGTCCATGTGGCCTCTTCTCTCGGCCTATGGCAGGCGAGTTCGGCCCTTTTTATGGCCCACTTCTCTCATGCCCTCTTAGGCTCTCTCAATGAGGTGCTTCCCCAGCTCCTGGCTAATTTACAGACCACAGTCAAGCAAGTCCGGCACCAGGGCTGGGCAGTGGCTAAACAGCAGCTCCAGATGGCCATGGACGTTGACAGTTCCTACGCCCAGTCTGTGGCTGCTGCGGTCACCATGCGCCGCAGTGGCTGCGGATCTCCACCTTTACAGCAGATACCCAGCAAAAATTTGCAGATGTCCCCTTGTTGGATGCCGAACTGTTTGGGCCAGGGGCTGAAGGACACCTCACTAGGGCTGAGAAGTCCAGTGCCACCCTGGACGCCTTCGCTTCTGTCCAGAGGGGTCCCAAGGGCTCCACGACTCAGAGGAAGTAGCCCTTTCAGGCCCTCTCTGCCCCTGCGGGGGACAGCAGGCACATGCTTGGCGTCCTCAGCCAAAGTCGATTGCTCCAGTAGTCCGCAACCCCCTGTTCCAGACCTGCCTGTGATAGGGACTGGGATAACATGTGGACTCCACAAGCAGAATTAAGATTTAATGCACCATTGGCAAGGTGTAATGTTTATTTTCAGAACAAAAGAAAATGTATAAGTTCTTTACTGTGAGCAAAATAAATAAACAGATCACTTGAAATTATACAAACTACTGAACGCGGTAACTCTCTGAGACAGGTCTCCCTCTGTCCTTCTCCAGCACAGGTCAGAAGGAACTGACCCCCTATCTGCAGCCAAGCAGTACAGGATATCTTTTATACCTGCCCACCAAGTAAGGTGTTCCCAACATCATCAAACTTTTAAAATAACTTTTAGAAGGCTCTCTTTAATTTATATAACACTATGAAGCGCTTTGCTAGATGTATTTACCTATTTTGTGGCAAGAGTTTCAAATTTTAATGAAAGGAAAGCTCACAATAAATTTTAAACATTTCATCCTGTCTTGATTAAAATACACTACAGTATAAATTAGGACACTAGAGGCCGCTGCCACCCTATATTGAGGGCACATAGCAACCTCAACAGCGCCAGTGTACACAATACTATCTGCAGCAGTCTGAAAATATCTGGAAGTAAGTATTGATAAAATGTCCACAGTAGCCTACAGAATACAATATCTAATTCTTTACTTCACAACCAGTACGTTTATTTAATAGCTTTCCTCGTTTTAGTGTTAAAATGCACAGCCGTCGGCTTGTCATTTTCTCCCTGACTGAGGGAACATTTGAAATGGGTATGCCTCTAGCAACTCTATTTCTTTGGGGGTAACCAGCTACTACAGAGGCAAAAGCACTAGTAAATTGATAGAGCAGGGAACTTGCTAGTGTCAGAACTTGCCTCTTAGCTAGGAGACCAAGGTACATACTAATTCAGGCAGCTTCGGTATGAAAGCGGGTCTGGCGAGACTCGCACTGCACACTTTCACTCTCCGTAAGTCTGTTACAGAAATGGACCACTTTGTAGTGTAAGGGCCTGCATCAATTTAATTTTTTAAGTATTTCTACACTGACTATTATGACAAAACGGGAGATATCACTTTTAATATACATTTTGTTGTGAGAGTTACCTTCGCTTTGTGCGACAGTTCACGCATGGCAAATACTAAATTAAAGTATTGGTACACAGGTATTCATATATCTGTCTTATGTTTTTGCTAGTTACATAAAAGCATGTCATACAAAGATGACTCATTATGGGGGTCACCAGGACCTATAATGTTAAACAGGCATCATTGTATGCTTCTTTTACAGCATGTAAAACAGTGCTGCTATAAGGCAGCAATATTAAAACATAGAGCTAGGTGAATACCTACACCAGGTCTTTTCTGTAATACATTAAGACCAGATGTATCCCATCATTGGACCAGGAAGGATATAGGAATGTTTAGTGGAGTCAGAGACATATAAGATTGGGGGGAGGGGGGCGCCCAGGGATGGCCAACCCTCTGGACTAGAAATAACAGGATAGAATTAGGAAAGCAAAGTAGAACTGTTGCAACAGTAGTTTTACACCAAGAGGAAGGACCAGTTTCAAGGGACAGGTCTACTTCCTGTCACACTGCCCAGTGACAGGATAGGGGATGACTCCCCCGTGCCTGTCCTGTCTCCCCGGGTCCTCCCGTTGGGGGCCGGCTCTGCCACTTCCTTTCCGCTTGGTCCGCTGTCGCCACGGACAGGTGAGTCCTCGAAGTGGCTGGCCAAGGTCTACCTCTAGAGTTCGAGGCTTACCTGCCTTGCCAAGCCCACATCCCATGGGAGGACATGGTGTCTTCAGATATGCTCTCCACCCTTCAGGAGGACATTGCCCAGCTCCTCCAGAAAGAGGAAGTGGCTCAAGTCCTGGACTCTCCAGTAAGTCCATGATTTGTCTCCAAGTACTTCCTGGTCCAAAAATGGATGAGTGGCTGACGCCCCATTTTAAATCTGCACGACCTGAACAAGTTCCTTTGGTTGCGTACATCAGGATAGTCATTCTGTCCCAGATCATGCCATCCCAGGAGCAGCACATGTGGTTTTGCTTCCTCGGTCTTTGGGATGCATTCTTCCACGTTCCCATCCATCTGGCCCACTGCCAGTTCCCTCAGTCTGCAGAGGAAGTTTCTGGTTTTGTTTCCGGGCGCAAAAGTAATGCAATTTGGGAAACAAAAACCAGGGAAGATTACACAGTGGAAGGGGGTTTACAACAACAAAATGGAAAGAGACCTAGGGTAATCATATCAGATGACCTTAAGGTTGGCAAGCAATGCGAGAAGGCGGTAGGAGGGCTGGGGGATACTGGGATGTATAGGAGAGGTATCACCAGCAGGAAACAGGAAGTTGTTATCCCCTGTACAGACAGTTGGTGAGACCCCATCTGGAGTACTGCGTCCAGTTCTGGAGACCCCATCTCCATAAGGACATAGACAGGATGGAGGCAGTTCAGAGGAGGCAACTAAATGGTGCAGGGTCTGTAAGAAAGCCATCGAGGAGGCGACTAAAGGAGCTTAATATGTATACCCTTGAGGAAAGGAGGAGAGTGGGGACATGATAGAAATGTTTAAGTACCTCAGTGGAATCAACAGAGTCCAAGAGGGTAGAAAAAGAGATGTGCAAGAACAAGGGGACACAATTTGAAGATAGAGGGAGGACGGCTCAGGGACAATGTGAGGAAGTGTTTTTTTCACAGAGAGGGTGGTGGACGCATGGAACAGCCTTCCTGAGGAGATTGTGGGGTCTAAAACTGTGGGAGAAATCAAGAATGCATGGGACGGACATAAGGCAATTTTTGTGGGGGGCAGGAAGAAATAGGCTGTTGGTTAAATAGGATCTGCAGCTTATCCTCTAGGTAGGGAAATGGGCAGACTAGGTGGGCTAAGCGGTCCTTATCTGCCGTCAAAGTCTATGTTTCTATGTTTCCAGGCCATGCCCTTCGGCCTCTCTTCCGCTCCCAGGATCTTCACAAGGTTCATCACAGTGATGACGTGACAGGGTTGAATAGGGCCCTGCCCCATTTGTTATGCAGAAAGAGTTTAAACGCAAGGGTCTGTTCTAGCCTCTCCTTTTCTGTCTGTTCTCTGTCTGGTTATGCAACCAAATCTCTCTGCGTTCCCTTGCTACTTCTGTGTTTTCTTCCCCCTTGTATATCTGCAGTTATAAAAATATATGTGAATCTCTGTGTAAAACTGTATGTGAAACTGGGGTCCTTTGTCTATAAGTGTATATAGTTTAAAAGAAGGTGTACCCTGCGCATTTGTAGAATTATGTAATCTATATGGACTACTACCCCAGGACTACTACTGATACATGCAGGTGGTTAATTTTGTCAAACAGTTCTCTAAAATGGAACTGGAACAGGGAACACACATGGGGATATTTGATTTTATCTGACAGGCCCTAGAAGGGAGAGACCCCTTATCTCATATACACACACACACACACACACACATAAAGCAGTGATGACTCTTAGTGGCAACCCTTTATCATACGTCAAAAGAAACTGGGAGAAGGACTTGAGAATTGCCCTTTCAGAACAAGAATGGGAGACCCATCTTAAATTTTTGCACTCATTTACAATTTCTCACAGATGAAAAGAATTTAATTGGAAATTAAGCATAAGGTATTTTAGAACCCCAGCCACACAAGTTAAATATTTATCCAATCTAGGAGCCTCGTGCTAGAGAGGATGTGGGGTTCCCCCCGGCCACACATGGGTATGTGTTTTGGAGCTGTACTGCGCTAGCCCCATTTAAAAGGGTACTACAGGGGGCTTTAGGGGAACCTTTTATTATTCAACCACAACTTTCAGGAGAGCTGTTATTTTTTCAGTTGCCACCAGGATTGAGGGACCTGCCGTCAACTAGAAAATTAATGGGAATATGTCTCTTAACGGCCAAAAAGCCGTTACCCATAGGTATCTCTCAGCAGTGATTCCAACTATAGACGAATGGAGAGACCTTATGATTGAGATCTACTACATGAAGCGTATAACAGCTTTAGCCCGCCACACAACAGAGAAGTTTGAGTTGTGCTGGCACAGATGGACCATTTATGTAATGAAGTATAGACCAGATTTTGTACCATAGGAATCTAAAACAATGAACAGCCTTAAAGGCATGAATGCAGAACAAATGGTTTGATACCTTTTATTGGACCAACAAGGATGTTACAAAAGGAAAAAAGAGCTTTAGCTTTCAGACCAACAAGTCCTTTTTCAAAAGCTTAATGAATTATTTAGAAAATCCCATATTAATACTTAGAACAAGCTAAAAAAAAACAAAAAAAAACAGAAATCATATTCATTGGTTTAAAACAGGCCTTCAGAAATAGTGACATTGGTGAGCTTGAATATCTAAAGAGTGATTTCAGCTGAACTAAACTAAAAGATCGAAGGTTGTTTAGATAACACCAGGTAGTTACCATATATCAGTCTAATGGATTAAAAAAAAATAACATTAAGAGTCTCTGTTAAGTAAATTTACATGTCAAGTGATGAAAGACTCCTTAAAAGACACATTTTACAAGTGAGGCCGCAGTATATCATTCTGCTCAGAATAGAACCATTCATAATCAGCTAACCTTTGAGAAACAACCACAAGCTAAAATGTAACATATAACCAAGTAAAAAAATTATAAAAATGATGAACCCCCAAAATTACAGCATTAGAAATTATCTTTACATGGCATGTAGAATGATGAAAATGATGTGTACCCAAGGTGAGTAAGTGTATCACACTGAGGAAAGTACAAAAAGCTGGAAATATATTCCCAACATACTCTCAACACCCTATTATGTTAAGATCTTGTTGTAACAAGATTTTATACATGATAATATCAGTTGTCAGTGTAAGTGCCAGATAAAAAGAGTGCTAGTCAGGGGCCCCCAAGAAACTGAGAACAGAAGAGTAAACAGGGAGGAGAAGAAGCACTGTGGGTCAATTTGGAGACAGGCAATGGCACCACAGTCCACACAGGGGTTGTATACAGACCCCCCTCTCAGGGGGAGGAAATGGACAAGGAAATGATAGAAAGTATACTTAGAATGGCAGAAAAAGGGGACATATTGCTGATAGGTGGTCTGAATATGCCAGATGTTAACTGGAGTGCAGTTGCAGCAGCCAGAAGTGGGTTATTCTAGATGCCCTATGGGGCATTCCTTAGACAACTAGTATTGGAACTCACTCAAGAGGGAGCAGTCTTAGACCTAGTTCTCTCAAATGGAGATGGAGAGAGGATCACAGGTGTAGAAGTGAGTAGCCATCTGGGAACTAGCGACCATCGAACAGTATGGTTCACAGTAAACACAGCAATAGAGTCAAGCCATACAAAGGCAAAAGTACTGGACTTTAGGAGGGCTGACTTTGCCAAAATGGGTGAGTGCCTAAGGAATGCACTAGCAGATGGGCAGGAAGGAGGGGTGGAAGAACAATGGGGAATAATAAAAGCTGCCATCACAGAGGTAATGAACCTTTGTGTGAAGCAAATAAACAAAACAAAACGATGTAAGAAACCACTATCGTTCTCAAAGGAAGTGGCAGTGAAGGTTCAAGAGAAAAAGAAAGCATTCAGGAAGTACAAGGAATCACAGAAGGAGCAGGACATAGAACTGTATCAGTTAAAGTAAAAGGAAGCTGGGAAGGCAGTCAGAACGGCAAAGGCCCAAACCGAGGAAAAGATAGCCAACTCAGTTAAGAAGGGGGATAAAACCTTTTATAGGTACATCAGGGAGCGAAGGAAGACCAAGGGAGGGATAGTGAGGCTTAATAAAGGGAAGGGGGCTTGGCAGAGGGTGACTGTGAAAAGGCAGATACTAAACAAATATTTTTGCTCAGTATTTACAAAGGAAGAGGGGGAGGTACCTAAAACAAACAATAGAAACACTCTGGATACAAAAGTTGATACCAGCCCATTTACAGCAGAAAGGGTTCTGAAAGAACTCTTAAAACTGAAGGTGGACAAAGCAATGGGGCCTGATGGGATTCATCCCAGAATTCTAAAAGAACTAAGGGTAGAACTAGTGACACCAATGACTACCCTCTTTAACAAATCATGGGAGGATGGGGTGGTACCTGAGGACTGGAGGAGGGCAGATGTGATTCCCCTTCACAAAAGTGGGAACAAGGCAGAAGCAGGAAACTACAGACCTGTTAGTTTAACCTCAGTGATAGGGAACATGATGGAATCACTTCTGAAGGAAAGAATTGTCGAGTATCTAGAGGCCAGAGGGGCACAGGACCCAAGGCAGCATGGATTTACAGCGGGAAGGTCATGCCAGATGAATCTGATAGATTTCTTTGACTGGGTGACCAAAGTAGTAGATCAGGAGGGGCTGTGGACATGGCCTACCTAGACTTTAGCAAGGCATTTGACACAGTCCCACACAAAGATTAATATACAAGTTAGCCAGTCTGGGAGTGGGTCCCAAGATGACAGCCTGGGTAAAGAATTGGCTGGAGAATAGGACACAGAAGTAATAGTAAATGGAGTCCTCTGAAGAGTGGCGGGCTACTAGTGGGGTACCATGAGGTTCAGTATTAGGACCGGTCTCTTCAGTGTCTTTATAAGCTACATTGAAGAGGGACTGGAAGAAAAGTATGTCTCTTTGCAGATGACACAAAGATCTGCAACAGAGTTGATGCACAAGTTGGGGTGGAAAGGATGAGAAGGGACTTGGCAAGGTTAGCGGAATGGTCAAATGTATGTCAGCTTAGATTCAGTGCTAAGAAGTGCAAGGTAATGCACCTGGGAAACAAAAACGCAGGGGAAGAGTACACAATGGGGGTGAGATACTAACAACAACAAAAATGGAAAGGGCAGTAAGGAGGGTTGGGGGGATACTGGGATGCATAGGGAGAGGCATCACCAGTAGAAAACAGGAAGTTATTATCCCTCTGTACAGACAGCTGGTGGGACCCCATCTGGAGTACTGCGTGCAGTTCTGGAGACCCAGTCTCTGCAAAGACATAGACAGGATGGAAGCTGTCCAGAGGAGGGCAACTAAAATGGTGCAGGGTCTGCACTGGAAGACATATGAAGAGAGACGAAAAGAGCTTAATGTGTATAGCCTCGAGGAAAGGAGGGAGAGGGGGAACATGATAGAAACTTTCAGGTACCTCAAGGGAAGCAACAAAGTCCAAGAGGGTAGCATCTTTCAAAAAAAGAGGCGTGCAAGAACAAGGGGGCACAATTTGAAGATAGAGAACAGGTGGCTCAGAGGTAATTTAAGGAAGTATTTTTTTACAGAGAGGGTTGTGGATGCATGGAACAGCCTTCTGGAGGAGGTTGTGGAGTCAAAAACAGTGGTGGAATTCAAGCATGCATGGGACAGTCATAAGGCAATTCTAGGGAGTGGGGGGTAGGAGGAAGTAGGCTGCTGGTTAACTAGGATCTGCAGTTTATCCATTAGGTAGGGAAATGGGCAGACTGGGTGGGCCAAGCAGTCCTTTTCTGCCGTCAAATTCTATATGCGGCCTGATATGTACAGATTTCAAGAAAATATCAGTGTATAATCAAAATAATACATATATAGAAACTGTTCAAGGAATCCAAACCAGAATTCTTAGGAATTACCCCGGCCCCCAGGGGGACAGTAACTACTTAAAATGAAGTATATGTACATGAATCCTAATACACCATCCTAATAAGTACTGAGTGTAAAAACATTACAGTATATACTCAAATTACAGAACTAGCATAAGGAAGTAAGTATCCACTCTAATATGAGTCCAGAGTCCTAACCACGACAGCTTAATGTCATGTACCTGAACATAAGTTTACCTCAATATCCCCACAATATTCACATCCACTATACTCACATAAAGGCATGAGAAACTTATGCATAGTGTAATAATTACAGAAGGCACACAGGGTCCTCTTTTGGCTTTTTGGCCAGAAGTTAAGTGAGTCAGAGAAGAGTACCCCCTGTTGCATGCTATTCCACAATATGCTACCTCATTGATGTATTAACTTATCTCTAGTGGTGGATGAGGAGGGGAGAGTGGCCTTGCAGGAGGACCTGGAGGCTCTGGAAGGGTGGTCGGGAAAATGGAAACTAAAATTCAACGTAGGGAAGTGCAAGGTTCTATACCTGGGAGTCAGAAATCCAGGCTAGGGGTATACCCTGGGAAGAGACATGATTCAAGTCACGGAGGGTTAGAGGGACCTGGGGGTAGTGGTAGATGTCAAAATGAACAACTTGGAGACCTGTAGGAGGGCAGAGGCAAGGGCAAATAGGATGCTGGGATGCATCGCCAGGGGGATTACCTCCACAAAGGCGGAAGTGATCCTTCTACTCTACAACTGCTTGGTTAGGTCACACCTCGAGTATTGTGTAAAATTCTGGAGACCACATTTAAAGAGGGATATTACATTCTTAGAGAGGGTCCAAAGGAGGGCAACCAAAATGATCTGGGGCCTGGAGGAGAGGACCTATGAGGAGAGGCTCAAGGAGCTCGACATGTACACCCTGGAGGAGAGGAGGGACAGGAGGACATGATAGAGGTCTTTAAGTACATGAAAGGGATCAGTAAAGGAAACCAAGTCGGGGTGCTCTAAAGGAAGGAGGGTGGTGCAACAAGAGGTTACGGGTGTAAGCTGTAAGGGGGCAGGCTCGGGGGAGATGAGGAGATGTTATTTCACTGAAAGGGTGGTGGAGCCATGGAATGCACTGCCCAGGGACCTGGTAGAGATGGAGGCTGTGGACAAGTTTAAGAGGGGATGGGACAGGTACAGGGAGAGGGTAAATCTGACCAGGCACAATACAGGTGGAACATTTGGGACCGAGGACAGTATAACCCAAGGGGAAGGGGGGTACACCAAAATCGGCCCTCAGTGCGGGTGCTGAAAATCGAACAGACTTGAGAAAGACTGTTAGGCCTATTCTGCTAGCATTTTAGTATGTTAGATAATCAATCCGAACACCTGTACCTTTAGCTTCTTAAGGATGTCATTTATTAATTGTAGCTTGACCTGACCTGTATATGTTGTTTAACTGCTATTATATGTTGTGTGTTGGTGTAGTTTGTCACCTGTAATTTCTTATGCGTAATTGTCATAAAACTGAAAATACAATCAAAATAAAAAGTAAAAAAAAAAAAAAAAAACTGTATATAGTTATGTTTTACTGTTGAAATGATTGCAAAAAGCTATTTGGAACTCAAGGGGTTAACCTGAGATGTAGTTTTTAAGCCTTTTACAGAGCTGTAAACAAGAAGTCAGTTTTGGGTTGCTATGTTCTTTCTGCTGCACCTGCAAGGAATGAAACTGACAAGAACATTTCTGTGAGAAGCAGGATGTCTTAATGAGTTCCCAGACAAAGTCTTAGAAAATAGCAGCAATGCTTTTGCTAGAGAGACAAGGAGAGTGAGAGACTGAAACTTGGAATTAAGAGATACCCTCAGAAGAACTTAGTTTTCTCTGGTTGTACTATTTTACTGTTAATAAAATGTTATTTGCAAATTTTGAAACTGCTCCTGGTTTTCTTACGTTTCCTGACCTGTGCCTTGACGACATGGCAGCCTGCTGTGGACGCCGAGGGGTCTGGGTATACCCCTACCTGGACAATCGACTGATAGCAGGCCCCTCCAGGGAGGAGGTGGAGCGAGTGGTCTAGGGATCTGGCCCTCCAGACGTGCTTGTCCCTTGGCCTCCTGATCAACGAGGCCAAGTCGGTGCATGTACCTTTGCAGGTGATGACACTTAATCGGGGCAGAGCTCAGCTCTTGCAGAACCAGATTTCGCCTCCCAATGGACCAGGCAGAGGTTCTTTCCTACTTTGCCCAGTCATTTTGGGTTGGGCCGTTACGCCCTGCTCGGGATTTCCTGCGCCTTCTGGGATTCATGGTGGCATGCACCAGTGTGGTCCATTGGGCCCGGTGGAGAATGCGCTCTCTCCAGAGGGACCTAGCCTGTCAAAGGTCTCAGCTCAAGAGCTACTTCGACCAGCACAGTTGATGTGGAATGCCCCCCCCAGTGGTGGTTAGTCCCGGAACATCTGCAGTAAGGAATCCCATTTGTCTGCCCGGAGCCAGTGGTCACCATCACAACCGATGCCTCCCTGATGGGCTGGGGTGCCCACCTGGGGAGCACAGAGTCCATGTACTCTGGACCCCCGAGGAGTCCTGATGCCATATCAACCTGCTGGAGCTTTGGGCAGTTTAGCTTGTGCCAACAGCCTTTGCGCCACACATTCGGGGTCAGGTCACTCCGATCCAAAGAGACAACACCATGAACCATGTACTGCCTCAAACAAGGTGGGGTGCACTCCCTTCCTCTGTGCAGGGAGGCTCTCCATGTCTGGACTCTCATACTCAGCGTGAACACCGATCTCCTGGCCAGTCATGTGGCTGGTATGTCCAGTCAGCTGGCGGGCACCCTCAGACGGTTGGGCGAGGCATCTTATCAGTAGTCTCTCCATCAGAAGGTAGTTCACAGTCTGTTCTCCTGGTGGGGCACCCCTGTGGTGGATCTGTTTGCCTCCAGGGAGAAAAAATCTGAGCCTGTATTGTGCCCACCCCCCTCAGCAAGGAATGCTGCAGGGTGATGCCTTCTTGAGGCCCCAGGCCTCATGTATGCCTTTCCTTTATTTCCACTGATCCACAAAGTGCTGATCAAGGCTAGGAGGGACAAGGCACAGATGATCCTGGTGGCTCCTGACTAGCTTCACCAGTTCTGGAACCCCGATCGCCACAGCTGCAGGCTCCCATAGCGTCTTCCTCTCTGCCCGGACCTGCTCTCTTGCAATCAGGGGAAGGTACTCCACCCGGACCTATAATCCCTGCACCTGACAGCCTGGTTCCTGAGCAGCTAGAGTTCCAGGATTTGGGTCTTCTGAAGATGTCCTCACTGTGGTCGAGGCTTGTCAGAAGGAACTGACCTGAAAATGCTTTCCCTTCAAATGGAAGAGGTTCTCCATTTGGTGTCAGGGCAAGGGGCTGGACCCCTTATCTTGCTCGATGGCAAGCATTCTTGACTACCTTTGGTCCCTATCTGTTGAGACTTCAGTCAACGACCCTCAAGATGCACCTGGCAGCCATCTCTGCATACCAGGTGCAGGCAGGTATGCCTTTGGTGGTGCAGGAGAAGGTGGTCTGGCGCTTTTTCAGAGGTGTTGACCACATTTCCCTTCCAGTGCGTGAACCACCACCACCACCACGGAACTAGCAGCTGGTGTTTGCAAAGCTCATAGGCAAACCATTCGAACCAATGCACAGGTTTGAGATGTCACACCTGTCATGGAAGACTGCCTTCCTGGTGGCTATCACATCAGCTAGAAGGATCAGTGAGCTCCAGGAGCTCTTCGTGGAGTCTCCTTATTTGGTCTTCCACAGGGACAAGGTTGTCCTTCACTCCAACCTGAAGTTCTTCCTGAAGGTTGTGTCTGAGTTTCATCTTTACCCGGTGGTCAGTTTCCTGGTGTATTTCACGAACCACACCTCGGAGGCCAAGCACTGGCTTCATGCTCTAGAGGTGCAGCGAGTACTTGCCTCTTACAAGGAGCACATGACTGGAGCTCAGGGAGAGGTTCACCAGCTATTTGTCACCTACGCTGAAGCTGCAGCTGGCAGACCGGCAGCTAAGTGGACAGTTGGCAAGTGGATTGTATTCTGTGTCGACCTCTGCTATAGGTTGGCAGGTAGGGAGCCTCCCATATACGTCTAAGGGCTTATTCCACCCATCGTACCACTGTCTCAGTGGCTGCTTCTGTGGCTGTCCCTATCCAGGAAATCTGCAGGGCTGCTTCCTGGAAGTCAGCTCACACCGCTTCATCTCCCACTGCCACATCGATCTTGAGTCACTCCAGGATGATGGTTTTGGAGCCTCAGTTCTCCGATCTTTATTTCCTAAGTAGGGGTAGTGCTGGGGGACCTCTCCCTTTATACCATCCGGGACGTGCCCCCTCCTCCCAGAGAACTGCTAGGAGTCTGCCAGAAGAATGGATAGTACATCATATCCATGTCCCTAGGAGAACAGGGTACTCACCTGTAAACAGTAGATCTTACTTCGAGAGGGTTCCTTCAGTAGGTCATCATATATAGGACTGACACCACCTGGTGTCGAGCCGCATGGCAGACTTTCTAGAAATCCCTGACAGGGGACCACCCACCCGACGTCACGTGACCGACATCAGCTTGACTGTATATAATGGGTGGTCCCCATGCCCGCCTACCAGTTCTTTCCCACCGTCGCCTCATGTCAGTCGCATTGCAGACTTCCATACGGCGATAGGCCTGAAAAGAGTCTTGCGTCGGATTTTGCTTTGCCAAACATTTTCTTTTTTTTGTACGTGTACATCGATGTCTTCATCCAAGAAGAAGTGCTTGTCCTGTGGCACACAGATTCCGCATAAGGATGGTCAGATTAAGTGTGTCCTCAGTCTTGGCCCAGACCACCCTGTTTCCTCCTGTCCGGGAGTGCCAGACCTTTAACCAGGCCACTAAGAAAAGGAGACAGCAGGCTTTCGAGGCCCATCTCTTGAAAGCCTGCCTGGCTTCTCTTGAGAAGAAGATGGATCGATTAAGAGAGTCCTCGGCAGATAAATCTTCTCTATCGAAGAATCACAAGGAGAAATCTCGGGAGCGCTCCGCGGACGACACGGGGCCCTCGATGAGCAAGGCCCAGCCGCTGCCCAGGAAATCGGATGGTAAGTCTGGTAAGGCTGTAGGGGGTCAGTCAGTTGTCAGCCTGTCCGACGACTGTGCCACACCAGTCGATTAGTCAGCCACCGGCTCCTCCGGGGACTGCGCAGCCGCCGGTAAGCCAGCTCCCCAGCCTGTGGGGACCCGCCTGGCACCCGTAGATAAGTCAGTTGGGGGCTCCTTCCCCACCCGCTGGACGCCATCCATTAAGACGTCCATCCCTGACGGCTGCTCAGGTGTGGTTCCCCTGTTGGGGCCTAGCAGCGCCTCATCCTATGACCGGCAGGAGCAGGGGGAGAAGGCCCCTCTCCCCTCTTCCTTGGCCAGGTACCCTCCCTTCACCCGGCCGGGTACTTCCAGCGAAAAGTGAGAACCCCTCGACATAGTCGAATCTGAGGGGTCTACTCCATGCTCTCCCTTGGGGTCAAGGGAAGGAGGCTTCTCCTCCTCGGCAGGCCGGCCTACCAGTGGAGGCCCCTACTCCTCCTCTGGGTGGGATCCCTATAGAGCTGACTCTGGCCAATATATCGCCAGTGGACCTGGTGAATCCTGCTCCGATGCCGGATATCCCGACTACAGTTCCTCAGCCAGGACCCAGTGATCGGCCTCAGCCATTGGCCCCGACACCAGATCCAGTCCTGTCATCAGGGCCCCTTCGTCTGGCTCAGACGCCAGCTCCTCCGAGGTCCATGTACCGATCGGGCAACCAACAACAGCGACCTTTTCGGAAAAGGACCTGGAGGCAGAGAAAACAAGCCCTGGCACGTCACCAGGGAAGGCGTAAGGCCATGGGTACAGACACCTCTCCTGCCTCCAAGAACCAGAGATGTGCAGGGGGCCCTCCTCGTGAATGTTCAGCCACTTCTTGACTTGCTTTCCCTACTGCCTCCTCAGTCTCTCGACGGGGAGTAGGTGGGGCGGGGGGGAGGTTCGTCCGCCACGCACAGGAGTGGAGAGCAGTAACCTCCGACGAATGAGTCCTGCAGCTAGTGTCCATCGGACACACTATACAGTTTCTAGACTTTCCTTCAGAAACTCCACCAAGAAGATCCTCCTATTCAAGGGATCAGGCTCTTCTCATCCGAGAAGAGGTCTACAGCCTCTTGCTCAAGAAAGCAATAGAGCACGTTCCCCTCTGGCAAAGGGGAAGGGGGTTTCACTCCCATTTTTTCCTGGTTCCAGAAAAGATGGGGGATTTCAGACCCATCCTCGACTTAAGCAACCTAAGCCACTTTGTCGAGTACAAAAAATTTAGAATGCTGACACTCCAGAGCCTCCTTCCGCTCCTTCTGGAGAATCATTGGTTGTGTGCTCTGGACATGCAGGATGCTTAGCTGCATATCCCCATCTTCCCCAGCCAGCCACCACTGGTTCCTGCGGTTTCATTTCCAGGGGGAACACTTCCAATTCCGGGCACTCCCCTTTGGCCTGTCATCAGCACCCCAGGTGTTTACCAAGTGCCTGGCAGTGGTTGCGGAATTCTTACACCGCAGGGATATTACGGTTTTCCCTTACCTGGATGACTGGCTGATTTCAGCCCCATCCAGGGACTCTTTACTAAAGGCTCTTTCTTTCACTTTGGACCTTTTCAACAGATTAGGGATTACTGTCAGTATTCCCAAGTCCTCCATGACCCTGGTCCAGAAACTTCGGTTCATTGGGGCAGTCTTGGATACGGTCCATTGCAGAGCCTTCCTCCCTTCAGACAGGGTGGAGACACTGATCCGTTGGGCTTCCTGAGTGGCTTCTTCCAGGAACATCCTGGCCCAGGAGATCCTTCACCTTCTCGGCCTGGTGGCGGCCTCCATCACCACTGTTCCCCTCGCAAGGCTCCACATGAGAGTAACTCAGTGGTCCTTACTCGTGCAATGGGATCAACTCCTGGACGACTTGGACCATCTGATACTGGTCTCCTCAGCGGTTCAGAAGGAATTGCTTTGGTGGAGGGATCCCTGCAATCTTTCTTTGGATCTTCCCTTCCAAAACCCAGCTCCCTTAGCATCCCTAACCACAGATGCCTCAAACATGGGATAGGGAGCACATCTAGGAGAGCACCAAGCCCAAGGACTGCTCATACCCCTTGTGCAGGGAGGCGATGCGGGTGTGGAACTGGGCGATCCAGCACAACTTGGCCCTCGTGGCTGTGTACGTACCAGGCATTCTAAATATCCTGGAGGACAGTCTCAGCAGATCTCAGACCCTAGCTCACAAGTGGGGATTACATCAGGAAGTGGCAGAATCCATCTTCCTACGTTGCGGGTGTCCAGAAATTGACTTTTTCGCCTCCATTTTCAACGCAAAACTTCCCAGTTTTGCTCGCTCATTCCAGGGCATGGTGCTTTCTGGCATGACGTGCTGTCTCTCTCTTGGACAGGGAAATTTTTGTACACCTTCCCTCCATTTCCCGTTCTCCAGAGGGTCCTCTTCAAACTTCAAGCAGAGAAGGCAAAGGTGATTCTCATCGCTCCTTTCTGGCTGAGACAGATTTGGTTCCCGCTGTAGCAAGAGCTTTCCAGGGAACCACCGGTTCGACTTCCAGTAACCAACGATCTCCTAACTCAGGATCAAGGTCAGCTACTACATCCGGGGCTCAGGACTCTGCACCTTCATGCATGGCTCCTGCAGACATAGCGATCTCTTACTTTGGGGTCTCCTCCCAGGTCGCTCAAGTCCTCATTGAGGCTAAAAAACCCTCTACTCGATCCACATTTGCCATGAAGTGGAAACTGTTTTCCATTTGGGTGACCACCAAGGGTTGAAACCCTTTCTTATGTTCTGCCCCTCAAGTCATGGAATACCTCCTTTATCTGTCAGACTCTGGTCTTTGATATTCATCGTTGAAGGTCCACCTTTCGGCACTTTCGGTTTTCCATAAGGACCGGGCGGTCCTTAGAATGAATCCAAAGTTTCTTCCTAGGGTGGTGTCAGAAGCCACGCTGAGCCAGTCAGTAGAGCTTCTTGTGTACTGTCTGTCTCTCCCTCTAATAGAGATGAGGCACTCCTCCATACCATGGATGTACATCGGATTCTGTGGTGTTACACTCACCGAACCTAGGAATTCCGTAGCTGCGATCAGCTTTTTGTATCTTTTGTCCCTAAATCGAAAGGCAAACCGGTTTCTAAGCAGGGCCTTTCCAAATGGTTAGGCAACTGCATTAGGTATTGTTACCAGAAATATGAAAAACGTCTGCTGGGTACCGTAAGAGGTCATTCTACTATGGGCAGGGCTGCTTCCGCTGCCTTTTTACGAAAAGTCTCTGCGGCTGATATCTGCACTGCAGCCACTTGGAGTTCTGTCCATACCTTTACCAAACACTGCAGTCTGGACATGGCTTCTAGGCGGAGGGCTGGTTTCGGCCTAGCTGTGTTACAGGGCCTTCTGTCCTAGGCTGGGTCCATTCTGGATTCCAGTTTTCTATGTTGGAGTTGTTTCTCCTCCTCCTCCCTAGTTTATCTCGGTCTCTCTTTGGAGGGACTGCTTGGCATGCTGTCCTATATGTGATGACCTACTGAAGGAACCCTCTCGAAGTAAGATAGTACAGTTACGTAGGAACTTACCGTAACAGTAAATCTTCGAGTGAGGTTCCTTCAGTAGGTCATATTTTTCTCTCCCCTCCTTTCCCCCTTTTTGTGTTCTACAGGGACTCCAAATCCTGTTCGCTCCTGCTGTCAGGCCTCTTTCTGGCTCCGGCAGGTGGTCGGGGGAACCGCCCACTATATACAGCTCACGCTGATGTCGGGTGGGCGGTCCCCTGTCAGTGATTGCTAGAAAGTCTGCCGTGCATCCCGATACCAGGTGGCGCCAGTCCTGTATGTGATGACCTACTGAAAGAACCTCTCTCGAAGATCTACTGTTACAGTAAGTTCCTACGTACCTGTACTTCCAAACAACATGAGGTTTTGCTGTATTCTGACATTATGCGGTTAGCCCCAGCACTTGAACTGCCCCGGAGAGGAAAGAGTTAACTCTGTGCAGGAGCATAGAACGTTGAGCTCGAGCTCGGTTTTCAGACCTCTATCTCTGGTACTTACCAGTGTAACCGTCAGATTCTTTACTTCGTCTAACAGTGAAGTCGCTCTGGAGATTCCCTCTGCTTTGGTTTGGTAAAGTTTAAAAAAAGGGTCTGTTTTAAACCGATTTATTATTTTCGGATTTGCAGCCTCTGTCTACAGTACAGGTAGTGTGGTAGATAGGAGGTGACTTGTGTTGTTTTATAATTTGTGGAAATTGTGTTTTTGTCTAAGTTCTTTATCAGTCGGTCTGGTTAGGAACCGACTTGTCTGATTGTTTTTATTATTTTTCTGGGATTAGTGTGGTGTTCCAGTGCCGATCGGTTTCAAAAGAACTGCACTTTTTCTTGTTCTTTTACGGAACCTGTGACACGGTTCATAACCAATCGGTTCTTTATTACCTGACTTGAAAGCTTTAAGGGTAGTTTGTTAGGTTGGCCATGCCTGAGAAATCCAAGAAAACAAACAGTCCCACTGGGTTTCAACACTGTGCTGAGTGAGGGGAGGCCTTTGCTAAGGCCAGTCCCCACCTCATCTGTGTTTGTCTGGGGTTTGACCACCTCAAAACACACTGCCAGATTTGCAAAAACATCCCTAAAGCCATTCTTGAAAAAAGGTTGAGTAGGCTGAAGGAAAGGGAGGCCGAGAAGTCTGTTGATCCGGATGGCCAGCCTGGTTCAGTTGCGGCCGAACCTGAGGAGGTACCTACTGACCTAGGCGATACCTCCTTGGGCAAAAGGAGGTCTGACTCCGAGGGGTCGGTTCCGTCGAAAAAGAAGCGTAAGTCAGCCGGTTCGGATCCAACACCGCATTCTCCAACCATTGACGAGATAGCCAAAGCGAATAGTATAGTTCAATCGCTTCGCCTGGTTCTGTCCGAACCAGTACCGTCGGTTCAGTCGGATCCGACTCCATCGGATTGTGATCCGGATGCTTTCTATGAGGAGTGGTAGGGAGAAGAAGAATATCCCAACGACGAGGACAAAGGAGATGACTGTGAAGGTCTGGATGTGCCCATTGGACCGGACATCTCCCCAGACAAACCCTCCAGTGTCTCCCTTCCCAGGCTTTCTGAGTCCCCTTCACACTTTTTGTTTTACAAGAAGGTGGCTTAAAACCCTTCAACCCCCTATGGTTGAAGCTGCTGAGGAGGAGGAAGAGCCTGATTTTGTAGAAATGATGAACATCCCAGAGTCCAAAAGATTGTCTATCCCTCTTCACAAGTCCTTGGGGAAATGGACACAAAAACTTTAACAAACACCTAACTCCTTACTTCCTGTAGACAAAACAATGGACAGGAGGTATATGTTATCAGGCTCAGGTACGGAGTTCTTATACACTCATTGCAGCCATGTTGGGGTTGTGCAGGCTGCAGCCTATGACAGGGCTAACATAAATTTGGCTTCACACCCCCTGGACAAGGACTTCAGGAAAGTTAATGCCATGGCAAAGAAACAATACTTGGCATCATCTTTGGGACTCAGGCAGTCAAATTACATGGCCTACACAGCCAGGTACCAGAAGTCCAGGTGGGATACGGTTCTGGAAATGGCTAAGCAGGCCTCCCCCCAGCTAGCCAAAGAGCTGGAGGAGGTGGCTGCCAATGGAATTGAGGCATCCAAAGTGCAATTTCATGCTGCGGTGGACTCTAGTAATGGGGCATCAAGAGTCATGGCTACATCTGTGTCTCTCAGAAGACATGCTTGGCTCAGATGTACTAGCCTTTCGCAGGATACCCAGGCCGAGGCTATGGATTTCCCTGTAGTGGGTAACTCTCTGTTTGGGGAACAGACAGAGGCTTACATGAAAAAAATGGATGAGTACAGGAACACCTACAGTAGTGCACAGGCCAAAGAGAGGCAAGCCACTCCTCAGAAGCAGAAGTGTAGGGACAGGCATTTCCACAGGCCTTTTTGCCAAGCCCAGGCTTCCTCTTTCTTCCCACAGAGGAGGCTCTTTCAAGGGAGAGGCAGGAGGCAAATGAGCAGGGCTGCATCCTTGTCCCAGTCCAAGGCTCCTGCCAAGCAGACACCCTGATGTGTCAGCCCAGGTCGACTCCCCCATTCCAGTAGGAGGCAGGCTGGCTTACTACTTCCAGGCCTGTAAGTCTATTACCTCAGACAAGTGGGTCCTGGAGGTAGTAAGTCAGGGACTGGCCCTCAGCTTCAAAAGGTTTCCAGAACTGAGGGCCAGGTCTTTTCCACCTGCATCCATCCCAGAGACCCTCGCCTTAGAGGCAGAGGTGTCCTCTCTTCTGGCTGTCAGAGCTGTAGAGAAAGATCCTACTCAACACAGGGGCAAAGGTCTGTACTCCAGGTACTTCCTTACCCCAAAGAAGAGAGGGGAGTGGCGACCTATCCTAGACCTAAGGTATTTGAACAAACACGTCTCCAAACCAAAGTTCAAGGTGGAGACTCTGGGAGTAATTCTTCCCTCTCTAAGGCCAGGGGATTGGCTAGCATCCCTGGACCTCAAGGATGCCTACTTCCATATTCCTGTCAGGCGCTACCACAGAAAGTACCTCAGGTTCGAGTTGCCTTCAGGCCACTATCAGTTTAGAGCCATGCCATTCTGCCTAACATCAGCTCCAAGAGTGTTTACAAAGTGCCTTGCTGTAGTAGTTGACTACCTCAGAAGGCAGGGTATTTCTGTCTTCCCATATCTGGACGACTGGCTAATTGTGGGTCAGTCATCAGACCAGGTCAAGTCAGCTTTGCAAACCATTCAGGACTTGCTCAGTTCTCTGGGGTTTCTCCCCAATCTCCCAAAGTCTGTTCTCGAACCAGTACAACTCCTTACTTTCATAGGGATAGAATTGGATACTATCCAAGCAAAGGCCTTTCTTCCTCTGACAAGGGTAAAGGCCCTAACAGATCTTGCTTCCTCATTTCGGCCTCTGGTCTTTCGTCCAGCAAGGCAGTTTCTTCAACTCCTGGGTCACGTGGCAGTTGCCACTGCAGTGGTACAAGGAGACAGATTTCAGATAAGGGACATTCAGTTGCACCTCAGGTCCTTTTGGTCTCAGAAAAGACACCCTCTCTCACCAAGCTGATTCCAGTGACTCAGACTCTGGTCCAAGCTCTCCAGTGGTGGCTGGATCAGGACAACCTCAGAGAAGGAGTTCCATTTCTCTCTCAAGTTCCCTCAGTAGTCCTAACTACAGATGCTTCTCTCCTAGGTTGGGGAGCCCATTTGGGAGCCCTTACAGCTCAAGAGATCTGGTCTCCACAAGAGTCTCTCCTTCACATCAATATCCTGGAACTCAGGGCAGTTTTTCTAGCCCTTCAGGTCTTCTCGGAGTCAGTCAGGCACAAGGTGGTCCAAGTCAGGACAGACAACACCACCACGATGTGGTACATCAACAAGCAGGGAGGCAGTCAGTCCATGGCCTTGTGCACAGAAGCCATGAAACTGTGGTCTTTAGCCTATTCTCTTCAGACTTCCCTGATAGCAGTTCACCTTCCAGGAAAGGACAATGTACTAGCAGATGGTCTGAGCAGAATTTCTCAGGGACATCATGAATGGTCCCTGGACCCTCCCATACTTCAGGTCATCTTCTGCAGACGGGGCAATCTAGAGATAGATCTCTTTGCAGCCCCGGACAATCACCAACTTTCTCTGTTTTGTTGCATACTTCCAGTCCTAGGGACTGTTCCTCTGGATGCTCTCATTCTGTATTGGAAGGGCAGGTTTCTCTATGCCTTTCCTCCCTTCCCTCTGTTGTTCAGAGTCCTGATAAAAATCAGATCTCAACCCTGCACAGTAATACTGGTGGCTCCAGATTGGGCCAGACAGCCTTGGTATCCTCTGTTGCTGTCTCTGGCAGTATCACGTCCCTTGTGTCTTTCTAAGAGATACAATCTCCTAACCTCCTCCCAGGGGAGGATCTAGTACCCTAGTCTCCAGCCTCTCAACCTCAAGGCCTGCCTCTTGAAGAGTTAGAATATGCAGGCCTGCATCTTTCTTACGGAGTCCTGGATATTTTGAAGGTCTCCAGGAAACCTACTAGAAAAACGTATAATTCCAAATGGAAAAGATTTAGAATTTGGTGTTCTTAGAAGAGCATTGTGCCTGATTCTGCAGGCATTGCTACAGCCTTAGATTATCTGGTTCATCTTAATGGTCTAGGCCTTGGGCCTGCAACTGTGAAGGTTCATCTAGCAGCTGTCTCTGCATTCCTTTCAGCAGGGAAGGGCTCTTCCCTGGCATCTCATCCTGTTTTTAGTAAGTTTTCCAAAGGTCTGGTTCACATTAACCCTCCCTTTCGAGAGCCTACTCCGGCTTGGGATCTTAATGTCTGCATTGTCCAGCTTCTGCAGCCACCCTTCGAACCTCAGGCTTCAGCCAAGCTGAAGTACTTGACCTGGAAAACTGTGTTCCTGGTAGCTGTTACTTCTGCCAGACGGATCAGTGAATTACAGGCCCTGTCAGTCGAACCTGACTTCATCTCCTTCCATAGGGATAAGGTGGTCCTGAGAACCAATAGGAGGTTCTTACTCAAATTGGTATCAAATTTTCATCTGAACCAGTCTGTCTCTCTTCCTGTGTGTTTCACTAACCATTCTTCTTCAGGGGAAAGAAGATTGCACAGTTTGGATGTTAAAAGGGCTCTTAGCTACTACATAGAGCATACTAAGGCACACAGAAATGACTGTCTTCAATTGTTTCTCACTTATGGTGAAGTGGGGAAAGGTAAGACTGCTACTAAAAGAACTATTACCAGGTGGATTGTCTCTTCTATACAATTCTGCTATGACAAATTGGGCAAAACACCCCCTCCAGGCCTGAGGGCTCACTAGACTAGGGGTACTGCTGCTACTCTGGCTGCGGCCAGAGATCTACCCTTGCTAGAAATCTGTAAAGCAGCCACCTGGAAAATAGTCCATACATTCACTAAGCATTACTCTCTGGACATCCAGGCTAGGAGTGATGCTAGGTTTGGTACAGCAGTACTGCAGAGCTTGTTCCCAAAGTAGGTTCTGCATTCCCTTCTCCTGGGGGAACTGCTTGGAATACAGCAAGACTTCATGTTGTTTGAAGGAAAAATTACTCATCATAGTAATGTTGTTTCTTCTAATGGAGTCTTGCTGTATTCTGACCTCCCTCTCAGAACCTAGTTTTTGGGAAGTGGGCTGGCAGGTACAGTATTGCACCTCAGGGGTGTACCTTGTACCCTCCCTCTTTAGTGTGGGGTATTTGTTTTTGTTACTGTTGTTATGTTTGATATATACTGTATATTATATTGTCACTACCTCTTTTTTTCTTGGGTTCTCGATTTGAGTCTTTTGGGACCCAAATTGTTGCCTTTTGGCCATATATTACACAGTTTCCATAGTTAGTACGTACTTAGTTTGCTCGTAAGAATCTGATGGTTACACTGATAAGTACCAGAGACAAAGGTTTGAAAACCGAGCTCGAGCTCAACGTTCTATGCTCCTGCATAGAGTTAACTCTTTCCTCTCCGGGGCAGTTCAAGTACTGGGGCTATCTGCATAATGTCAGAAAACAGCAAGACTCCATTAGAAGAAACAACATTACTATGGCGAGTAATTTTTTTCTTCTTGGAGTGATATATGATGGACATCCACACTGACCCACCCGACCTCCCCTAGCAAGTGGCACACTGGTTTTGCTTCCAGCGGGTAAGCTCTGATGTCACAGGGCGGTGCTGAGGAAGTTACCACTTGTGTGGGTGGGAGGAGCCAGCTTGGAAACATTCCAGTGAGACTTAAGAGGAAAGGAACACTGCCAGAAGTGTGGATGCACATCGTATACCACTCCTAGAACTACTTTTACAGGTGAGTAACTTGTTTTTTGCATCCTTTTTACCTTCAGCATAGCTAAAAGAAACTTACCATCCTGTCCTATATCCCTAGTGATGCTGCTCGTATTCTTGTTTTGTCTTCGTAATAACCTTCTGGCAGTCTCTCTGCAAGACGTTACACTTTGCCCTGGTAACATCTAATGGCTTGTTTCTCGTTGCTTTAACATTTTTCTAACAGGAATGTGATGGATGAAGTCACACAACTTGAATTAAGTCAGCAACCTGCATGATGCCCCAGAATCTTTTTCAGTGGATTCCCTTTACACTCTGGTGGTGGTTACAAACTCCTTGAAACACATGCAAAAACACATTGGGTGTTTTTGGAGCTTTTACCTGCACAACCTGGCACTTAGCACTTTACAGCTTTAGTAAAGGTATTAGCAATATACATCTTTGTTTTATGCCTGCTTCTTTTAGAGGTGAACGGATGATGGGTACAGTATTTAAAAAAAAAACAAAACAACAAAACAGAACTTTTTTTTGTTTTGTTTTGGGGTTTTTTTGGTCATGAGCACCTCAGCTGTCCAACAGTATATCTTTACTGTCCTCTGAAGAGATCAGATCACCTCGGAGTCTCTCCAGATTTGACTTGGCTAATTAAGCAATATACCCCGACAGGGTGTGGGTATACTAGAGGATTTACCACGGCTGGTGTGGTTCTGGTCCCAGGCGCAGCCAAGGGACTCCTAACCACACCGTAGTGGTAAATCCTCCAGCCCATCTCCCCTGAGGGGAGTATATTGCATTATACAAAGGCCCCGCTTGTGTTTTTCACACAAAAAAAATTTTAAACGTCCGTTTCTTTTTAAAAGTTTCTGTTCGTTTGTTTTTCACTGCAGTGGTACTGCTTGGATTGTTTTGCAAGTTCTGCGCATGTCCCGGAGGATCGCAGATTTCAACCGCCACTGTTCCGAATTTTTTTTCAGCTTCTTTGCTTTGGAGAGAATAAACTACATTTTCTTTCTTTTTTTCTTTCCGGTGCTTCGTTTTTTAGGAATGGTTCGGCAGTTTTCTGAACTTTTCAGGCTAGTGACAGACTAGCAGATGTGGGATAAGGACAAGGTAATCTCGCTGTCGTCTGTGTGTTCGGCAGTGGTGTGTTTGCGAGGAACTGAGGGATTTGGCAGGGAGTTCCTGATGCGGCTGAGTGGTGGCTGGCACCATTTCCAGTGGGTACTCTGGAGGATTTACAATGCTGGAAAGGTGCCAGCCAGCCAATCAAAATGCAGGATTCTCTTTTTTTTTTTTCGCCCGTTGTATAATTCCTAATAACCCACTTGAAAGTGTCCCATTGTGTTTTGAACCCAACCATAGTCCCAACATTGACCACACTGCTTGGTAGCCTAATCCACCCACTCTGAAAAATATTTCCTTATGTATTTTTTTAAATCTTCCTCCTTCTGGATTGAGGTTGTACCCACCAGGTACATGAACTGTTCCTTAATTGTTCAGCCTGTTGTACCACTGTATGTATCTGCACATTTCTGTCATATCCTTTTTTCTGTACTGTGCTTCAGAGAGTACGTATTGAGACTCTGCATTCTCTCCTCACAGGAGCTGCCTTGCTACTCCTGTATCATTTTTGTTGCTTTCTCTGTATGATTTCCAGCCTGTCTTCTTCTTCAGATGTGGGCTTTTGAATTGCAGACAGTATCGAACTAGAGACCTGTCCAGTGGCAGCATTACCACCCATCTGCGACTGGTAAAGCCACATTTTATGTATCCTAACATCTGTTTCGCATTCTCATATGCTTTACTGCATTGGGAAGAGGTTTATAGATTATTGCTGCTAATTCTAACAATGTGAGCTTCTCACAACAAATAAAACTAGTCCAACTTTTGCATTCTGTCTCTCTCTGTGAGGTGTGGTACCCGGGAACTTGGACTTTTTGTTGTTGTTGGTTTGTTTTTTGTTAACATTATTTTATTTAATAATTATTGAAGTACAGACAACAAATTTTCATATATCATGCATATGTAGAGATGCAGTATAATGGTACAAACCATTCAGAAGAGTAATATCGTCGGGGATATACCACATACAGTAACAAACTGGAGAATCAGAATGAAAGTATCACCCAGTGATACCATAGCGCTCTCACCCCAAGTCATAGCAAAAACAGCAGATTCTCCTGGTGGTGTACTTCATAACAAAAAAAACAAAAAAAACACAAGGAGCTTGGGTGATGGATTGGGAGATGCCCAAAAGAATATGTAAGGAACCTATCTTACTTCGAGAGGGAGCTCTTGCAGCAGGTAACACCATTAGGACTGTGCACCAGGCGGGTGGCCCCCTTTTGCCCGACACCCCAACGGCGAAACATGGAAATGACCGCTACAGCGACAGTCGCTGTAATGGTCCATTTCTAGGGACATGGATATGTTGTTCATCCACACTTATTGGCAGGTATCCTTGTCGCCTTAAATCTTGCCGGAAGGTCTTCAAGCTGGCTCCTCCCACCCACCCGGGTGGTAAAACTCTCGGCTCCGCCCCATGACGCCAGATCTTCCTTACTGCTTGGAAGCTCAGGTTCCCTCATAACGCTCTGCATATAAGACTGGTTCCCTAATTCTTGGTTTTGCGAATTTAAAGTTTTCGCTAAAATAGACTTCAGTCTTCTATCCCTTATGGCTGCGATGGACAAATCGACTCCCGGTTTCCGGAGATGCCCTTGTGGGCAGAAGATGTCTCGGACGGATCCACACTCCACATGCGTCTACTGTCTAGGCCTTGAGCACGACCCGCAGGCTTGCGACCTGTGCTCTTCCTTCTCGGCCTACGTTCTCGAAGACCATGCTGCCCGTTTACAACTGGGGCGTCCTGAGAAGCGTTTTCCTCCGGTGAAGTCGAAAGAGGCCCGGTCGGCGGTTTCTGCAGCGGCGGGCTCGTCGGATCAGCTCGAGCAGATGATCGCCCTTGAAGAGGAGGCGGCGCGGGCCGCATCTACCTTGGCCGCGGCATTTGTCCCGCTCTCTCTGGGTGCCTCTTATTCAGCTTCCTTTAAGGAGCTTTGTCTGTCCCACTCTACTAAAGGAGAGGGACCAACTTCTGCTGGACCCTTTTCTCGGTCCAAAAAGAGAGACAAGGGTAAGTCCCTCCGTCTACGCTCTTGGGAGCGGGAAAGATCCCTCTCCCCGAGTCGTCGGCCGTCGACTTTGGTCGACCGCTCGGCTTTGGCCACTGGTCTCACGGTGTCCCCGTCAGGCCAGTTGACCAAGACTCCCGTCGACGCGGTCGAGATTTTTCTCGACCCGTCGGACGGGTTGTTGACAGGAAGCGAAAATCCTCTCTCCCGGTTCCCACGGTGGGAGTTGAGGACCCGTGGGCTTGCCAGTGCCTCCGGTTCCGGAGCCTGGGTGAACCCTCGAACCGAGGAGTGCGGTTCCCCACGACACCTCCCTTTTCCGTCCCTCGGGAAAGCGAGGTTCTGATCTCGGACTTCTTGGCGGTCCAGCCGATCCCGCTGTCATAGGCGTCTCGGTCTACGGCACCGCAGAGCGAAATGTCGCTCCTCGTCCCCTCCTCCCTCGGACGAGGGCTGCTTGGCGTAAGTTAAATCGGCGATACTGACGACCTCATGTGGCAACAGCTCCTTCTGACTGGGAACAAGTCAACGCCGTCGCCTTCCCCGGCCATTAGGTGGCTGTCACCGTAGCGGCCGAAACAACCCCTCGACTTACCCAAGGAGCCTGTTCCCAGGCCGGTTGTTCGGCCAAAACCAGCTGCTCCACTGATCCCGGTGGAACCTCCGCCTCCACAGCCGTTATTTGGGGCTCCGACCAAGAATTCTTGGTCAGCTCAGGGCCTGCCCCATAGGCTATCTGTTACCCTCACTCCCGATCGTCCTCGGCAGGTGGAGGGTGGCTCAGGCCCGAAGCAGCTCTTTGCGGACTCTTCCGAGTCCGACGGCGATTCCTCTCTTTTCTCCAGGCGAATGGACTTAGACTCCTCAGGAGGACAGTCGGTGGACGATAGCCCTTCGTCCTACGTAGGATTGCTTCAGCTCATCTCGGAGTCCACCGGGATGAAGCTCAAACCCATCTCTAAGCGGGCTAGGTATCCCCTCACGGTTATTCTGGACCGAGGGGATTCCCCTACGGAGGCCCTTCCGGTGGCCGAGGCCATAGTGGGCCCAGCCTTGGAGCTCTGGCAGCGCCCTGCTTCCTGCCCTGCGCCTTCGGCCAGGATGGCCAGGAAGTATCACGGTCCCTACGGTTCCTTGTCCGGTTTTGAACACCCTCGGCCGAGGGTTGGTTACCGACAGCGTTTTCCGGCGTGCGAGGCGCTGGAAGGTGGACAAACCTCGACAAGGAGTCCAAGAAATTGGACTATGCCGGGCGAAAAGTCTACGCTGCGTCCTCCCTCGGCCTTCGTCAGGCCAGTTCGGCCGTCCTCATGGCACATTTCTCTCATGCCCTGTTGGGCTCCCTGGACGAGGTTGTCCCTCATCTTCCCGCGGACCTGCAGACCACGGTTAGGCAGGTGCGGGACCAGGGCATGGCAGTGGCCAAACAGCAGCTTCAGACTGCTCTGCACATTGGGGACTCATGTGCCAGGTCTGTAGCGGCCGTAGTGGCTATGCATCGTCGGGTTTGGCTGAGGATATCCACCTTCACTTCGGATACCCAGCACAAGTTGGCGAATGTCCCCTTCTTGGGGACCAACCTCTTCGGCCCTGGGGTGGAAGGTCACCTACAGAGGATCGAGAAGTCCAATGCTACCTTGGACTCAGTCTCATCCGCTCAGAAGGACAAAGGCCGCAAACCACAGCCTAAGCCCTTTTGTCCCTCTGCACCCACGGCACGTCCGGCCAACAACGTCAGGAGCCAGCAGGCTCGAGCTTGGCATCCCAAACCCAAGCCGGGACTTCCTCCAACAGGAAGCAGGAGGTAAGGCCCAGGAGATCCCTCGGCGGTCCCTCCTCCAAGCCTGCCCAGTGACGGGTTGAGGGGTGTCGCCCCCAACCCCGTCACCTCACCCCAGGTTCCCCCCGTGGGGGGACGGCTCCGTCACTTCCTTTCTGCCTGGTCCGTTATTACCACGGACAGGTGGGTGTTGGAGGTGGTGGGAAAAAGCCTGCCCTTGGAATTCGAGCAGGCCCCGCCCTTCAGAGCCGTCGCACCTTGGGAGGCATCGGGGTCCGCAGCCTCACTGTCGGCTCGCTGAGCCGACATCGCTCTCCTCCTCCAGAAGGAGGTGATCAGGGAGGTGACGGACCCTCCCTCAGACCCGGTGTTTGTGTCCAGGTACTTCCTGGTTCCGAAACGGATTGGGGGCTGGCGCCCCATTCTCGACCTACACGACCTAAACAAGTTCCTAAGGTCTCGAACCTTCAGGATGGTCACTCTGGCTCAGATAATACCATCCTTGAACAGCGGCATGTGGTTCTGCTCTCTGGACCTGCAGGACGCGTTCTTTCATGTCCCTATCCGTCCGTCACATCAGAGATTCCTTCGCTTTCGAGCGGAGGGATCCCTTTTCGAGTTCCGAGCCATGCCCTTCGGCTTGTCTCCAGCTCCCAGGGTCTTCACCAAATGCATTGCAGTGGTGACAGCATTCCTGTGGCATCAAGGGGTCCGAGTGTACCCTTACCTGGATGACTGACTGATAGCAGCCCCCTCCAGACAGGAGGTGGAGCGGTCCAGAGATCTGGCCCTCCAGATTTGCTCTCAAGACGGCCTTCTCATCAACGAGGCCAAGTCGGAACTCGAGCCGAAGCAGGTGATTCTTTTCATCGGGGCAAAGCTCGACTCTCTTCGAGCCAGAGCTCGGCTCCCGGCGGACAGGGACGAGGTTCTTTCCTCCTTTGCCCAATCATTTCTGGTTGGGCAAGCGCGCCCTTCCCGGGACTTCCTGCGCCTCCTGGGTCTCATGGCGGCCTGCACCAGCGTGTTCCGTTGGGCCCACTGGCATATGCGTCCTCTTCAGTGGGGACTGGCCAGCCAGTGGTCAAAACGCTGCGATCCATTGGACCAGCTAGTGATGGTGACCCAGGGGATGTGGAACGCTCTCCGGTGGTGGACCATTCCAGTTCATCTGCAGGAGGGCATCCCGTTTGTCCGCCCCGAGCCGACGGTCTCTCTGTCTACCGATGCCTCTCTGGTGGGTTGGGGTGCCCATCTGGGGAAACACCGGGCGCACGGCCTCTGGTCCCCGTGGGAGTCCCGATGCCACATCAACCTGCTGGAGCTCTGAGCGGTCCGCCTAGCTCTCACCGCCTTTGCTCCGTTTCTCCGGGGTCAAGTGCTCCAAGTCCAGACGAACAGTACCACGACCATGTACTATCTAAACCGCCAGGGCGGGACGCGCTTCATGCTTCTATGCAAGGAAGCTCTCTGCATTTGGTCATTCGTGCGCAGCCTGGAGGTGGATCTCCTAGCCATTCATGTGGCAGGAGCCTCCAACACCCTGGCCGATGCCCTAAGCCGGATGGGGCTGCGTCCACGAGTGGTCTCTCCTGCGGAGGTAGTACAAGATCTGTTCTCCCATTGGGGCACACCTCAGGTGGACCTGTTTGCCTCAGGAGAGCAGAGGCTGAGGCTGTTCCATGCCCGCCCCCTCAGCAGGGCTCGCTGCGAGGATGCCTTCGAGGCCGTGGACCCCGGGCCTCTTCTCGCCTTCCCCCCATTCCCTTGATACAAGGTGCTTCTCAAAGCAAGGAGGGACAAGGCGCAGGTGATTCTGATAGCCCCAGACTGGCCCCGCCAGTTCTGGTACCCAGATCTCCTCAGCCTCAGCTCCAGGCTCCCGAGGCAGCTTCCAGCTCGCCCGGACCTGCTCTCAGTCAATCAGGGTAAAGTGCTCCATCCGGACCTTCGATCCCTGCACCTGACGGCCTGGTTCCTGAGCGGCTAGAGTTCCAGGCCTTGGGTCTTTCCGACAAGGTCCTCAATGTAGTTGAGGTGTCCCGTAAGGAGTCGACCAGGAAATGCTATGCCTTCAAATGGAAGAGGTTTTCCATTTAGTGTCAGGGCAAGGGCTTGGACCCTTCCTCCTGTTCCTTGGCAAGCATCTTGGACTATTTATGGTCCCTTTCTCAGCAAGGGCTTAGGTCAACGACCCTAAGGGTGCACTGGCAGCCATCTCTGCTTACCGGGCACGGTCCGGGAAGCAGTCGGTGGCGCAGGAGAAGGTGGTCTGGCGCTTTTTCAAAGGCCTTGATCACATTTCCCCTCCGGTGCGAGAACCTCCACCTCCGTGGTGCTGCTGGTACTGGCAAAGCTCATGGGCAAGCCATTCGAACCAATGCACAGGTGTGAAAACTCTCACCTGTCGTGGAAGACCGCCTTCTTGGTGGCTATCACGACAGCCAGAAGGATGGGAGAGCTCCAGGCACTTTCCATCGAGTCTCCTTACCTGGTCTTCCACAGGGACAAGGTTGTCCTGCGCCCCCACCCAAAATTCCTTCCGAAGGTGGTGTCGGAGTTTCACCTTAACCAGGTGTTGACTCTGCTGGTGTTCTACCCCAATCACACCTCGGAGGCCAAATATAGGCTCCATACTTTGGACCCTAGAAGGGCACTAAGCTACTACAAGGAGAGCCTGCAGCTGAGGGGTCGAGAGGTTAGCCAGCTGTTTTTGTCTCGCTGAAACCGCACCTGGCAGACCTGCAGCCAAGCGGACGATAAGCAGGTGGGTCACCTCCTGCATAGATCTCTGCTACAAGTTGGCGGGCATGCAGCCTCCCAGAGAGATAAGAGCTCATTCTACCCGCCATACTGTTGCATTGGTGGCTGCTTCCAGGGACGTCCCTATCCAGGAAATCTGCAGGGCTGCTACCTGGAAGTCAGCACACACCTTCATCACCCATTAACACATCGACCTTGAGTCACGCCGGGATGCTGGTTTTGAGGCCTCGGTTCTCAGTCTCTTTCCCTAAGTAGGGGTGTCGTCTTGCCTCCTCCTCCCGGAGAACTGCTAGAAATCTGCCAATAAGTGTGGATGAACAACATATCATGTCCCTAGAAATACAGGTTACTCACCTTTAACAGGAGTTCTAGGAATGGTATATGTTGTTCATCCTGACCAACCTCCGGCTTGACGCACAACCTGAGCTTCCAGCGGCCAGATCTGGCGCCATGGGCGGAGTCGAGTTTTACCACCCGGTGGTGGGAGGAGCCAGCTTGAAGACCTTCCGCAAGATTTAAAGCGGCAAGGATACCTGCCAATAAGTGTGGATGAACAACATATACCATTCCTAGAACTCCTGTTACAGGTGAGTAACCTGTATTTCCGTGTTTTGCCTTCCCAGTGTCCAGCCCCTCCCGGACCAACTCCGACCTGGAGTTGGAATCCTAAAGTCTGGGGGATGCAGCCCCCACAGAAAACACTGGGGCAGGCGGCACAATACTTGCGTCGGTATTGTGTGTCGCTGTGCGGGAGGTCAACAGGTTTACTGCCGACCTCACTTGGTGCTTCCGTGCCAGGCACTAGGACCCCACGGAAACAACATTTCTAGCTAGCAGTCCAAGGCTGGGGACTTCCCCCTGACGTTGGCCCCACCCAGATGTCCCACGTGGTATAAAGGGGGCGGTCCCCCAGTACTACCTCGGTTCTTTGCCCGCCATTGACCCACTAGTATTGGCTCCACAGATGCCTCTCTGGCAGTCGACCGCCATTTTCATGTTTTGCGCAGTACCGTTCATTAGCGTTTTTTCTCTTCACCTTTTTCTCATTTTTTTTGCATGTCTTCTTCATCCACACAGTAGTGAAAGTCTGAGTGCACATGTGGAGCAGATCCTGGCTAGAGACAGCCATTCAGCCTGCCTTATCTGTTTGGGCCCGGGCCACAAGCCAGATGACTGCCAGCATTGCCAGAAGTTTAAGAAGAAGACACAAATCCACCACCTCAGGATGTTAAAGGCATACCTCCTGCAACAGCAAGTGGCCACAGGATGTCCGACCTCTGGGGGACACTACCCCAGAAGGAGCAGTGCCACCGGTCCCAACATCTAATGGTAAAGAGCTGGCAGACCGGATGCTCCGCAAGGGCTGTCACCAGGGGCCACTACCTCAACGTCCCTACCTCGCCACCAGCAAAGCTTGTCCTGTTGGGGAAGGTAGGAGCTTTGTTTAATTCTTGGTGGAATACCATAAAAGGGGATCTGCTGCCTAGGCCATGAGAGCAGTCCCCTAGCCCTAGAGGACACCCGCCTCTGGTTTCACCCAGGGAGCCCTCACCCCAGAGGCCTCTGAGACTGCCTTTGACACCTGACCGCCCACCATTGGAAGACAATGGCCAGGGGTCTCCAGCAACTAGCAGCCATGGTCGACACATGTCATCCATAGCCTCGTCCAAAGGACATCCGCATTCATTCTCAGACGATGATGCAGGGAACCCTTCTTCCTACTACCCTGAGGACAAGCTGCCTCTACCCTCACCGGACCATAAAAAGGACTCTCCCAGGTCTCCCCCAACGACCCTTCCTTTTTGGATGTGATGCGGCACATCCAGTACCTCAACGAGTGGGACATGGAGGAACTTGACCCCGAACGCCATTGCCTGGCAAAGTTCCTAGGGACAAATGATCCAAAGCCTTTGATCATCCCTCCACTAGTGGAGCCATTCCAGCATGTCACAGAATTGGCCTGGAAGCACCCTTCTATTACTTCGGCTGTCCCCAGGGAGGCAGACCGCCTATACAGAACACCAAAAGGAGAGTCTCACCTGAATGAGCAACCAAAGGCAGACTACATGGTGCTGATGGTTGGTCATGGTAGGGTACAGCAACCAAAGCATATGAATTCCTAGCCACTGGATCCAGAATCTAAGAAACTGGACCAGATGGGCCACACAGTGTACTCCGTGGCCACCTATACAGTCAGGTCCCTTAACTTTTTGGCACACATGGTAATGTACCAAAAGTCTGTTGAATAAGGCCTTGAACTTAGCCAAGGCTCAGCCTGATTCTGACAGCAAATCTGAGCTCATGGCAGTCTTTCAGTCCGGCATTGATGTAGGCAAGCATATCTTCTGCAGCTCATACAACTCAAAAGATACGACCGTCAGTGCAGCTGCCACAAGGATGTGTATGAGACGCCACGCCTGGCTACAGGTCTCGGGATTCTGGCAGGATCTGCAGGATGCAATCCTAGATGCACCCTTTCAAGGGTCAGTTCTCTTTGGTCCAGATTCCAAGAACCTGATCACTGGGCTACAGGACTCCGTCAAGCAGTTTCCGACATCCACAGGATGTGTAAATTGGAACCAGCAACTGCCAGACGCCACCCCTTTCACAAAAGCCAGGGTCAGCAACCAAAAGGGGGGGTTTCAAGAGAGGGGGCCATCCGCTGCCTTTAGGCACACTGGGACCCAAAAACACCAAAAATGCCAGAACTCCCTTGCCTACCCCCTCCGCCTCGGCATGACTCCCTGCCTGCCCCCCCCCCCAACCTCCGGTGGAGTTTCAGGGGGAGGCAGTAGGTGGGAGATTCTCACTTTACCTCAACGGATAGTCCAATATTACCACAGATCAGTTGGTGCTCCAGATTATAGAAAGAGGGTACACCCTGGAGTTAACCTAGATCCCACCAGACAGCCCAGTTGTCCCCATCCACTGCTCCCCATCCCATGCGGCTCTCATATAGGCAGAAATTCAAGCCCTCTTGGAAAAGAGAGCGATTCAGAAAGTATCTCTAGGTCACAGAGGAAGAGGATATTACTCCCTTTTCTTCCTTGTACCAAAGACGATGGGGGACCTCCATCCCATCATAGATCTGAGCCAACTGAGCACCTTCATCGAATACAGAAGGTTCAGGATGGTGACACTGCCTGGCCTGCTGCCCATGATCCACCAAGGGGACTGACTGTGCTCCCTAGACATGCAGGACGCCTATATGCACATAAAGATCTTGCCGTCCCACAGAAAGTATCTCCACTTCACCTTCCAGGGAGAACACTATCAGTTCAGAGTGCTACCATTCAGCCTTTCGTCAGCACCGAGGGTCGTCACCAAGTGTTCGGCAGTCGTGGCAGCAGCTCTCAGGAGGAGGGGTCATTATGTTTACCCCTACCTGGATGACTGGCTTCTTATAGCCTCTACGGCAGAACATCTGTGTCATTCAGTAGAGACCTTCCGTCTGTTCCAAGAATTGGGGATCACTCTGAACTTCCCCAAGTCATTCCCCTGGCCTACCCAAAGGCTGCAGTACATAGGGGTGGTTTTGGACACCGTCCTGGGAATGAGCCTTTCTCCCCCAGATTGAGCAGACAAGTTAAGGGCGATTGCTTGGAGGGTCATCTCTACAGATCCGATCCCGGCAAGAGTGGTGGTGCAGCTTTTAGGACACATGGCCACGGCCATTACCATGGTTCCCCTTGCCCGCCTGCATATGAGGATCCTGCAGTGGAACCTCAGGGTTCAATGGGACCAATGCATGAACAATTTCTATCAATCGGTCAGAATCTTCAAAGCGGTACATTGAACTCTGGAATGGTGGATCACCCCTTCTTGGCTGGACGCTGGGGTTCCCTTTCAGTACATCAGTCCTCAGCAGGTCCTGACTACGGACACCTCTGGGCTAGTCTGGGGGGTGCATCTGGCATCCCACCAGGCAAGGGGCACCTGGACCTCTGTGGAATGCAATCTCCACATCAGCATGCTGGAAATGAGGGCCGTTATGCATGCCCTGCAGGCCTTCCAGTCGGTGCTTTTCCAGGTCCTCTGTTAGTCCAGTCAGAGAACACTCCAGTGTCTTCTATCTCAACAAGCAAGGGGCCATACATTCTTACCCCCTGTGCAGAGGCCATAAGAATCTGGCAGTGAGCAGTGGATCACAACCCAGAAATAACAGTGGTTCATGTTCCAGAAATTCACAACATCCTCGGAGACAACCTAAGATGCTTTTGGTCTCAGAGTCACAAATGGGAGCTACTGCAAGAGGTCATAGATCTCTTTGAAAAGTGGGTCAGCCAGAACTGAACCTCTTTGCGTCCCCACACAACTCCAAACTGACCAATTTCTGCTCGCTAGATCCAGGGCCTGATGTTTTCTGACGTGACGCATTGTCCATCTCTTGAACTGGGAGGTTCCTGTATGCCTTCCTTCCTTCCCTTCCCTTTCCACTCTTCCAGAGAGTGCTACTCAAGCTGCAGGCAGAGAGTGCACTTGTGATTCTTGTAGCACCCTTTTGGCCTCTACAAATCTGGTTTCCGTTGCTCCAGCAATTGGTATCGGAATTGCCAGTCCCATTGCCCCTGTCTACTCACTTGCTCTCCCAGGAGCAGGGAACCCTAGTACATCAAATCTTCAGTCTCTGCATCTGCATGCATGGCTCCAGCAGACTTAGTCAGGGGCAGATTTGGAGTGTCCTGTAGAGTGGCAGGGAGAAAGCTCTCGACTAGAGCAATATGCCACAGAAATGGAAACATTTCTGCCCTTAGGCACCCAAATTCCTGGACCACTTTCACTGTTCAGTGGAATCTGTGCTGGAGTACCTTCTCTCCTTATTAGATATGGGACTCGGCTACTCATCCATTAAGGTGCACCTTTTTGTGCTGTCAGCTTACCATGCGCCGATGGGAGGGAAAGCTCTGGCACAATTGGATTTGTGCAAGACCTTCTTATAGGGTATCTTCCACATCAAACCTCCCAGGCAGGACCCTGTCCCTCCATGGGATCTTCTTTTTATGTTAGAAAAACTTATGTTGCCTCCCTTTTGAGCCAGCTGCAAGTTGAGAGCTACACTTTATCTCCTGGAAAGCGTTACTTTTAGTTGCCATTACTTCCACCAGAGGTGTCGCAGCCTCCTTTGTGTACCTCAAAAATGTTTGTGCAGTGGATCTCTGTGCAGCTGCTACTTGGAATTTAGTCCACACCTTCATTAAGCACTACAGTCTGGACATTGCTTCCGGAAGGAGAGCAGGTTGTGGCCTTGTGATCCTCCAGGAACTACTCTACTAAGGCATGCTAAGGACTCTGTTCATCCTAGTCTGCCACCCATCTGACCTGGGTCAATTCTTGTACTGCTTGAGACTGTCCTTTTTTTTTTATGTTTGCCCCTCTGTCTTGCTGCCAAATATCCGCCTGGTCACGGTACCTTCATGTGGCTTCCACATTCCCGCTGTGCTCATCCCCCCCGAAACCCCCGACTTGAGGGTGGGGTCATTCCTCGATCCTTGTAACCGTCTGGAGAGAGACAGTTGGGAGGTTAATTGAAGTCGAAGGCAGGCTTCACTGAGGCGGCAGACAGAGGGAATTTTTCTTCCCATTTTTTTACTGCGGGTGGGGATATGCAATGACGTCCTGCGTCCGCCCTGCCCCCCTTGGTACTGTTGTTCGTCGGCAGCTATGGTGCCCCTGCCTCCGCCAGGGGTCTGTTGAGTGCCAGACGAAATCCCCACCCTTCCCCCGGAGAAGGAGACTTGTCCACAGGACACTTCATCCTTTTCCCCCGGCCGGCCCTCCAGCGACCCGGGTCTGTTCCCGAACCCAGGTCACTGGCATCGCAAGCAGAAATCCAACAGCTGCGCTGACGGTCCAGCACTCTTGAGACTCTGTCCTAATGGTGTTAACTGCTGCAAGAGCTCCCTGTTGAAGTAAGATACTACAGTTACGTAATTAACTTACCGTAACAGTAGATCTTAAAGAGGAGCTCTTGCAGCAGGTGGATTTCCCTCCCACCTGCCCCTGGGGTTATGTAACTGTACTTCTCTCTGGGGGACAGGAGATCCTCCTCTGTTCCCCATCCTGAATGCCAGCCAGGTCTCTGGCAGGTGAACTGAGGTGGTGCTGGGGACCACCTCTTTTATACCACATGGGACGTCGGGGCAGTCCCCCGCCATGGACTGCTAGCTCGAAATTGTTCCAAGGGGTCCTAGTGCTTGGCGGCATAGTCCTAATGGTGTTACCTGCTGCAAGAGCTTCTTTCAAAGATCTGCTGTTAACGGTAAATTCTTACGTAACTGCACTGTATCTTACAATACCACCTGAACTTGGGGGGTTCTGAAAAAACTACAGAGGCTGCCCCAGTTCCCCTTTACCAATCTTTGGCAGGGCTACAGGAATAAACTAATACAAAGGCGAATCTTCTTTAATGAAAGATATGCTCCCAGCTTCCTCTGATGCTCTTAACCCAGGTTGCCAATATGTGAGCTAGAAAAATAGCAGAAGGACTGGTCTCATTATAACAGTAAATGTAAGATTGTTTTGAAAAGATAATCCATTCCTCCCCACAGACTGCATCTCGCCAGCAGCTACAAGGTAGTCTCAAATTTTATACAAGTTTCTGGTTGCTTCCTCATGTCCATGCAGCTACAGGGTAGTCTCAAACATTATACCAGTCTCTGGCTGCTTCATGCAGATGTCCCTGCAAAAGTAAGTCAGTGTTCCAGATACAGCAGCCACAGTTCATTCTGTACCTTCCTTCTGCACATTCAGAATTTTATCTGTCAGGAACCCAGTTGCCTATGGATCTGTAAAATCTTCATTGAGGTTATCTCTTACATCAGGCCACACCTGTGGAGCTACAACCACCAGGCACTAGGACCACACAGAAATGTTTCTACCTAGCAATTTACTAGGTGCTGCCCAGGACAAAGTCAGCCAAATGATGTCCCTCTCATCTAAACGTGGGCAGCCTTTTCTTGCCATTGACCATCGCACGTCGGACTCCATGGAGACACTGCCGCTTTAGTCGACCAGCATAATTGTGATATTCTATTTTTATTTTCTTTCTCACCGTAGTTTATCATTTTATTTCTAAAGTGATTTTCGCTCTTTGTTTATGCCAACTGACACCGAGAAACTCTTCAGATACTGCAGGTGCAGTAAGAAAATCTACAACAAGGTCAGTTTTCATGTGTGTTAAATGTTATTCTTTATTATATTTACATTTTGTTAAAATATTTAGCATAGATTGTTTAGGTGGTCACTGCTCTGTTTTGATCTTCGGCTGTAAATGTGCCATTAGAACACTAGAGGGAGCATGACCACACTGCCTAGTTTGAACTTTAACTCAAGTCAAGTCCATTTTATTTCTTTAGCACCCAATCCCTGAGGCTTTGGGGGCCTTACATAGAGGTGAAAACAATTTACAAACAAAATACAGCATTTTAAATCCAGGTCAATAAATTATAAAACATATAATAAATAATAACCATAAATAATCTTAAAGCTCATTCAGCTTTTGGTTAAAATTAGTGAGCTACGAATGCCTGATTAAAAAGATGTGCCTTAAGGCCCCACATGAAAGTTTCCACGAAGGAAGACTCCCTTAATGATCGTGCTAGGGAATTCCATAACACTGGTCCCGCTACTTCAAAGGCGCGGTCTTCCAAAGTCTTTAACCACGCCCTAGGGACCACAAGGAGGCCCTCTTCGGAAGAACATAGTGAGCACACCGGGTGGACAAGTGTCAGGAGGACAGACAGATAGCCAGGACCGGAGCCTTATAGGGCTTTATTGGTGAGCAAGCCCACCTTGAAGGCAATCCTCCACCTGACCGGCAACCAGTGCAGTTCGCATAGAACCTCGGTTATGTGAGCGGACCTCGAAAGGCCCGTCAGCCAGGCTGCAGCATTCTGCATCAGCTGCAGCTGGCAGAGGTTGCCTCCACTGACCCTGAAGTATAGAGCATTACATTAATCAAGCCTGGATGTAACAAAAGCATGCACCGGTGAGGGCAGGTCATCATGCAGGACTAAAGGTTTAATCCGGGCGACATTCCTTAAGTGGTAAAAAAAACACTCTGGACGACAGCAGACACCTGAGCTTCAAGTGTCAAGCCGTCGTCAAGTATGACGCCAAGATTTCACACCTTAGTGGCCACCACCAGTGAGGTGGACCCCCAAGAACAACCCTGTTCCTGCTCTGGTGACGACCTCATCCCACCAACGGTCAGGCTCAGTCACTATTACCTCCATCTTGTCCAGGTTAAGCCTCAACCAGTTAGAGGACATCCAGTCCCGGATCTCGGATAGGCTGTTATTTAGCACGTCCACAGCGTCAGATGTCCTGGGGGCAAAGGACATATACAGCTGGGTATCATCTGCATAGCAGTGAAAACCCAGATCGTAATGCCTGATGATATCACCCAGGGGCAGCATGTACACCACAAATAACATGGGCGACAAGATCGAGCCTTGAGGCACTCCGCAGGTCAGGAGTTTCAAGCAGGAGGAGAAATTCCCTATCACTACTTGTTGCATCCTGCCTGTCCAAAAAGGACTCAAACCAGCTGATGACTTTGCCGGTGAGTCCACAGAACTCTCTCAGGTGGTCAAGCAAAGCCATGTGGTCTGCGGGGTCAGATGCTGAAGAGAGATCTAGGAGAACGAGAATTGACCATTCCCCTCTGTCTCTCACCCTGAGGAGATAATTTTGCACCCTGATCAGCGCTGTTTCAGTGCTGTGCTTTCTTGTATATCCAGACTGCAGAGGCTCGTATATGTCAAAGGCCATCAGGTGAGCCTCAAGCTGCAAAGTCACCACTTTCTCCACTGCCTTCCCCAAGAATGGAAAATTAAATACAGTTTGATAATTTGCCAAGATGTCAGGGTCAAGTGATGGTTTCTTTAGTAGGGGCCTCACCAACACCTCCTTCAAGGTGCCAGGGACCCCCCCCCCCACCGAGAGTAAGCAACAGACAATCTCAGCAAACACTGGACCAACAGACTCTGCACATCCCACTAGAAGATGCATCGGGCCCGGGTCCAGTTCACAAAAAGTGGGTCACAGCTTCAAAATTACCTTGATGACCTCAGCCATCCCCACTGGCCAAAACTCAATCCCAGACAGCTGGGGTGCTTCTGTCCCTACCAGGCTGTATACTGCAGGACAGAGCATGCTCCACTGGAGATATCTGGTCCTGATGGAGGACACCCTGTTAGAAAAGAACTGAGCGAACTTTTCGCACTGTGTGATTGAAACTGCTCTTTTCGGCTGCAGACAGGCTGGGTGAAGTAGCCTGTCTACAGTATGAAAGAGCAGAGCTGGTCTGTTCCTTCCTGCAGCAATCTCCCTGGATAGGAACTCTGCCTTCTTACGATTGATTACCCTTTGATATTCACTGTAATGAATTCTCAAAGCCAGTTTGTCATGCAAGGCCCCTGGTCCTCTTCTAGCAACGCTCCTACTTCCAACCCCTGGTCTTCATCTTGAGAGCCCCATCAAACCACAGGGATCTCAAGTGAGAAGACTTGGGTCATATAGGGATCGGTGCAACAGTATCTAATGCCTTGGTGGCTGCATTATTATATGTTGCCACTGCCTCATTCAACCCCGTCGCACATGCAGCACTCGTACCAGAAAAATCCACTACTGCCAATGGTCCCTCTGGGGATAAACCCCTCAAAGGGCAGTAGCGGACCATCTTGGCAGGGGAGGGACTAACAGGGGGACCCTGAACAAGAATTCCACCATGCAATGATACGTGAGATCTGTGATCTCAAGCCCCAGTGAAAATGCTAAGTCCAAGGTGTGGCCGTGGCAGTGGGTTGCGGAAGCAACCGTGCGAGGCACAGTGATATCATCATTTGGAGGAGGTCCTTCCCAAAATGCAAGAGTTCATCGTCAACTCAGGCATTGAAGTCCCCCAGAATCAACCATCTGGGTGACTCCCAACACCCTGTAGGCGACGACATCCGTGACTTCCTGCAGGAATTCCCCTCATGCCCCAGGGGCAATAAATGAGGAAGATACTGCAGCCTGCACCCGACCCCCACGTACAGCCACGCATTCAAACGACAAAGTAAACTCAACTGGGTGCACGGAGAATTTCAAGTCAGATCTAACACGGATGACCACACCCCCCACCCCTCGGTTGCCTTCTCAGACAGTGCACTACAGAGTACCTTGATGGGATGGATGCCTCTAAAACTGGACCTGCGTTGTCCCCCAACCAGGTCTATGTGATGCATGCCAGGTCAACTGAAGAAATCAAGTCAACCATAAGAGCTGTCTTGTTTCTCATCAACCTAGCATTGCGTATCACCACCCGCAGGGGACTGGTGCAGGCTGCCGGTCCATCTGCTACCTGCCCACTTGTTCCGGTGGGAACCCTGGGAATGGAAACCAAACACATCTGGCCTCTCTCATGTTCCCATTTTGCCCCAGGGTGCCTCCTGGATCTGACCACCCTGGTGCTACTCACCCCAGCCATTGTATAGTTCCATCTCCTAAGCAACAGTTCAGGGCTGAAATTATGCAGTTTGTAGGACTAACTCATACATCTCAAGAAGAAACATCACCAGGGTAATTCTTCTCATCTCCTCCAGGTTCTTTTCCTTCTTTGAATGCTCCACCCTCATCCCATTGATGCAGTAATGTGTATGCGGATTTCTGCTACCAATGTGCATTACTTTGTATTTATTAGCATTGAATTTCTGTTGTCATATACAAAAAAATTTTCCAGCCCCTCTACATTTCTTTTCATTGTACTAATTATAGCAAGAAGAGAGTATTTGTTTTTTTTTTTATACATCATAATTTTATTAAACATTTGTCATTTAAATAACACAGAACCAACACAACATACATACAATATCACACATGCCCCCACAATGAAAAGCATCATGGGCTACATATGCAAATCACCACAGAATGTTATGCTGGTTCAGCTTTAAGCAGAATTGCATGGTGCCAAAAGGCCTCTCTCACTCACACACACCCTTTGCAAAGCGTGCTAACAGATGACATAGACACGTGTTTCGTCCTACCAGGACTCATCAGTATGCCTCGTCTGTTTGACACCCCAGTGGAATGAACCAGCTACCCTAAGACAGTGTGTCTTGGTTATGTTGTGGTGAACCCATTAAATGTCATCTGTTGGCACCCTTTGCAAACTGTGTGAGAGACCTTTCGGGACACCATGCAATTCTGCTTAAAGTTGAACCAGCATAACATTCTGTGGTGATTTGCATATGCAGCCCATGATGCTTTTCATTGTGGGGGCATGTGTGATTTTATATTTTCTTGAAACTTGGCTTCCCAGCCAAATGCCCTTGGGGGTAACCCTTGCCTCAGTGTTTGCGCACAGAGGTTCTTTGTCTTTTAAAAGGTTTTTTTATTTTAATGGGTTCACCACAACATAACCAAGACACACTGTCTTAGGGTAGCTGGTTCATTCCACTGGGGTGTCAATCAGACGAGGCATACTGATGAGTCCTGGTAGGATGAAACACATGTCTATGTCATCTGTTAGCACCCTTTGCATACTGTGTGAGAGGCCTTTTGGCACCATGCAGTTCTGCTTAAAGTTGAAGCACATAACATTCTGTGGTGATTTGCATATGCAGCCCATGATGCTTTTTATTGTGGGGGCATGTGTGATTTTGTATTTTCTTGAAACTTGGCTTCCCAGCCAAATGCCCTTTGGGGTAACCCTTGCCTCAGTGTTTGCGCACAGAGGTTCTTTGCCTTATATATACAATATCTTAACTTATCAAAACCATGTACATCAGGGTCCAGTTCATTTCAAATATAGATTTAGTAGTTATTATGTTTAATCACAATATTGCACAGTATGTTCTTAATCCATCAGTAGTCCATGAAATATAGAGACACAGTTACTATATTGGTTAGGTCATGCTGTGTCTCCAATGGGGGAAAGGCTCCAGGACACCCCCAACACCCCAGAGCCACACATACCATCTACCTCAGTATATTTATCTTACACCAATCAGCCCGTAAAATCTGAGCTTCTACCGGGGTCAGAGAAGATATAAAGGGGTCCCATTTATTAAAACATTGCTCCCCCCTCTCGGTGATCATATAAGAGAGCCGTTCCAACGCCAGGGTATGCATGACTAGGTTGCGCCACTGCTGAATTGCAGGTGTTACCCCTGAGACCCAGGTGTTTAAAATGCAGTGCTGTGTCAGTGCCAGCAACACATGAACCCATCGTGGCAGTAGGTCCCACCCCTCCATATTCCAGAAAGCAACAGGAGAGGTGTTGCTGGAACCGGGTGCCCAACCAGTGCCAAGAGCTTCTGCGTGACTCCTGATCAAAAGATCTGCAGTACAGGGCAAGCCCCAAAATAATGAAAATAGGAGCCCAACTCCTTACCATACCTCCCGCATATTGGAGACGGAGCAGGGTTAAATTTGTGAACTGTCAAGGGTGGGCAATACAGCCTATGAATAAATTTATAATAAGATTCCTTGTATCTATTACAAATTAGGATACCCCTATGCAAGTTTAAAATCATGCCAGTTTTCATCTTGTATTGAGATCCCTCGGTCCTTTTCCCATAAGGCTCTTGTTTTACCCATTCTGTCTGGGAGAAATTGCCTTCCTTATAAGCAGTTTTCCGGATAAGAACCCTGGTCTGTTTCCTAGCAGAGTATGTCAGTTGTTCGACCGAGGCAAGTGGAGAATCGACCACTCGGTCCTGACCCAAGCTTTTGTTGTACGCTTGAAGCTGCAGATATAAACAAAAGTGTGTGAGGGGTATCCCTATGGCCTCCCATATCTCTTTGAAAGACCAAAACCCATCCCAGGCATAAAGGTCACCCACACATCGTACCCTTTCTTCATCTCATATCCTGAATCCAAGATCTGATCGCCCCGGTAAGAAAAAAGGGTTTACCACCACCAGGATCAGTAATGTCTCTTCATCTCTTACCCGCATAAGACTGTTTATTTGCTCCCATCCCTCTATAACAGCTAGCACCATAGGATTGACGTGATCGGTGTTCAGATATATCTGGCGGCCCTGCTTCAATAAATAAGTGAAGCGACCTGGACATTCAGATTCTTCCAGGTCGACCCAACATAGAAACATAGACTTTGACGGCAGATAAGGACCGCTTGGCCCATCTAATCTGCCCATTTCCCTACCTACAGGATAGGCCACAGATCCTAGTTAACCAACAGCCTGTTTCTTCCTACCCCCCCCCCCCCCCACAAGAATTGCCTTATGTCTGTCCCATGCATTCTTGAATTCTCCCACAGTTTTAGACCCCACAACCTCCTCAGGAAGGCTGTTCCATGCATTTACTACCCTCTCTGTGAAAAAATACTTCCTCACGTTGCCCCTGAACTGCCCCCTCTCTATCTTTAAATTGTGTCCCTTTGTTCTTGCATCTCTCTTTTTCTGAAAGATGCTACCCTCTTGGACTTTGTTGATTTCACTGAGGTACTTAAGCGTTTCTATCATGTCCCCCCTCTCCCTTCTTTCCTTGAGGGTATACGTATTAAGCTCCTTAAGTCTCTCCTCGTACGGCTTCTCTTACAGACTCTGCACCATTTTAGTTGCCCTCCTCTGGACTGCCTCTATCCTGTTTATGTCCTTGCAGAGATGGGGTCTCCAGAACTGGACACGGTGAGAAACCATCTGGAGTACTAACTGTCTGTACAGCGGGATAACAACTTCCTGTTTTCTGCTGCTGATGCCTCCCCTATGCATCCCAGTATACCCCCAGCCCTCCCTACTGCCTTCTCACATTGCTTGCTAACCTTAAGGTCATCTGATATGCTTACCCCCAGGTCCCTTTCCTTTTTTGTTGTTGTTACTACCTCCCTCCCCCTTGTGTGTTCCTCCCCTGGGTTCTTGTTTCCCAGGTGCATTATTTTGCACTTCTATGATTGAATCCTAGCTGCCATACTTCTGACCATTCCTCCAACCTTGCCATGTCCCTTCTCATCCTTTTCACGCCTCCTTGTGTATCAACCCTGTTGTAGATCTTTTTATGAAATGGCTGGGAAAAAAGCAGCATTCTGATTGGCTGCTAGGAGTGTGCTAAAATGTCTAATACCATAGTAAAAAGATCAGGCTATGCCAGCTGGGCACTGATCCTAAAATTATATTTACATAGAACGTTGAGGAAAAAAAAGCACCCATCTTTATTCTCCCACTGAGTCCCCAGACACAGTATGTAACTGCCGCTATCCCCGAGCGCGACACCGACTGCACTTGAGCCTTCCCCCGTGTTCCCGGCTCATCGGAACTGTTGATCCCACCTACTCGCACTACTGGAGCCGAAGACAGAGCGCTGAAGTTTAACTAAGTGTTCTACCAGGGACTTACCGTTCCCGCTCGGACTGTGGCATCGCCGGACGTTGGCAAACAGCAGGATCAAGCAGATTTTGTTGCTGTAGTTAAATAAAGGTAGAATCAGCCAGATATGTGAAAAACAAATCTAGCAGTGCTGGTACTTGTGTGTGTGTGTGTGTGTGTGTGTGTGTGTGTGTGTGTTTTGGGGGGGGGTGTAATAGTGGTGCCGTGACAACTCCATGATTGGGGAAAGAAATACAAATACGGAAACCTAAACAGCTCAAAAGTCCTCAACTCAAAAAAAAAAAAAAAAACAGTAGGCGGAGGAACTATTTTATTAAAAATTAACACAGACTTTTAAGTTTTCCATTGTTAAATGCTATATATTTTGGTGATCACATCAATCTATATGTTAGGTAGCCATTTCATAAGCGCAATAAGCCACTCCAGGGTCTGTGTGTTAGACACTTTCACACACGGCTAGGAGGCTGGACACACTCGGCGGTGGCCTGCGTGCCTCACCACGCTTCCCTAGCCGTGTGTGTTGAGCGTTCAACACACACCCTGGAGTGTCTTATTGCTTTATGATCATCTGCAAAGAGACATATTTTCCTTCCAGTCCTCTTGCAATGTCACTTATAAAGACATTAAAAAGGACTGGACCCAGCACTGAACCCTGCGGTACCCCACTTTTGACCCCTCTTTCTTCAGACGCAACCCGCCTCAACCAGTCTATTTACCCAGTCTTGAATGTAATAATACTAAATAGCTAAAAAATAATTTCTGATGTTCAGGAAGTTTAGTCCACCGTTATTAATCTCTGCCTTGAGCCTCTGTAAGCATATACATGGGCGCTTGCCCTGCCAGATGAAAGCCAAAAATGCCCTCCCTAGCTTCTTTATGTTCACTCTAGTGGGGCTTATATGAAGCATCTGCATGGGGTACAATATGAGGGGCAAGTCGTTCATTTTTAGAAGATTAATTCTCCCCATCCAGGAAATGGGCAAGGCTGTCCACCTCCGTGGCTCTTTCTGTATGGTCTTGACCAGAGGAGTGTAGTTAAGTTGATAAAGGGCACCCAGGTCCCTACTCACCCGGATACCTAGATATTTAAATGAACAACTGTAGTTGCCTCCTTCAGTCCCCATGTAAGCCCATCTTGCATTCTTAATGTCAACATCTCTGACTTGCCTAGGTTAATTTTGTATCCAGAAAACTGTGCGAAGGCTGCTATTGTTCTAAGAAGCAGTGGCATGGACACCATCGGGTCTTTAATGTACAGGGGCATATTGTCCGCATACAGTGTGATCTTATGCATACGACCCGACCTCCCCCATACCTCCTCAATATTTGGGTCACTCCTGATGGTAACTGCTAACAGCTCAATAGCGAGAGCAAACAACAAGGGGGAGAGGGGGCACCCCTGCCTTGTACCCCTGTGCAATAAGAAGAGTGTATTTGTGATATCATACAGATTGCACAATCTCAGCCCTGAGATGTTGCCCCAGATATAGAACTTGAGAATGTTAAAGTTGAAACTCTGCAGTTTGGTCTTGCTCGCCCTGACCCCATTGACTGATTTATTTCTCCGTTGAAGAGATCAGTCGCCCTGGAGTCCTGTTCTTGTACCTATAGCTAAGTGCTTGTAGTTTTAACTGCCACTTTAAAGTTTTACAGTTTATCTGATATTCTGAATTGGTTTATTTAGTTTTATTTATTTATTTTTACTGGTTTTATTGTGGGTCTTGGAAGTCTGTGGTTCTTGGTTCAAAAGTAAACAGAAATAAATATATTTTGTTCAGATTGGACCTTTTTTAAATGGGTGATCTTACTTCGAGAGGGCTCTTGCAGTAGGTAATTACATATAGGACTGACGCCGGCAGGACCCCATGGAAAAATTTCTAGCTAGCTGTACCTGGCGAGGGACCGCCCCCACATCAGGTGACCGGCGTCAGGAGACGGTATAAAGGGGCGGTCCCAGACACCCGCCTTCCAGTTCTTTCCCGCTGTTAGCTTGTGCAGCGCCTCACGGAAAAGTTTGTGCTTAGTCAGCCCTTCCTTCGTGGTTTTTTTACGGAAAAAAACTTTATTTTTCGATTAACATCAGTACTAACGTCGGAGTATGTCATCCCCTACACCCTCCGAGCACAAGAATAAGTGCGATTCGTATAGAGCCCAACTACCACCCAAGGACGGCCACTGCCTGTGCCTGTTCTCCATAGGCCCCGATCATCTGGTCGAGAAGTGCTAGCATTGCCTCAGCTTTAATGCGGCTACCTGAAAAAGACAGCAGCAATCCCTGGAAGCCCATATTCTAAAGAAGAAAATGAGCTCTGTGGAGAAGGAGCTTAAAAAACTGAGGCAGGCGTCCACTTCCCCTGAAGGCCATCGAAAGAAGAAGGACAAGGACAGGCACCGGGACAAAGGCTCCTCCACCGCATCTCCCTCGGGAGTCGCGAGGGCGCAGGTAACATCCCCTCCGAGGGATCGCTCTGAGGCGGCGTCGGCCCACCTGTCTGGCTCGCTCTTGGGCCTTGCAGGCGCCTCTGGGCAGTTGAAGGCCTCCTCCCCTGGTTCGGCTGCAGGCTTGCGGCCTACTATCATGAGCGACTCCGGTAAGATGGGCGTCGGCTCCTCTAACGTCTGCCTGGAGAGGGCTGGTAAGACGTCTGGCCCTCCGGGGCAACACGCGGCTTCTTCCCAACCGGACCAGGCCGACCCAACCCCCTCGACCTGTCTCCGGTGATAGCTCTCATAAGTCGGACGTTGGCTCCTCCGGCGTCCCGCCTAGAGCTCGCCTCTACGTCTCACGTCGGCTCGTCCGACGTCTGGCCGGCGAAGGAACCGACGATGGATTCCCCAACATCCGTCGTTCCCGATTCACCGCAGCCTTCGCTGCTGTCTGGGGAACCAGAGTCCCCCAACCTGAACTGGGACTTTTCCCCGTCCCCGGGCGAAGCTGGGTATTTTTTGCCTCCGTCAGTCCTTCCTCCATCTGGAGCGCCGGACCTGACGTCAGCTTCCCAGAACCGGACGTCGGTACCTCCAGTGTCAGAGCCTCCGCCGTTGGCCTTACTGACTCAGGGAGATCTTCTGCTCCCATCGGGCCCTCCACCCTCTGGGCTGTCCACTATGGACTCGCCCTTGAGGTTCCCGGCCGGGCCGTCTGCTCAGGCAGCCCCTCTGACTTCCGGGTATCCTCCGTCTTATTCGACGCTGGTGTACCGGGGAACGCCATGTCTGGCGCCACAGTACTCGATGCCTCAATACCCGACGCCGTGTTTTGGATACGCCCCATATGGGTATAACCTGTATTCTTATCCCCCGCCTCCTCCTCCTCCTCCACCGCCCTTGCGGCTGCCGGTGGACCTGCAGGAGACTCTGGCCTCCTGGTGGGCTGAGGCCAAGGCTCAGCTCACCAAAGAGGTCGAGAGCCGCCTTCTGGTGACAGTGCCATCCCAGGTTCCCGTACGCCCCAGGTGGCACACTCCCTCACCATCTCCAGACTCCAGGGTTCTTCTGTCTGGATCCAGAGAGGGGCAGGACACATGTCCCTGGGGACTCCCCAAGGGGCCCGTTCCTCTCCCGGGTCGGGAAAGGGAGTTTTACTCTTCTTCACTCTCGGACTCCTGGGACTCTTCCGATGGCTGCTCCGTGAGAGCCGACGAGCCTCGCTCTCCGTCGAAACCCCGGCCGAGGACTCCTCCGAAGGGTCCTCCGGAGGATCCTTCCTTTATGGAGTTGCTTAGAAAAATCCAGGAGGTTCATCAGTGACGCTCCTTGGAACCAGATCCTCAGCGTCTGAAACTCGCTGAACATCTGGATCTGCCCGTGACAGCTCCTACATTAGTGCCACCCTGGATAGAGCCTCACGCCAACCTTGTTACCACGATATGGAAACAGCCGTCGGCCCTAGCTCCACTTCCTAGGAAGTCGAACAGGCTATATCAGGCTCCAGAGGGTGTTGATTTCCTGGATTCTCACCCTTGTGCTGACTCGGTCATGATTAGCACCGCTCACGGCTGGTCGGCGAACCCAAAACATCTTAGCTCGTCATCTCCTGATAAGGAATCTCGCCTTCTGGACCAGTACGGGAGAAAGATTTACGCTTCCTCCACGCTGGGGATTAGGGCCCTGAACTATGTTGGCCACATGGGGGACTACCAGAAGGCCATCCTTACTCAGGTGGAAGCCAAGCTGGACTCCTTGCCTGACTCCCAAGTCAAACAGGAGTTGGCTGATCTCGTCCTCTCTGCTCGTTCGGCCAGCCGACACATGCTATGTCGACATACTGACGCAGTGGACACTGCTGGGTGGAGCTCAGCTTCGCGTGAGGCCCTGCGTCGTCGCTGACTCTGCCCTGTCAGGTCTGCAATCTGCTATCCAGGAATCACCTTTCCGGGGTTGGTGCTTTTGGGATGATGTCAAGGACATCATTACCGATTTGAAGAGGGACGGCTCTGAAGTCAGTTGATTCCATGTACCGTCCCCATCAGCAGCATGGCGCCATCCCTTTTGCAGACAGAATCTGCCAGGCGGAGCTCCAGGGAAGGCAGGCCACAGAACGCCGGGCCTCGCGGCTGCTAAGCCCCGCCAAAAAGCAGCGGGAAACAGCTGCGCGCTGCCCCACACCACCTGACTCCTTTCCTCCCACTGCCTCCGGATTCTCGGGAGGAACCGGTAGGAGGAGGTTTTCCATCCACCTTCCGGGATGGGAGAGGATAACCACAGTTCTTGGGTGCTCCAGCTCATAGCAGAAGGACACTCCATAGAGTTTCTTCAGAAACCACCCTGCCCCGAAGTAGTCGTATTCACAGGAACATCTTCCTTTGGTCCAGGAGGAAATCTCTGCTCTTCTGCTGAAGCAAGTGATAGAGCCTGTCCCCTTTCATCTTCAGGGGACGGGTTACTGTTCCCATTTCTTCCTGGTCCCAAAGAAGACAGGAGATCTCAGACCGATTTTAGATCTCAGTTCCCTGAATCTTTATGTAGAGTACAAAAGGTTCAGGATGCTCTCTTTGCAGAGCCTTCTGCCCCTCCTCCGGCCAGGTCAATGGCTTTGTGCCCTGGATATGCAGGATGCTTATCTGCACATTCCCATTACATCCCATCTCATACATACATACCGTTTTTGTGTTCCAGGGGACCCTACCAGTTCAAGGCGCTCCCGTTTGGTCTATCCTCGGCCCCCCGAGTATTTACCAAATGCCTGGCAGTGGTGGCGGCCCACCTGCGTACCAAGGGAGTACAGGTTTTCCCTTACCTGGACAACTGGCTCCTAGCGGCCTCGTCCAGGGAGGAACTCCTGTGATTCCTCTCCCTTACCCAGCAGGTTTTTGCCTGCCTGGGTATTACCATCAACCATTTCAGGTCTCATCTGGACCCATCCCAGAGGCTGCAGTTTATTGGGGAGATCCTCGATACGACCATGGGCAAGGCCTTTCTGCCTCTGGACAGGGCAGCCTTCCTTCAGACCCAGATAAATCTGTTATCCGACCACAGGATGGTCTCGTCGAGGTCGGTTCTTCGCCTTTTCGGGCTCATGGCGGCTGCTATCCCGACGGTCCCTCGCGCTCGACTCCACATGAGGATCTCTCAGTGGACTCTAAGCTCTTAGTGGGATCAACTAGTGGACGACCTAGATCACTCAGTTCTGATCTCCTCGCCGATGATGCGAGACTTACAATGGTAGATGGTTCGAGAGAACCTGTTTTGGGGGGTTCCTTTCTTTCATCCTCCCCCCTCCCAGACTCTAACCACAGACGCCTCAGGCGAAGGTTGGGGAGCCCATCTTGGCCCTCATCGGACCCTGGGCTCTTGGTCCAGGCTAGAACAGGCTCTTCACATCAGTGTGCTCGAGCTTCAGGCAGTTTTGTACGCTCTCCAAGCCCTTCACCAATACATCCTTCCCGGCCACCTTGCCGTCCAGACGGACAACATGTGCGTAGTGTGGTACATCAACAAGCAAGGAGGGACTCGGTCCTACCCTCTATGCAGGGAGGCAGCGAGGGTTTGGGATTGGGCAACACAACATGACGTTCACCTCACGGTGATTCACGTTCCAGGAGTTGACAACAGCCGGGCAGACGAGCTAAGTTGCTCTTCTGCTCTGACTCACGAGTGGGAACTGGACCAAGGGGTCCTAGACAATATCTTCCAACTTTGGGGAACACCACAGGTCGACCTGTTCGCATCCCCCCTAAACGCAAAACTTCCCACCTTCTGCTCGTTCGTTCCAGAGCGAGGCGCTTTCTGGAGTGATGCTCTGTCTCTAGACTGGAAGGACAGATTCATCTATGCCTTTCCCCCAGTTCCTCTTATCCCTCGAGTCTTGCAGAAACTAGCTTCAGAAGGAGCGAGAATGATTCTGATTGCTCCTTTCTGGCCCATGCAAATCTGGTTCTCTCTTCTACAACAATATTCAGAGGATCCTCCTCTTCCTCTTCCTCTTCCTCTATCTCGAGGTTTGTTGACCCAGGATCAGGGGACCCTGGTCCATCCAGGCCTCAAATCCCTTCAACTGCATGCATGGCTCCTGCAGACTTAGCCCAATCCCGTTTTGGAGTGTCTCCCAAAGTGGCGGAGATTATAGTGGAGGCCAGAAAACCCTCCACCAGATCCACTTATGCCATGAAGTGGAAAAGATTCACTATTTGGGCCGCTTCCAAGAACATGGAACCTTTCTCATGTTCAGCGGGGCTTCTGCTGGAGTATCTACGTCATTTGTTCGACCTGGGTCTCAGCCATTCCTCTTTGAAGGTACATATGGCGGCCATTTCAGCCTATCGTGTTCCCTTCGCAAACAAGGCTTTTGCTCAACTGGAGGTCTCCAAGACCTTTCTCAGAGGGGTTCTCCATCTGAGGCCCCCCATCCGTACTCCTGCCCCCCCTTGGGACTTGAATTTCATTCTCGAGAAACTTACCCTTCCTCCCTTCGAACCTGCAGCTTCTGCAAATTTGAAGTTTCTTTCGTGGAAGGCGCTCTTCTTGGTGGCCATTACTTCGGCTCGAAGAATCTCCGAGCTCCAGGCCCTGATGTGTAAAATCCCCTACTTGATTGTTCACAAGGAACGAGTTGCTCTTCGCACGGATCCTAAGTTTCTACCTAAAGTAGTAGCAGAGTCTACCTTAAATCAGTCCATAGAGCTACCTGCCTTTTTTACGCAGTACTCTAATCAAGGGGAATATTTATTCCATACTGTGTATGTTCACCGGATTCTGAGATACTACACCAACAGGACGAAGGATCTCAGAAAGACTGATCAGTTGTTCGTCTCTTTTCCTCACAAAAGGGAAGGCAATGCGGTTTCCAAGCAATGCCTGTCTAAGTGGTTAGCTCATTGCATCACTCTGTTATGACAAATACCACAACCCTCCGGGTCAAGTCAAACCACTCCACAAGAGGAGTAGCTGCCTCTGCAACTTGTTCAAGAATGTGTCTGCGGCAGACATATGTGCTGCCGCCACCTGGACTTCCGTCCATACCTTTATGAAACACTACAGTTTGGATATTGCCTCTCGCCGTAGAGCAGGCTTCAGGCTAGCTGTTTTGCAAGGCCTCCTGTCTTGAGGCTTGCATGGCTAGAATTATTTCTTAGAGTAATTTTCCTCTTCCCGGTGCCTTTATTTGTTCCAGACTGCTTGGGATTCAGTCCTGTATGTAATTACCTACTGCAAGAGCCCTTGCGAAGTAAGATAGTACAGTTACGTAAGAACTTACCGTAACAGTTGATCTTCAAGAGAGGCTCTTGCAGTAGGTATTACCTTCCTGCCCTCCATCCCCCTAGGCTTTTTCAGCTCCTTTTCCATTTAGGGAAATATCTGCTCCTCTCTCGTCTGGCCTCTTTCGGCCTGTGGCAGGAAAGAACTGGAAGGCGGGCGTCCGGGACCGCCCCTTTATACCAGCGTCTCCTGATGCCGGTCACCTGACGTGGGGGCGGTCCCTCGCCAGGGACTGCTAGCTAGAAATTTTTCCGTGGGGTCCTGCCGCCTGCCGGCATCAGTCCTATATGTAATTACCTACTGCAAGAGCCTCTCTCGAAGATCTACTGTTATGGTAAATTCTTAGGTAACTGTACCTTTTTTTTTTTCCTTCAGCAACACCCTTAAAATTATTTATTTTGCTTCCTTTCAAATTGACATGACAGGGAGGTCTGAAAGGAAAACTGGACCTACAGGACTTAGTGTGCATCCTGTAAGCATTGGTTGGCAAATTCAGACTGCCACAAACTTTGCTTTGATTGTTTGGCCAAGATTATGATTTTGTTTCCTGCTTTAAAGAAGAAGCAGGGCAAAGTGTTCGTCTGCACTGGATTCCACAATTTTACGAGTGTTCTCATGTAAAACAGTCTGTATAAAAATGTGGAGAAAAGTACCACTGAACCCTTGGGAGCCTAACAACGGATAATTGCGTTGTTTCTCCTCGTACAGAGATTCCTGTCTAGGCTCCAAAGGGTAGAAAATATGCATTAGATGGCTTTTCTGTGCAGCAGTTCTCTGGCACCCAAGGAGATGGAGAAAACAGCTAAGCCATCTTCGAGTAGAGAGCACAGGGTTCCCAACGAGGAATACTACTGGCTGTAATGACAGCCAGAGAAAGCAAAGAGGCTTTCTGAATGCCAGCCAAGTATTGTATCTAGCAATAGAAAAAGCATCTTTAGATCCTTCTGCCTGAAAAGCAAGAGGAACCGGCACCAAAGAAAAATATACCCTTTTTGGTAGATATTAAACAAGTGTGGCATTTTTTTCAAAACAATGCAGTTTTGAAAAATCTTCTGCCAGTGCATCTCTTAGTCTCCCTCCAGAGGAGGTTATTTGAGGAGGAAGAAAAGAAGAAATCATTTTCCCTGAGGATACTGCTGAGGAAGACTTTGGTTCTCCACCCAGGTTTTTTTTTTTTATATTTCTTCTTTCTGCTCCTCGCAGCTCGACCTGCCTTACATCCGGCCATCGTCTTTTCCCCCATTCAGCCGCAGGTTCACTCACATCCTGCTGGCACACTATGTGGCCACGGAGGGAACCCCATTCCCTCTCGCCAGGCCAGGAACCACTACCGGAGTGCGATTCCATGACAGGCCCCCTGGGTTGAGAATTATGACCATCAAGCTGCCCAGCCAACTGCAGTTATCCTCCGGTTTTCTCCCCTGAAATGCAGACGTGCAATGACGTCAAGACACTACGTGCCGACGTCCGCTGCACTTCAACCCACAGGTGCACCGCCCCTGCAGTGCCCCTGATTTCCATCTGGGGCTGCTGCAGAGCGATGGAAGCCCCAATCCCTCCCCAGGGAAAGAACAGTCCATCAGACACTTAATCCTTTCCCTCCCCAGCCAACCCCCAATGGCCCAGGCATGTTTTCCGAACCCGGGTTGTAGGCGTGGTGCAAGGGGTGGTGTCCAGTGCCTCAACCCTCAGCGCCACTGGTCCGGCATCCTTACCCAGGTTTAATAAGGACTGTTCATTCGACACTGCATTCTTGAGATAAATTTATTTATTTTATTTGAACATTTGGTAACCAGGAAATGCACACTGAGCCGGGCCTTTTTTCCAGGTGCGACCAAGGGGAAGGGGATACAGGCATGTTAACGAGCATTTAACAAACATACTAGGGATTTGAGATAGAACAAGCAATAGGCAGACGTGCAATAGAGCAAGAATATGAACTACAGTTACTAAAAGCACTACAAAGTGGAATAAACTTAATACATAAACACAGGAATCATTACATGACAAGGTATACAATGCAGGTAATAATGCAGTACAGAGTGGTAAGTTGCAAATGCAGACGAGATGCAGTCAGCAAGCTCTAGTATGAGATGCATGCTAAGGCCCAGAAGGAAAGCTTTAGTTATGGGGACCGAGGGGGGGGTAGGAGCATGTGGCGTGTTTAGGGTAGGGAATGGGGGCCAGAGTGGCAGGAGCATTTGGTGGGAAGAAGTGCACGAAGTTGCTGTTTGAGTGAAATGAGGTGCAGTTCCTTAGGTGAGGGGAGAGTTTATTCCATTGGAAGGGGAACCTGTAGGAGAATGCAGATATCTTTTTTCAAGGGTGGAGCTCTTGCAGCAGTCAATACCATTAGGACTGAAGTTGGCAGGCGTCAGGACCCCACGGAAAAATTGTAGCTAGCAGTCCGAGGCAGGGGACCGCTCCCGACGTCTTCTCCGCCTGACGTCCTATGTGGTATAAAGGGGGCGGTCCCCTGACACCACCCCAGTTCTTTTCCTGCCGTTGACCTACATAGTTTGGCTCCACGGAAGCCTCTCTCTGCAGTCAACAGCTTCGAACGCCAGATAAGTCATTTCTGTTCTCATTCATTCTAAATCTATAACGCCTCGTTTGTCATCGTCCTCACCACTGCGGCGAAAATCTGAGTGTGCCTACGGGAAGCAGATCCCAGCGAAAGACTGCCACGCGGTCTGCCTCATCTGCCTAGGCCCAGAACATCAGCCTGACTCCTATGGCCACTGTCAGAAGTTCAGTCAGAAAATGCACGCCAGGAGGGCCCACGCCTTGAAGACCTTTCTCTTAGAAAAGAAGCTTGCGGCCATGCAGCGAGGTTTGGGGCCAGCTCTTTCTCTCACGCTAGAGATTCCCCTTCCAAAGAAAAGGCCTCAGGGGTGAAGCATTACAAGGAGATGGATCGGGCCAGGTCTGAATCCTGCCATCCATCACCAGCTAAACAGGCATCATCAATGTCTTCCACTAAAAGGTGGGGTTCTCTTCCAGCAACCGATTCTTCCCACTCTTCTAAGTTTACTCCTCCCCCTCCTCAGGGACGCCAAAGGAAGTCAGCATCAGCAGGACATCGCTCTTCTTCCCTGCCTCATCGACCTTGTAAACCTACAGGGTCGACCCAGGAAAGCCTGCCCAGAGCTCTGGACAGGCCTAGTTCCTCGGAAAAGAGGAAACATTCTGAGGAACATTCTGGTAGGCAAGGGGACGTCTGGGCTTGGACGCCTTCCCCCAAGGCTAAGGTGCACCCACCGCCAGACGTCCACCCACCTAGCCGCTCGCCTCCCTGACTCCAGACAGGGCGGTGCGCAGATGAGGTTCAGCCGTCCTGCTCCTCCTCCTCCTACAGGCCCAACGCCGGCTGACGCAGGACGCCTGTCTACCAGACCCGATGCCCGCCACACCAGTAGAGATACTGGATCCCCAGATGCCCGTCCCCAAGGACCCGACAACCGGTCCGTCCAACGCCGACTCCAGCTGTCGTCCCAGTGGCGGACATCGGGAATTTATTTGCCGCCTGGCGGAATACCGTCAAGGGGGACCTGCTATACAGGCCACCGGACAAGGTCCCTATTCCACCTCCTATGGGTCTTCCTCCTACCCCAGATAAGGGCCAACCGGATGAGCACCCAACTCCACGTCCAAAGGGGAAGCGAAAGACACGGTCTCCATCCCCGTCTCTTTTGTGTCTCCCACCACCACCACGTCCTCTTCGGACAAGGCAGATGTCGACTCGAACACCTCAGAGGACAGGTTTTGACCCCCTTCACCAGGACCTAGGGACTCTCTACGGTCCCCTCCGGATGATCCCTTATTCCTTGACATCATGCGGCACATCCAGACTATTTTCGAATGGGATACCGAGGCCCTAGACCTAGAACGGAAACGTCTAGCTAAATTCTTGGAAGAAAAGGAACCAAAGCCACTGGTCATCCCACCTTTCGTAGAACCCTTCCGGGATGTCACTCGCCTTACTTAGCGTACACCGTCATCTATCCCCGCAGTTCCGAGGAAGGCCGACAGACTTTACAAGCCGCTCAAATCGAAACCATTCCTTGCGGAACAACCTAAGGCTAATTCTTTAGTCCTTACAGCTGCTCACTGATCGAGAGGCCAGCAAAGCATAGAAACTCAGCCCCCAGATCCCATCTGAAGAAACTGGACAGCTGGGGTCGCAAGGTTTTTTCTTCGGCTGCAGGATCCATCAGATCCTTGAATTTCATGGCCCACATGATCTCCTACCAACAATCCCTGTGGAGAAAAGCCATGGATTTGGTACAAACTCTGCCTGATTCTGATTCAGAACAGGAGATTTTGGCCTACGCTCAGTTGGGCCTGGATGTGGACTAGCATGCCCTCTGGTGTTCTTATGACGCTGTTGATATGGCCTCCAGTGCATCCGCATCAGGCATATGCATGAGAAGGCAGTCCTGGCTGAGGTTTACTGGTTTCCAGCAAGATCTTCAGGACTCTATCATGGATTCCCCATTTCAGGTCCCGGTCTTGTTCAGCCCTGAGGTGGAGCAGATGGTGAAACAACTGCAGGAATCTGGGAAAGCGGTTGCAGATGTACACAGGATGTAGAAGTCTCAACCCCAGACTACCCTCCAACGTCCTTTTCATCAGCGTCAGACCTACCGGCAGACAATCCCAAGGAAAGGGATTTAAGAGAGGGTCACCCTGCCTCTCAAGGTTCCCAGGGCCCTAAAGGGCCCAGGCCCCTCCAACCTCCCTCTACCTGACTCCCAGGGCTGCCCTCCTCCTCTTGGGGACAGGCAGAAGGAGCAGGTAGGAGGGCGGTTTGCGCTTTACCCACTTGAGTGGTCCAGTATCACAACCAACCAATGGGTACTGGATACCATTTGGATAGGGTAGTCAATAGAATTCACATCTATCCCACCGGACAACCCCAACGTCCGTTGTCCACCACAGACGATCTCCTCTTGGAAGAAGAGATACAGCAGTTCTTAGACAAAAGAGTGATTCAAAGAGTGCCTGCCCAGAGAGAGAAAGGTTTCTACTCCCGCTTCTTCCTCGTCCCGAGGAAGACAGGAGACCTTCGTCCCATTCTGGACCTCAGCCAGCTCAACCTCTCAGTGAAATATCAGAGGTTCCACATGGTCACCCTGGGGTCCCTTTTTCCCTTACTCCAACAAGGAGACTGGCTTTGCTGTCTGGATATGCTGGATGCCTACCTGCACATCAAGGTCCTGAAGACCCACAGACGATTTCTGTGGTTCTGCTTCAGAGACGAGCATTACCAATTCAGTGTTCTGTCCTTCGGCCTCTTGTCAGCACCCAGGGTATTCACCAAGTGCCTAGTGGTGGTAGCAGCAGCCCTCCGCAGGAGAGGCCACTTTGTCTGCCACTACCTGGACGATTGGCTCTTCTCTGCTCAGTCAGAGGAGGAGTCTCTAATCACCCTAACAGAAATGTGGGCCCTGTTTTCATCCCTGGGCATCACAGTCAGCTAGCCAAAGTCACACCCTTGGCCGACACAGCGGCTGCAGTTTATAGGAACCATCCTAGATACTGAACAGGGCAGGGCTTTTCTGCCGCCGGACAGAGAAGAACGCCTTCAGGGGTTAGCTAGAAGCCTTCGACGAAACCCCTCCTCCCCTGCGCGGGTGGTTCTGCAGCTGCTAGGTCATATGGTGGTGGCCATAGCCACAGTTCCCTTAGCCAGACTCCACATGAGGGCATTGCAGTAGCACCTCGGTACAATGGGACCAGTCGGTGGACGATCTGGATCTCCAAATCCGGATATCTCGAGCAATTCATCGTTCTCTGGAATGGTGGCTCTGCATGGACAGTCTGAGAGGTCCACAGACCACGACCGCTTCAGACCCCGACCACAGATGCCTCTCTGTCAGTTTGGGGGGTTCATCTAGGGATCACAGGACCCCGAGGGTCCTGGTTTGTCAGCGAGCGCTCTCTTCATAGCAGTGCCCTGGAAATGAGAGTGCTGCTGAATGCACTATTGGCATTCGGAGACCAGCTTCTACCGGGTCCTCTTCTGATGCAGACAGACAACACACCAGTCATCTTCTACATTAATAAACAAGGGGGAACTCACTCGTACCCCCTATGCAGAGAAGCCCATGAGAGTGTAGGATTGGGCAGTAGAACACAGTTTCACCCTCACCGCAGTTCATCTGCCAGGGGTCCAGAACATCCTCGCCAACAGTCTCAGTCGCTCTTCCTTTCATAATCACGAGTGGGAATTGCTCCAAGATGTCGCAGATGACCTCTTTGACAGATGGGGCCAGCCAGAGTTGGACCTCTTTGCGTCCCTGTGCAACGCCAAACTTAACAATTTCTTCTCACTCGCTCCAGGGCTTGGCATTTTCTGGCGAGACGAAATGTCCCTCTCCTGGACAGGGAAGATCCTTTATGCCCTCCCTCCTTTTCCCCTCATTCAGAGAGTACTGCTCAAACTGCAGTCAGAGGCAGCCAGAATGATTCTGGTGGCTCCTCTGTGGCCTCGTCAAATTTGGTATCCGCTTCTTCAGCAACTGTCTCTGGAACCTCAAGTTCAGTTGCCACTCTCCACTCACTTGCTCTCTCAAGAACAGGGGACTCTCGTCCATGCTGCTCTTCACTTGCATGCTTGGCTCCTGCAGTCCTAGCAGAAGAGAGATTAGGAGTGTCAAGCAGAGTGGCTGAAATTCTGGTGGCAGCCAGGAAGCCTTCTACCAGAGCCATATACGCTCTGAAATGGAAACGCTTCTGTTTGTGGGTATCTGCCCGTTCCCTTGAGTTATCTGGTCAGGCACATGCTAGAGTATCTCCAGCACCTTTTGGACTTAGGATTGAGTTACTCCTCAGTCAAGGTGCATATGTGTGCGGTCTCTGCATATAATAACCCAATTGGAGACAAAACTCTGGCTCAGTTGGCTGCCTGCAAGACTTTTCTTCTAGGGTATTACACGTCAGACCTCCCAACAGGGACATCAGTCCTCCTTGGGACCTCTTCTTCTTTCTGGAGAAACTCACACTTCCTCCCTTCGAACTGGCAGCCTCTTGCAAGCTGCGCTTCCTCTCTTGGAAGACTCTACTCTTGGTGGCCATCACCTCTGCTCAAAGGGTTTCGGAACTACAGACTCTGATGTGTAAAGAACCGTACATAGTCTTTCACAGGGACAGGGTGAATCTGTGTACAAACCCCAAATTCATGCCGACGGTGGTATCCGTACTGACCCTGAACCAGGATATTAACCTTCCTGTATACTACCCTAACTCTTCCAACCCGGATGAAGCACTGTTGATCACCCTTGATGTTCATCGCATTTTGCGATATTTTCTCTATAGGACTCGCTCCTCCAGGAAATCATACCAGTTGTTCATTTCTTTCGTGAAGCAGATGTTAGGAGCTCCTGTATCTAAACAGACACTAGCCCGTTGGCTAGTGCATTGCATTATGTTCTGTTATCAGCACCACAACAGACCTCTCCCAGGTGCTGTTAGGGGTCATTCCACCAGAGCAGTGGCTTCTTCATTTGCGGCACTGAAGAACATTTCTTCAGCAGATATTTGCGCTGCTGCCACGTGGTCCTCTGTCCACACCTTCATCAGGCATCTCCAGAAGGAGAGCAGGTTTCGGACTAGCAGTCCTGCAAGGCCTTCTTTCATAGATGTCGGCTCCACCTTCTTATACATCTCCATCCGCCCTATCAGACTTGGGCCTATACTTGGGTACTGCTTGGGACTCGATCTTAATGGTATTACCTGCTGCAAGAGCTCCACCCTCGAAGACAGATAGTACAGTTACATAAGAACTTACCGTAACAGTAGATCTTCGAGAGGAGCTCTTGCAGTTCCCACCCTCCTTCCCCCCAGGATAGCTTAGGGGATTATAATTAGTATTATTATTATTCTTGGTTTCCATTCAATCAGGATGCGGAATTTTGTGCTATCCTCTCCAAATTCTATCTAGCCAGGTCTCCGGCGGGAGAACTGGGATGGTGCAAGGGGACTGCCCCCTTTATACCACGTAGGACATCGGGCGGAGCTGAAGTCGGGGGCGGTCCCCTGCCTGAGACTGCTAGCTGCAAGCTGCAAGTTTTCCGTGGGGCCCTTCCAGCTTCAGTCCTAATGGTATTACCTGCTGCAAGAGCTTCTCTCGAAGATCTACTGTTACGGTAAGTTCTTACGTAACTGTACTTTGCCCAAGGTAGAGGGGGAGAGAGAAGGTTTTGGTGTGTCCCTAGATCTTAGGCCATGTGGGGATGGGATTGCTGGAGACAGACTCTCAGAGAGGTAGGCAACAAGTTGAACCAGTATTTGGCTATAAGTGCAATAGAGTGGATGTGTCGGCAATGGGAGAGGGAAGTTAGACTGAGGGAGGAATAAAGGGAACAGTGGTGTGTTTTGAGTGGGGAGTTTGTGGCGATGCGGCAGAATGCATTTAGAAGGGTGTTGAGTCTGGTTAAGGATGATGTAGGGGCAGTGCTATAAACAACATCTGCGTGGTAAGAGATTGGCTTGTTCACCTTGTGAAGAATTTCGTGTCTGACTGGTAAGGCCGCATCTAGAGTATTGTAATAGCCCCTCGATTTTATCATCAAGGAGTTTGTTCAGTTTTCGCCTGGTTCTTCCAGCCTCACTTTTACTGTCTCATCCAGGAAAATTGTGTGCTCCGTCTCCAAATCAAAAAGTCTGGTCTCTAGGTCCACTATTTCTTTTTGTTTTGCCCTCTTAAGGTTTGAGACATAGCTAATGGTCTTGCCAGTAATCACTGCCTTCGGACCATCCCACCACATGGCTGATTTGGTGTCTTGGGTAGCAAGTCTCCACATGGAGTTCTTGACCCTGGGTGCTGGTCAGATTTTCATGGTCACCATCCCATGGTCTAAAATGGTTCTTGTGAAGTATTCTGATCTCCTCTACCCTGTGAAGCCAATCTGCCGACACCAGCATGAGGTCTAACTTCGAGTGTGCCTGGTGAGGGGCCGACCAACAGGTGTAGTCGCATGTTCTCGGCTGAAAATGATGCCAGACCTCTACCAGACCCAGGTCTATGTTCAGTCTTCCCAGTGTTTTAGCTGCTTTGGATGGTGGGCCTGGTGTGCTCTCTGACTTATCGAAGGCTGGGTTGAGAATTGCATTAAATCTCCCCCAACCACAAACAGCTCATCTGGTGGGGGAGCTGCTTTAAGCAACACCCCTTTGAGAAATACGCTGTTTTCCACATCGTAGTTAGGAGCGTATATTTTTAACAGTATGCAGGGCGTCTCCCTGTATCTCCCCTTAAGCAGCAGGTATCTCCCCTCTACATCCTGTTGCAAGTCTGCAAGTTCAATGGGGCACTTCTTATGGATCAGTCACCACACCCCTCCTGTGTGGGTGTTCAGTGTAAGAGGCATAGTATGCCTGACCCACCCAGGATCTTATGAATTTTGCACACTCCCCCGGATTGAGGTGCGTCTCCTGAAGGAACGCAATTTCTGTCTGAGCCCTTTTAAGCTCATTAAGGGCCCTGGTTCTCTTCACTGGACTACCCAGGCCCCTCACATTGTAAGTAGCTAAATTACCCTCTGCCATATCTGTTTTCCTCTCCCCCTCTGTATCAGTTATTAAACATGGACTCCTCCTTGTGCAGCTTGCTAAAATTTGTAACATAACAACTTTGTACAACAGAAATGTGCTTCCAGTGCTTAAAGAGCGCCCCGCCTGCTTGTTTGCTGGCCCTGAGTTGATGGGATGAGGTATCTTTTGAGGTCAGTGTCCAGCTGCGGTCCTAAGATCTCAAAATGTTGTCGTCGCCCCCCCCCGTTATGATTTGTGGCTGGGGACCAGCAGTCCTAGCCGGCAAGCCAGTGCTCCACCTCCTCCACCCTGGGTGGCCCCCTAGGAACCGGTTGGCAAGGTTAATCTCCTCTTTCCCCATCTGCCCCTCCCCCAGTCCCCTTACTCATAGTGATCTCTCCCTCTGATCCCCTGTGGTAAGTGTCTGCTTCCTCTCCACTCCTCACCCTGCTTATAGCCACAGCCCATGAATGTAGATATCCTTTGCCACGCACTGCTGTCCTCCTGAATCTCATCTGCCACTAATTCATCAATGAGCCTTCTAGATAAACATTCATTTCCCCTGTTTACTACATCATAAATCACAAAATAATTTTGCCTGCAGGCCCATGCCAACCCATACCAGTATGGCAGCTTCTCTGTGTTAGCAGCCTCCACCTTTGGTTGGCATGAGCCCCCAGCCATTTTAATTGCATCTCTTGCCCCTAAGCCCCTTGGCAGCCACCCTGTCTGAACTGCATGGACAGATCTGCCATCCCAGTCTCCAATGTCCCTTCCCATTTCCCACATCCTTAACCAGTCCACCTCTGTGAAACCTGGGCCTCTTTCATCGTTATGTGAGCCCTTGGACTGCACCCTTGTGTCCTTCCTTCCCTGGCCCAAACTCCTCGTTATTTTTTAGGGCCAGTGGAATTCTCTCCAGATCCAAGGACTAGTCTTATTGGGAGGGGGTTCACTCTAGTTCCCCTCTCCTCCGGGGTCCACCCTTGGGGAGCTCGGTCGCCGGATCTGTCCATAGTCCCAGGCTAGTCACCCACTCTCGTCCTCACCCCCATTGGCAGCTAATCTGCTTCCCTGGGGATGGGCGAGAGCATCCTTCCCATCCAACGGAGTGTACAGCCCCAGGACCTGTGATGTTTCAACCTGATGATCATAGCGTGGAATACAGTTATACCATTTCCTTCCTAGGCATACATCCAGGGCTATAATATGTTATTGTCACCATAGACCCACCACCAGGATAGTCCGTCTCCCCCCCCCCCAGGTGGCCGCCGCCACAGCGAAGGAGCTATACTAACAGTAGGGGGACAGCCCTCCAGCCCTCCCCACACATACACACAGTATGTCCACCGTTAAACAAAATGCCCCCTGAGCTCTTACAGTGCACTGTAGTGGAGGGGTTGTGGCTCCCCTATCCCTGTTCTAGTCCGGCCTCATGGTGACAAAGCACATGCGACTCGGGGAGATCAGTTGACCCTCATGCGTGTCACTTTACCCCGGTGTTGCAGATATGTCTGGCGGCCACCTTTAACCCAAATGACTGGGGCCTTCTGTGAACCCTTGCTTTGAGCCTCCATCCTATGTCCCCAGCCCCTCTCTCTCTCTCTCTCTCTCTGCCTGTGATAGGCTGTTCACAAAATGCTTAGGCCGGATTCTGACCCGTACCTCTTTTGACAATCCGGCTATCAAGGTCCTTGATGCTTGACTGTCCACTGAGGTCCTGGGGGTCTGGCTTGGGGGGGTGGGAGGACAAGATTGTCTCTGAGTTCAGAGTTCCCAGCCCGTTGTCCAATCCTCGATCCATGAGCCTCTGGTTGTCTCAGTGCTTCTGTGCCAGAGGGGCTGTCAATCCAACCACCAAGACCCAGGAAAACTGTGGAGAGGGGTGAACAACAAGAAAGGAGAAGTTATTTTTACAGTTACCCCTGTGAGTGTTCTAACCTGCCCTTTACCCCCCCATCCCATCCATTTTTATCTATTGTGAAACGCTAATTATTTAACGACAGTAAGCACATAAAAATGTTCCATCTGGGACACCACCAAAAGGTGGCCCATTCGTTGCAGTCTTCTGTTCATTGTAACAGTTTAAGTGCGTGCTGAGTAGGTCTCAGAAGAGGCCTAGCGGTTGGTGCATCCCCAAGGACGCGTGGTTGTGCCTTCAGGTATCGGACCTGCCTGCGGATTGTTGGGGACATGGCGAGTTGGATCTGGACCTGGCTTCTTCCGATCGATGTCCCAAGTGTCCCAGAGATGTAGGATGCCCTTGCTTCCTGGAGCCAGAGACCTTGGACCATGGCTCCTCCTGCAGCAGGTATTCTTGGTTGGATGGACCTGGTCTAGAGAGAAGAATCATGGAACCCCCAGTTTCATTAGGGTAGGTCTCACTTCTCCCAGGGTACGGAAGAACTGTTGGCCCTCTGGGAGAAAAATCTTGAGTTGGGCAGGCGCCATCAGGTACATTTTAGTGCTGTTTGTGGCCAAATGCTTTTTGATATCAAGGAGTGTCCACCTTTTCTGTTGTGTGATGGGGGTAAAGTCATGATCAAAATAGAGATGTCTGTCTCCAAATGTGATGGATGTCTTGGCCCTTGCAGCCTGTAGGCCACTGTTTCTCACCCAGTAGTCCAAAAATGTCAGTACATTTGACCGGGGGGGGGGGGTAGCGTTGGGGCCTGATGGCTTTTTGGCTAAAGCCCTATGTGCCCGGACTACATTTAGCTGCAGGTCAGTTAGGAGAGCTAGTATTTTTTTAAAGAAGAACTCAATGAAGTCATCCATCCTTCCTTTTTTTGTATCCTCAGGTACCCAATAGATGCTGAGGTTGTCCCTTCTGGAGCAGAGCTCCAGATCGTCCAGTTTATCTGCCAATTCTTTCTCCCTCTTAAGTAGATATCTCAGCGCATCACCATACCTGCTCACCACCACATCTGTCTCTGTACGGCCCAACTCAAGGTCCACTGTACGCAGCGTAACCTTGGCTAAGTCTTTGGTAGTTCTGTGGCCAATCCCCCAATTTTTGCATTGTAACATTGATCTTATTTAGTTCCAGGAATAATCAGCGGAGGAGATGGTAAATTCCACCTCCAGCTGCTCATTGCTGGTTTTGGGAGATTGTAGTTGGGTGGTAGTGGCCTTGCCCTTACTTTTGGCCCTGGTGTCGCGTGGTTCAGCCATCACTGTTGATTTCAGGAATTCTAATAAAGTATCTTTCGGTCCTGCTTTTGGTGGCATTGTTCTCCGCTAAAGCACCTCTACCCTTAATGTTGTTTTGAATGGGTCTGAGTGCAGGACAAGGAGATTCATTTCGATTTTGTAGTCCCTGGGATCGAAGCTCTGAGGTTCAGCAACTCATTAACTTGGAGGCGGAACTGGAAGTCCTGCAGGTGTTTGTGTGTGTTCGGTGAACCCTCCTTCCTGCTAAAGGATGTATCATTAGGGTGGTGGGTGGGTGGGTGATATCTCCCCTAAACCTGACAGTATAATGATGAGGGAAGTCACAAAGGGGGGTGGTTGTACTAATAAGAGACTTCATTGTACCAGTTACAGACTGGGAAATCCCATTCACCAAAGCGATTGGAGCAGGTGCTGTTACAGGTAATGCAGGAGTGCCTACTAACCTAGTAGTTTAGGGGAGCCTACATGGGAAGGGGCTGTACTGGACTGAACACTCTCCAGTGGGAGCAACATGAGCGATGTCAGAGTAGAGGAGTCTCTTGGGACCAGCAACCACTGCTTGGTATGATTTAACCTCACAAATCATGCTGGAATCCTGATGCTTCAAGAACAGTGGTCCTGGATCTTAGAACGGCAGATTTTGGAAAAGTGAAGCAGTTAATTCAGAAAAGACTTGTTAGAGTGAGGGAAGCAGAGAGGGCTAAGGCCAAATGAAAAAATATAAAGCAGGGTATTATGGAAGCAACATTCTCCTGTTTGAGGCAGGTAGGAAAGAAAAAGAAACACAGAAGACCACTTTAATTTCCCAAGGGAAGTGGCAGAAGCAATAAGGACAAAGTGTGGCTTTCAGGAAGTGCAAGGGAGACCAGCAAATAGGAAATAGAAACATAAGATTTGTTGGCAGAAAAGGACAGCCTGGCCCACCCAGTCTGCCCAGGTGGTCCCTGCCTAGTCTGTCTACACAGACCCTAACTGGTCTCTGGCAATCCTCCTTCCTGCCTATTTACTAATATTCCCCATCATCTGTCCCATGCATGCTTGAAGTCCCCCCGATTTCATTTCCACCACATCCTGTGGCAGTCTGTTTCAGGTATTTACCACTCTTTCAGTAAAGTAGTTCTTTTTCACATCCGTCTTAAACCCAGACCCCCTTAAACGCAGCCCCCCCCCCACCACCACCACCACCACACTGCCTTCATCTCATGCACTCTGGTCCTGGTGCCCTTCTTCATTCAAAAGAGATTCCTCTCCTGCACCCTCTTCATCCCCGTGAGGTATTTATAGGTGTCTGTCATGTCTTCTCTTGCTGTACTCTCAGGGTGTACATTTATTTATTTGAAAATTGGTAACCAGAGAAGACACACTGAGCCAAGATTCATTTCCATGTGTGACACAGGGGAAGGTAACAGGAGATAAAATAACATATACACAGTAACGATACTTGGTACAAATTAAAGTGAAGTCGAAGTACAGTATGACACGGTACAAGTGCAGATAAAAGCAGCAAGGCACAGTGAGCAGCAGTAATGCACCAATAGAGAGACCAACGCAGGAGAATTATGGCAGTGCAGAAGTAAAAAGGTAGGGAGCCCCAAGGAGGAGGCCCAACATCGTAGAAAGTAGGGGCTCCAACAGGGGAGGGTCAGGCTGTGTGGAGAAGAGGAGGGAGGCTAACAGAGTGGTAAGAAAAACAAAAGCAGATTTTGAGTTGAAAATAGTAGAGGGTATAAAGGAAGGGAGCAAAACTTTCTTCCACTATACCAAGGAACAGCAGAGGACATGGAGGGAATTATCAGATTGAGCAAAGAAGGGGAAACTGAGGAAGACAATAAGAAGGTGGCAGATATTCCTAAATGAAGAAACATACATAGAGGTTGTCGGCAGATGGGGACCTTCAAACACCATGAAGTCTTGCTATATTATGACTAATGCAGTTAGCCACTGCACTTGAACTGCCCCGGAGAGGAAAGAGTTAACTCCAGGGAGTCTGGTGTTCTACAGCGCGAGAGCGCTTATGCCAAAGCTCTATCTGGGCAGTTTCAAATGAAACTGTCAGATTCTTTACTCCGCTTCACTGAACAGTCGCTCCGGAGATCAGCTCCTTCAGCTCGGTTCATTTCTCGGTTCAGCGAGTATTTTCGGTTCATTTGAACCGGCAAAAATATTTATTTTACCGCATTTCGGTAAAAGCTCTGTCTGTAAACCGTAAGTACAAAATTAAAGTCTGTGTGGAAATTCAATTATCGGTTCGGTTTTGAACCGATCGGTTCTAAAATTAACGTTTAAAGTGTTGGTTGGGCTTTTAGAGTGCGGTTCCGGTTCTTATCGGTTCTAAAAACCTTGCTTTAAAATTAGGTTTTTCAAATACCCGTGACACGGTTAGAAACCGATAAGGGTGTCTTCTCTGGCACTGCCATCAAAGGCAAGTTTTTGGTTAGGCTGGCATTATGTCTGAGAAACCCAAAAAAAACCGGGTCACTGGGTTTCAACACTGTGATGTCTGTGGGGAAGCCTTTGCCAAGGCTGACCCACACACCACTGTGTTTATTGTCTGGGGCTGACCACCTCCTGTCAGACTGCCAGGTGTGTAAAAATTTCCTGCAGCCACCCTGGAAAGAGATTGGGCCGGCTCAGGGAGCGAGAGGCCAAAAGTCTGCTGACCGGATGGCCAGCCGGTCCAGCACCCACTGGACCAGAGGGTGCCCTCTGACCGAGGCGAGACTTCCTCGGGCAAAGGAAGGCTGGTTCAGAGGAACCAGTCCCAGTGAAAAGACAAAGAAATCAGTAGGTTTGAGGTCAAAATTGTCTGTCCAACTGCTGCAGAAATAGCTAAAGCCATACAGATTGTCCAGTCACTGTCTCAGGGTCCTGTCGAGCCACCAACAGTTGGTAAAGGGTTGGTTCGTTCAGTTCCAGTGGTTCAGGAGTATGATGTTGAGGAATTTTATGAACCACAGGAGGGAGGAGAATTTGATCAATATATATGTGGCTGGGAGGGTCTGGACGTGCCCATTGAACGGACATTTCTCCAGACAGACCTTTAGAATCTCCTCCTATTCTGTCTGAGTCCCTTCTCATTTATGTTTTACAAAAGGTTGCAGAAACCCTCAGCTTCCTTTAGAGAGGCTGTGGATGAAACGGAGCCTGATTATGTAGAAATGATGGATATACCAGAGTCTAGGAGGTTGTCTATTCCTTTGCATAAGTCATTTAGGAAGCAAACAACAAAGATTTTAAAAAATCCTCATTCTGTCCCTCCTGTAGATAAAAAAATGGACAGAAGGTATACTTTGTCAGGCTCTGATACAGACTTCCTCACTGAGCAGTGTAGTCATGTAGGTGTGGTTCAAGCTGCAGCCTGTGACAAGGCTAATATTCCCCAGGCCTCACATCCTCCTGATAAGGATTCCAGGAAGATTGATGCCATGGTGAAAAAACAGTATATGGCAGCTTCTTTGGGACTCAGGCAGGCAAATTATATGGCTTATGTAGCTAGATATCAGAAATCTAGATGGGACACAGTATTGCAGTTAGCCAAGGAGGCACATGGCCAGCTGGCTAGTGAGTTGGAACAGGTGGCTGCTGATGGCATTGAAGCCTCTAAAGTTCAATTTCATACTGCTGTTGATGTTAATGATGTTTCCTCTAGGGTCATGGCCACTTCTGTAGCTTTCCGTAGGTTGGCATGGCTCAGATGCACTAATCTGTCCCAAGATACTCAGTCAAAGGCTATGGATTTTCCTGTAGTGGGTAATTCTCTGTTTGGGGAACAAACAGAAAACTATATGAAAAACATGGATGAATACAGAACTACCTACAAAAGTGCCCAGGCTAAGGAGAGGCATGCCACTCAACAGAGGCACGCTCCCAGAGGTAGGGGCAGGCCTTTCCACAGGCCTTTTTACCAATCTCAGGCCTCCTCTGCGTTTGCACAGAGGGGTTTCTTCAGAGGCAGAGGTAGACGGGGCACAAGTAAACCGTCCCCCTCCCCTCAGCCTAAGGCTACTGCCAAGCAGGCACCCTGATGGGGTGCCCAGGGCCGATTCTCCTGTACCAGTGGGGGGCAGGTTGGTTTATTTCAGCCAGAACTGGGTGTCCCTAACCCGGACAGATGGGTTCTGGAGGTAATAAACCAGGGTCTAATTCTCAGCTTCAAACAGTTTCCAAAGATGAGAGCCAGACATTTCACCTACAAATCCTACAGAAGCCCTTGCTTTGGAAGCAGAGTTTCTTCTCTTCTGGACTGCAGCATGATAGAAAAGTCCTCCTTGCCATCAGGGCAGGGGCTGTACTCAAGATACTTTCTTACCCCAAAAGACAGGAGAATGGCGGCCCATCCTAGATTTAAGGTACCTGAACAAACATCTTTTGAAACCAAAGTTCAAAATGTTAACTCTGGCAATGATTTTGCCTTCCCTGAGGCCAGGGACTGGCTGGCTTCCCTGGACCTCAAGGATGCCTATTTTCATGTTCTGATCAGGCCTTCTCACGAAAGTACCTCAGGTTCAAACTGCCCTCAGGCCACTACCAGTTCAGGGCAATGCCCTTGACCTTACCTCTCGCCAAAGGGTATTCACAAAATGTCTAGCTGTGGTAGTGGCTCATTTAAGAAGGCAAGGGATTGCTGTGTTTCCCTACCTGGACGACTGGCTCATAGTGGGTCAGTCCCCAGATCAGGTAAAATCCCACTTGCAAGTCATCCAGCAGCTTCTCACTTCCCTGGGATTCCTGCTGAATTTACCAAAGTCAGTTCTGGAACCAGTTCAGGTACTAACTTTCATAGGTGCAGAATTGAACACAAAGTTAGCCAGGGCATTTCTTCCCTCGGAAAGGGTAGACAGGCTCATTGCCCTGGCATCCTCCTTTACCCTGCGGGTTTCTCGACCAGCAAGGCATTTTCTGCAACTCCTAGGGCACATGGCTGCTTCCACAGCGGTAGTGCAAGGAGCAAGATTCCAGATGAGGGACATTCAGTTCCATTTGAGGGCCTACTGGTCTCAGGGAGGACCCCTTTCCAAATTGGTTCCAGTGACCCAAACTCTGATCCTGGCCCTACACTGGGGGCAGGATCAAAGCAGTCTAAAACAAGGGGTTCCTTTCATTCCCGTCTTCCACTCCCTCACCCTCACCACGGATGCCTCCCTGTTAGGGTGGGGAGCTCACTTGGGCAACCTGTCCACTCAGGGAGTGTGGTCTCCTCAGGAATCTCTGCTCCACATCAGCCTTTTGGAACTCAGAGCTGTCTTTCTAGCTCTTCAGGCGTTTTCAGCTTCTGTCCAGAACAAAGTAGTTCAAGTCAGGACAGACAACACCACAACAATGTGGTACATCAACAAGCAAGGGGGCACTCGATCATCAGCCTTGTGCACCGAAGCAATGAAGTTGTGGTCTCTGGCTTACTCCCTGAACACCTCCCTGATAGCAGTTCACCTTCCAGGGAAGGACAATGTCCTGGCGGATGCCCTCAGCAGGATTTCTCAGGGCCATCACGAATGGGCTCTGAATCCTCAGGTGCTGGGGTCGGTCTTTGCCAGATGGGGCACCCCTCAGATAGATCTTTTCGCAGCCCCAGACAACCACCAACTTCCTCTGTTTTGTTGCAGGCCTCCAGTGCTGGGCTCAGTCCCCCTGGACGCCTTTCAGTTGGATTGGAAAGGGAAGTTCCTGTATGCCTTCCCCCCCTTTCCTCTTCTTTTCAGGGTACTAGTAAAAATCAGATCTCAGCCCTGCAAAATGATTCTGATTGCCCCAGATTGGGCCAGACAGCCCTGGTACCCACTGCTTCGGTCCTTGACAGTCCACCCTGCCCTGAGCTTGCCCAGAGTCCATGACTTGCTGGCCTGTGCACAGGGGAGAGTGTGGTATCCGGACCTCAAATCCCTCCATCTCAAGGCATGGCTCTTGAGGAGTTAGAATTTGTTGACTTACACCTTTCTCAAGGTGTTCTGGATATTTAAAGGCTTCAAGGAAGCCTTCCACTAGAACCACTTACAATTCTAAGTGGAAAGGTTTTCCATCTGGTGCTCTGAGAAGCAGATTATCCCAGAATCTGCTGATCTGCCCATTACTGGACTATTTGGTCAATTTTAATTCCTTAGGCCTTAGGCCAGCTACCTTAAAGGTTCATCTGGCAGCTGTCTCTGCTTTTGTGTCAGCAGGAAGCCTGCTCCCTTTCTTCTCACCCTGTGTTTCCAAGTTTTTTAGGGGTTGCTTCACACTAACCTCCTTTTCAAGAACCAGCTCCGCCTGGGACCTGAATGTTGCATTGCTCAGTTAATGCAACCTCCCTTTGAGCCTCTGTCCTCAGCAGGCTCAAGTTTCTAACTGGAAAACTGTTTTCCTAGTGGCTATCACTTCTGCCAGGCATAAGTGAACTACAGGCCCTGTCAGTGGAAGAAGATTTTATCTCTTTCCACAGAGATAAGGTAGTCCTCAGGACTAACAGAAATTTTTGTCTAAAGTGGTTTCAGATTTCCACCTGAACCAATCCATATGTCTTCAGTATTTTTCACTGAGCATTCTTCCTCAGGTGAGAGGAGACTGCACAGCTTGGACGTCAAAAGAGCCTTAAGCTACTATTTGGAACGCACCAAGGGTCACAGGTTCGAATCCCTCCAACTCTTCCTTACCTATGGCGAGGTTGGCAAAGGGAAACCTGCCACTAAGAGGACAATTGCAAGGTGGATTGTCTCTTGTATCCAATTTTGTTATCAAAAACTAGGTAGAGAACCCACCTCAGGACTGAGGGCTCACTCCACCAGGGGTACAGCTGCATCTCTAGCGGCTGCTAGAGATATTCCCATTCTGGAAATCTGTCAAGCTGCTACTTGGAAAACAGTTCACACTTTTACCAAGCATTATTCCCTGGATATTCAGTCCAGGAGAGATGCTCGTTTTGGCACAGCTGTGCTTCAGGCCTATTTCCTAAGTAGGTTCTGACCCTCCTCCATGGAGGGTACTGCTGTGTAATCTGCATTAGTCATAATATAGCAAGACTTCATGGTGTTTGAAGAAAAATTACTCACCTTAGTAATTGCTTTCTTCTCATGGAGTCTTGTAATATATTCACCCTCCTCCTGCCCCTCTCAGAACTTCTACTTGGGTAGGGGTGGCAAATTAGTGCAAGCACTGTGTCATGCCATTGTAGTTTTTTCCCTTACCTTCTTTTATTTAGGGTTAGGAACTAGCTTATTTTATTTAGGTAATATATTGGCCCCCTTCCTGGACTTGAGTCTTTGGGGAAGGGGGTCCTAATGGTGCTTGTCAGGGGTAACTAATAATACTATTATTCATTGTTATTATTGTTATTGTTGTTTATATTGTTGTTATTTCTACTAGTAGGTAGCCATTTGGCTAGTGTAGAGCTTTCCCACACAGACTTGTTGCTTAGTATTAGCCTCGTAAAGATCTGACAGTTTCATTTGAAACTGCCCAGATAGACCTTTGGCATAAGCGCTCTCGCGCTGTAGAACTCCAGACTCCCTGGAGTTAACTCTTTCCTCTCCGGGGCAGTTCAAGTGCAGTGGCTAATTGCATTAGTCATAATATAGCAAGACTCCATGAGAAGAAAAGCAATTACTAAGGTGAGTAATTTTTTCTTATGATCCATCAAGTCTGCCCTTGTCTCCCCCCCACCACACACACACACACTTAGCTGCCTGCTTGGTATCCGGCAATGCCTGTCCCATGCCGGCAGATTCCCCACCGTCTTCCACACCCCACCCCCTCCGGCAGGCTGTTCCATGGTTCAGCAACACTCCATGAAGAAGAATTTCCTCATATTGTTCCTGAACTGATCTCTTTTGAGGCGAAGGTCATGCTCTCTTGTCCTGCTACAGTCTTTTACCTGAAAGAGGTCCTGCACCTGTACCTTATTGTTGCCTTTAAAGAGCACATTTCATGATGGTCCAGAAAGTTACAGCTTGTAGTCATTATATGCAGTACTAGACCTGAAAAGGTTTGTGCATTTGCTATTTTTGTCCAAGCTTTACTCTGCCTTCAATAATTTGAATTTGTTTTGGAGCCCTGCTGCACTTGCCTTTGCTGTTCAGCTGCTGGCTCCTGATGACATTACTATAGGGCAGATGAGTGACTCACACTGTGCAGTTGCAACGGAACACTACCAGTACTCTGTGTACAGACTGTGTTCCCCCTTCCCCAAGACATCCTGTGAGCAGTGTATTATGCCAAAATCCAAAAGCCTTGTCAGTATGTTTTTTGGGTTGTTTGTTTTGTGAAATTGACTCTGCCCTATAGTGATCTCAGCAACACAGCCCTGGGCCCACTGCAACCACCAGGCTTGCTATAGAAGCTGTGGTACACCCTGCAGTTTTTAGCAGCTCAGGATGCAAAAAATAACTGCAGCGGACAGTAATGAAATACAGTTAAAGAATCAGTGCAAGAAGGGGTAATTTATGCATGAATGTCAAAAGGACCATGAAGGGTGCTCTTTAAGGTATTTAAATGTCTCTATCATGTCCCCCCAATTTCTACGCTGCTATAGGGAGTATAGATTGAGTTCACAGAGTCTGGCTTCGTATGGTTTTTGGTGTAAGCCCTGAACCATCTTTGTTGCTCTTCTCTGCACTGTCTCCAGCCTATCTATGTCCCTCCTGTGGTGTGGCCTATAGAACTGGATGAAGTATTCCAGGTGGGGTCTTACCAGGGATCGATACAGAGGCATAGTCACTTCATGCCTCCTATTTGTGATGCCCCTTCCTATGCATCCCAGGATGCCACTAGCTTTTAGTACTGCCTTCTCACATTGTTTGCTGACCTTGAGGTCATCTGGTATGATCACCCCCAGGTCTCGCTCTAACCTTGTATACACCAGCTGCTCCCCTACCATCTAATACAGTTTCCCTGGGTTACGTTTTCCCAGGTGCAGGACTTTACATTTTTTGGCATTGAATTTCAGTTGCCAGATCCCCAACCATTCCTTCAGCTTTCAGAGATCAGATTCCATGCTTTGTTGCCCCTCTGAACACTTCTGCTCAGTCTTCACAAAGGAGGAGGAGGAGGAAGGACTGCTTCCATAGTGTGTGAGTCTAGCTAGGTGTGGGGGGCATGGATCAGAGATGGGAGGGATAGCAGTGGAAAGAATAATCAAGGGGTGCAGGATCCTAAAGTTGGACAGTTCTCCAGGCCCAGATAGTCTGCACCCTAGGGTGCTAAGAGAGGTGGTCTGATTCCTGGTGGAACCACTAACTGATCTCTTTAATTGCTCCATAGAAACAGGGGTGGTCCCAGTGGTTTGGATTCTGGAAGGAGGCTGCTGTGTCCTACTCTACAAAAGGAGTAGAGAGAACCTAGGGAACAACAGACTGGTTAACCTAACCATAATCCTGGGGAAATGGCTGGAAATTATTAGAAAAGAGCGTGAGTCAAGATGTCAGTGGCCTTGTGGCTCATTGATGCCTCTGATGGTAATGTGGGTGGGGGGGGGAGAGCAGGAGGATTGCAATTGAGCCAGGAGTCAGCGGTGCTAAGCTTTCTCGCCCCCTACCACAGCAACTTTAAACATGTGGTTCTGTTTAGTCATATTGATGGTGTGCATCAGTATACTGTTTTTAACCTGCAATTTGGTCAGTTACATTATCAGTTATTATATTATTCTTAGTTATGTGGTCGCAGAGGGGAAAGAGCTCATGAGATAGAGATTGTCTTATAAATTCTCGGGAGTTAGGTCACTAGTGGGTCTAGAAAACATTTGGCAGCTGTTCAGATGAGGGCCATTAAGATGATGCAGAGAAGACACGAGGAGAGGATGAAGAGTCTCATTATGTACGTACACATTTGAGGCCAGGTGGGACAGGATAGAGATCTTTAAGTACCCAAAAGGTGTTAAGTGGACAACAGTGACCTGTGTATGAGAAGTGAGGGGCAAGGTAACCAGAAGCCTTGGATGAAAATTGATGGGGGGAACCTTTAGGAGGGATGTAAGAAAGTTCTGCTTTACACAAGGGGTTGTGGGGAAGTGGATTGCATTGCCAGAAGAAGTGATTGATGTGGAGTCTGTAGTCGGCTTCAAACTCAAGTGGGATACGCACAGGGGAGTAGTCCAAATAAGAAAGGGGGGAAGGGGATGAATGGACTAGAGAAGGGGTGCCTAAATACAATCAGAGCCATTGGTAGACTAGCACATGTTACCCACACACATCAAACACTGTCCAAATGCCTTATACACTGTACTGTCAGGAAAAAAAGTTAAAAACTGAAATAAAAAAATATCCACATCTTAACTGCTAGCTGAGACTCTGAGTTAAAGACAGCACCTGTAACATGGATGGCGGTTCAGAGATTCCACATGATTTACAAACACACACACACACACCCCACCCCCCACCTGAATCTTGAAATGTATGTTGTCCAGTACTGAATTTATTTTACGGACAGTAGGTACTGAATCATACTGAGGAAGTCAGATGTGGTGGCGCTGGAGCTGCGATCTGTTAGTCAGATGGGAGTGATTATGAAAGCAGGAAGAGCATCAAAAAAGATGTGGAATTTGGAGAGAGGTGTTTTGTTGTTGTCAGTTTTTTCTTTTTCTCAGTCTATTTATTTTTTATTTTTTCTGTTGCCCAGTGTACTAGTCTGTGTACAGATATCTGGAGCGATGAATCTGTAAATTGGGGGGGCGGGGGAACGTGTTTGTAAAGGGCGTGGAAGCTCTGAGCTGCTGTTCCTGCTACAGGTGCTGTCTTTAACTTGGGGTGTCAGCTAGCAGTTAAGATGTGGGTATTTTTTAATTTTAGCTTTATTTTGCTGACAGTGCAGTGTATAAGGCATATGGGAAGTGTTTGATGTAGGTAGGTGACATATGCACCGGCCGACAGTAGTGCATAGTAGCGTCCCTCGTTGTAATCTAATAGAGATACATCACAGATGATGGCCCCCTTTTAGTTTGTTATAGCGAGGGGTTACTGTACTGCTAGTACTGTAACGTTGGTAACTTCACTGCTGTTTGTCTATGTCTGCTTTACAATATGTTTTAATAGGGGCCTTATATGTGTTAATTCCTGCTGAGGTGGAAGTGTTGGCTCTGATAAAATGATCTTTTTAATTTAGTATAGAACATAGATGAGCCTGAATGTATGTCAAAACAGCCTAACAGGGAGAACACGTTGTGTTGGCTAAATTAGAAATTCCTAGTAAGTTTTCAAAACAGCATTACCTCGCCCACCCCCATTAACAAGGAGATCGAATAATTGTTTTAAAGTGCCTTTCTTAGAAATAGCTTCAATTGAATGATAGGTTTGAATGAACTCAGCCTTTCTCCACATCAGCAAATTATTTACTGTGCAAACCTCACAACAGTGTGCTGTGACCCAGCATCCCGCAACCCTGAAAAAAAAGACCACAACAAAAAGGCAAAAAAACAAAATATTGTCAGCTTTGCTACAAAACCTGAAGCACACAGTTTTTAAAGCAGTGTTTACTGACTGGTGCTGCCTGTTTTATGTGTGAAAACCATTGCACATGATCTTTGCAGCTTTGGAGAAACGGGTCATATAAGCTGGCAGACAGGGAATACTAGACTGTGAGGTTCTGAGATGACATCATCATCAGCTCTTCACTGATACAGGCTGTTTTGAACAGGTAGTGAAATCAGGGTTACAAAATAGCTCATAACTTTAAAATGAAGTAACATAAAAATCTAGTTTTTGGTATGAGATTTACTGGGGATATGCTTATTCTAATTCTGCAATATAGCTCTTTTGAACAGATGGTGTTGGTTGTTCTTTAAGGGATGTATATTTCAGCATCCCAATAAGACCATGCTACAGAACGTTTTTGGTCTTCAGAGCAGGGCATTCTCTGTTTCAGTTCAAAGCAGTGCCTTTTGACCTGACCACAATGCTTCAGTTTTGGCAGCCCACCTGCACAGGCAGGGTGTAGTGGTATTTCCTTATCTAGATGACTGGCTATTGTCTGGAAAAACAGAGGATGCAGATTGCTCAATTCAGACAGTAAGAAGCACCCTGCAGGGCTTAGGTTTCCTCCTAAACTTGGAAAAGTTGCACTTGTAACTCTGATTCGTCTATAGTTGGGAAACTAATGGAGACACTACTCAAACAGAGGATCATAGCATTCCTCAAAACTAGCGACCGACAAGACCCTAAATAGCACGGTTTCATAGCACATAGGTCATGCCAGACAAATCTGCTCAAGTTTTTTGACTACGCTACAAAAATAGTGGATGATGGTGGGGCAGTAGATGTGGTCTACCTAGACTTTAGTAAGGTCTTCAACTCGATTCCACACAGGGGTTGGTCCAGAAGTAGTCAGATGGGTACAAACTGGTTACAAGGCAGAACCCAGAGGGTGCAAGTTAATGGAGCGCATTCGACGGAAGGCAGGGTGACCAGCGAGGTGCCCCAGGGCTCAATGCTAGGGCTTGTGCTCTGCAATGTTTTTATAGCAGACCTCACTGATGGACTGGGAGGGAAGGTGTGTCTGTTTGCAGATGACACCAAGATATGTAGCAGGGTGGACACCCCAGAAGGAGTGAGCAAGATAGAAGCTGACCACAAGAAACTAGAAGAATGGTCTGGAGTGTGGCAACTGAGATTTAATGCCAAAAAGTGCAAGGTCATGCCCATAGGAATGAAAAATCCAAGAAAGGGGTATTACCTAGGAGATGAAAGACTGGCAACCTCAAACCAGGAATGAGATCTGGGAATCATAATCTCAGATGATTTGAAGATTAGTAAGCAGTGTAAGAAGACAACAATGAAGGCCAACAAAATGCTGGGCTGCATTGGGAGGGGACTCATGAGCAGGAAGAGAGAGGTGGTACTACCACTGCATAGATCGCTGGTCAGGCCTCACCTGAAATACGGAATCCAGTTCTGGAGGCCTCACCTCAGGAAGGACATTGTCTGGTTGGAAACAGTACAGAGATAGGCGACAAAAATGATTCAGGGTCTGCAGTACATGTTCTACTAGGAAAGACTTTGGGAATTGAATATGTACTCTCTGGAGCAGAGGGGAGAAGAGGGGACATGATGGAAACATTCAAGTACATAAAAGGCATTAGCAAGGTACAAGCACAGGAACTTTTTCACTTCAAGAGCAGCTCCAGGACCGGGGGACATGAACTTAGGCTGCAAGGAGGGAGGTTCTCTACTAACACCAGGAAGTTTTTCTTCACAGAAGGATTGGTGGATGCTTGGAACAGCCTGCCGCAATAGTTTATGGGGGTCAACACTGTGGGAGGGGATTAAAGAATGCATGGGATAGACACAAGGGAGCACTGACTGCAGAGGGCAACTACAGTGTCAAAATAGGTCTAAAACAAATGGGCAGACTAGATGGACCTAGCGGTCTTCTTCTGCCGTCAACTTCTATGTTTCTGTTCTGGAGTTCATATGTGAAGAGCTGAACACTAAACTGAGCAGATGTTTCTTGAGTTTGCAAAGGGCAGAAGCCCTGATTCAGTGTGCAGACACATTGCATGCAGTCCAAGCAAGGACTGCTTAGGAGTTCTTGAGACTTCTGGGCAGCATGTCTTCTATCACAGCAGTTGTGCCATGAGCCATATTGAAAATTATGAATGTCATTTACCATCTCAGAAGGCACTGTCATCGAGGAAATGCACCACTGCAGTGGCAGGTGCCAGTGTCAGGCAGGTGGCTACAAGCACTGAAGTGGAAGAAAGAAGTAGACAGCCTCTGAGAGGGTATCCTTTTCCTTCAGCCTCTGTCCACAAATGTTCTAACCACAGATGCATCCTTACTAGGATGAGGTGAACATCTACAGCGATACTGTATAGAAAGGTGGCCATCATGTTATACAAGCACTAGTGTACTCGGCTCGTAAATAAAAACTCTCTGAGCGTCATTGGGGTTGACATACCATAGGCAGCGTGGATCTGTGCTGAATCTGTGATATAGGCTGTGGCAGACGTGCTGCATTTGGTGTTTCTGTGTGACACAATGGCAGCCTTCCCCATCATGTGCAATCTAAAATCGGTTAACAGTTGTATCGACATGAGCTGCATTTACTGTGACTGTCCCAGATGCTGTAACAAAAAAAAAATTCAGAAGCTGTCTGCTTATCTGCGCACACTCAGGAGTGCTGCATTACCTTGTCAAGTCTGATGCAGCTTATATCATCGTTTGAACAGAGAGCCGCACTGCCTTTAGTATGTCAGCCTCAGTGACACAGTGAGAGGCTAGTTACCAGCCATGTACATTAGGGTTTGTATAATATGAAGACAGCCTTTCTATATAGTATTAGCCTTTAAAATGAGTGGATCTGTGGTAACTGGACTCCTTGCTACATTTCAGAGAAAGGAACTCTAAAACCATGCACACAAATCCAGGAACTGTTAACGGCAATTGCAGTTCAAAAGCTAGGCAGGTTCTTAACATGGTGACAGAAATGGCATCATATGCGACTCTGTGTAATAAGATAAAAAAGATGCCATTTCTGTTACTAAATAAGTCTTAACCTCAGAGTCCCGACTTTTAGACATTATTGAGGCTGTCCCTGTAATAAGGAAAGGAACTGCACTGTCAGACAAGTTTGCTGGCTCACGATCAACTGCTGTCACCCGAAACTGGCGAGATTACACCTGCTCATTCTTGGAGGCTGCTGAACATCACAGTTTACATGGGGATGAGCGTGTAGTTCAGCCAAGCTACTATTTTTGGGTGACATGGTCAAAAAGTGAAACTAAACCCAAATGCGCATTCCTGGTAATTTTTACAAGAACAAAACGTTACAGCCTATGAGCACACACACCACACTTTCAAATAGTGTTATTTTATTGAGTTTCAAAAGAAAAAAAAATGTAGTGATAGCTGACAGTCTCCCTCTTTCAGGTAAAAGACTATAGCAGGACAAGAGAGCAGGACCTTCGCCTCAAGGGAGGTCAGTTCAGGAACATTTGGCAGCTGTTTCTGCTTTCATACCTGTAGGTAGGAAAAAGTTCCTTGCAGCTTATCCAGTATTAGAATGTTTCAAAAGGCTTCTCATCTGCATCTCCCTGTGGGGGGACCAGTCCCAACATGGGATTTAAAATGTATCTTTTTACAATTGATGAATCCTTCTTTTGAGCTTGTTTTCATTAGAGCTCAGATATTTTATCTAAAGAACATTTTAATAACCATTACTTCAGCAAGAAAGGTCAGTGAGTTGCAAACACTTTGCACATGCCCTCATTTTTATAGGGATAAGGTGGTGTTTAGAACAAATGCCATTTTTGTTTTTTAACCTGAAGTGCTTTCCTCATTTCACATGCATCAGTCCCTAACATTTCCTGTGTTCTTTCCAAAGCCTCACTTCAGTGTAGGAGAGGAAAGACTTCATAGCGTGGGTGCCAAGAGAGCTTTAAGTTTCTGTACGTAATTAACTGAACAGTCCAGGACTAAAGACGGACAACTGTTTGTCACGTATGTTGAGGCAGGAAAAGGTAAAGCTGTTGTAAAAGTCTCTTATTGTATTGGCTCTTGTATTGAATCTGCTGTGGTAAGGCTGGTAAGAAGTTTCAGTGTGCAGTCGTTTTGGAGCCCTGTCCTGTGTAACAGGAAGCAGGAAGAGAGCCAGTAGTTTTTGGAAGCAGCACTCGAGCTACAAAGGCTGCATTTAAACTGCAATTTTTAGCAAAAGTTCCTATAAACCCTTTGCCTGTGCCACGAATGAGTGGTAGATGCCAAGTAGCTATTTTAAAAAGCTTTAATTTGGTAAAAAGAATTACGAGTGCCCCGTGACCTTTTGACCACTTCCGGGTCACTTACAACGCTTAAAACTCGCCCTGCAGCGAGTAAAACGCTAAATCTGAGGCATTATTCTTGTAGCAACACCCCTAGGTTGCTCTACAGTTCTGGGGACAAAGTATTTAAATCGTTGTGTTTGTCAGTGTATAGTCAATTTGGAGCCCTGTCCTGTGTAACAGGAAGCAGGAAGAGAGCCAGTAGTTTTTGGAAGCAGCACTCGAACTACAAAGGCTGCATTTAAACTGTAATTTTTAGCAAAAGTTCCTCAAAACCCTTTGCTTGTGCCACGAATGAGTGGTAGACGCTAATTGGCTATTTTAAAAAACTTTAATTTGGTAAAAAGAATTATGAGTGCCCCATGACCTTTTGACCACTTCCGGGTCACTTACAACGCGTAAAACTCACCCTGCAATGAGCAGGGCGAGCGCGTGCAGGGTGCGCGGAGACTCTGCGCATGTCTGCTGTGTCCTCTGGGGTAGCAGGGATTCTGGACTCTAACAAACTCGTAAGGTACAGTAATTTAGTGTGTTAATATGAGGCTGTGTACTAGATGTTTATTGTCAACTGAGGATGAGCCCAGAGATGGGTTTATCTGTGACAAATGCAAACTCATAGATATCCTACAAACAGAAATAGAGTTGCTAAAACAAAGGGTCCAAGTACAGATTGATGTTAGTAATCTGGAACAATACATTGATTCTGCTGTAGATGCAACAACGCTGTCATGTGAACTTAGCCACCAGAATGAAACACATGTGAATGAGGAGGACTGGAGTCTCGTAACAAACATTACTAATAAAAACAGGAAAAAGGGTAGAAGGAACATAGGAGGTTCCTCCAATATTTTAACACCCAACAGGTTCTCCATTTTTAATCAAGATGTGGTTTGCAATACATCAGCACAAGGTGACCTCCCCCCCACGCCAAGAGAACCAAGTTCACTACAGAACATTCCAATTAATAATGGAATAAATACTACACAATCCCCCCCACTCATCCACAAATAAGCAAAATAAAAAATTAATATCGCACACATCAGTAGGGAAGAGCAAACATAACCACTGTAAACAATCTAGTAGGAAATGAGACCAATTTAAGAGACGTCCTGGTATTGGGTGACTCCATGCTGAAATACACAGACCATATTCTTCCCTCTACAAGCATTTAATAGAGGTCGGGGCTAAGAAGGGAGGGTGGGACACAAACACCAGTCACTATAGCTCCTCCTGGAAGTTCTCCTTGCCAGTATGCCAAAAAGCCAGTACCAGTGCTCGATTTCTCCTGCTGTGCCAGAAAAGATGCTCTGCTCTTGCTGGCCCTGGCCCGTTCCCTTGCGGCTGGGAAGGATCCTCTGACTTGCAACCCTGACCCGCTTCCTAGCGGCTGGGAAGGTAATTTTTGCAGCTCCGAGAGCTGCCACTGATCCCTCGACTTACAGTCCTGACCCAATTCCTAGCGGCCAGGAGAGTCTCCTTTTCTGCCACGAGAGCCGCCACTGATCACCCAACTTGCAGACCGGGGCGCCTTTTAAAGCCTGAGTGGCATTTAAGCTACAAGCCTCTGGCTCTGATTGGAATGCCAGTCCTCACCGCTGATTGCTCACCACAGCACCCTTCCCATGATGATATTGGTCACCTCCGAACCCCGGCGGACAAACACCAGTCACTATAGCTCCTCCTGGAAGTTCTCCTTCTCCTGGAACCGCCTTCCTGGAGAGGTTGTGGGGTCTAAAACAGTGGAGAAATTCAAACCTGCATGGGACAGACATAAGGCAATTATAGTGGGGGGTTGCAGGAAATAGGCTGTTGGTTAACTAGAATCTGCAGCTTATCCAGTAGGTAGGGAATTAGGCAGACTGGGTGGGCCAAGTGGTCCTTATCTGCCGTCAAAGTCTGTGTTTCTATTATTTGTAAAAATCGTAAACTAACGGCCACAGTAAGTGCACTCCCTGGAGCAGGTATAAGAGACATTAAAAATCTTCTCCCAGGCTTGAGAGAAAATAACCAGTCAACCTCTGGCCCTACTACATGTGGGATCTAATGATGCAGGTAAAAGAAAGGCTCCTAGAAATTCAGAGAGAGTTTGAGGAGGTAGGAAAGACCCTTACAGAGGATGGATGTGATCTTATTGTCTGTGGGATCCTACCAATACCTAGGGCAACATGTGCGGTAAACGATGATATACTGCAGTTAAATGGATGGCTGAAAAGATGGTGCACTAGAGAGGGCCATACCTTTCTTGAACATGGGGCAGAATTTAGGGACCCAATGTTATATGCACGAGATGGACTTCATCTAAACAGAAGGGGGAAATGTATTTTTGCCCACCACCTTAGACATATTCTAGAGGTAAATTTAAACTTGGCATGGGGGGGGGGGGTAGGCCAATTGCTTCCCTTCTAAATAAGATACATATGACTGTACCCCATATAACTTCCTTTCTTTAAACACCAGGAGCTTAAATAATAAATTGGATGAATTGAAATTAACTCTTGAACAATTAAACATAAGATTATGTGCTGTGACCGAGACCTGGTGGAGCCCAAATGATCCATGGGATAAACAAATAAATGGTTTTAATTTGTACCATAAGGATAGGAAGGATAAAAAAGGTGGAGGAGTGGCCCTATTCATTTCTGACAAAATAAATTCTGAAGAAATTGATACATCTAAATGGGACAAAATAGAAGTATTATGGGTTAAAATATCTCCCCGCTACTCACATGCCATTAACCTTGGAGTAATATATAGAGCCCCATCCGTTACAACAGATCAAGAGGAACAACTTCTGGATTTCCTGGATATGATGAGTAGAACAAAAAGTAACGTGGTAGTTGGAGATTTCAACCTACCAGGCATAAACTGGACAACCCTACAGACAAGTAATACCATAGAATCACGATATTTGGAATCATGTTTACTATCAGGGATGAACCAATGGGTTAACACCAATACCAGAAACAACCACATATTAGACCTCATATTAAGTAATTTAGAGGGTAATATATCATCTTGTAAAGTTATAGCTCCTCTTGGATCCAGTGACCATTCCATGGTTTATTTTTCCCGTGATATGCTATCTGATAATAATAAAAGTAGGACTAGCAAATTTAACTATAATAAAGCTGACTTTAATAGCATAAGATTATTTCTTAAAAATTGGAATTGGGTAGAGGATTTCCAGAATAAAACACTTGAGTCCATGTGGGATCTTCTTGTGGGTAAAATAACCTTTGCCACTCAAACCTTCACCCCCCCCCCCATAAAGAAAATGGATGATACCAATAAAAGTAAACCCAAATGGATGTCCAAATCAATACGACTTCTGATAAAGAAAAAAAATAGAGCTTTTTATAAGGCCAGATGATCAGGAAGTAACATATGGTGGAATACTTACAAAGACCTGCTAAAAAAGTCGAAAAAATATATTAAAGAAGCTAAATCAAAATTTGAATTAAAACTAGCAACAAAAGTCCAGGATAATTATAAATCATTTTATGCATATATTAGTAATAAAAAGGGAACTTTTAGACCTATTGGCCCATTACACATAATTGATGGTAAAACAATTACAGACCAGTCCCATACAGCCCAGTTGTACAATGACTTCTTTATATCAGTCTTCAATAACAAATCCTCCCCTAAACTTGAACATTTGCCAACTGTATTAGAAATAGAATCACTGATAACTAGTGAAGAGATGCTCAAAAGGCTACATAAAATCGATCAGAATAAATCCCAAGGTCCGGATGGAATTCATCCAAGAATAATTAAAGAACTGGCAGACCTTTTGGCAGGACCTCTGACAGTAATCTTTCAAACTTCATTAAAAAAAAGGGATGGTCTTGGAGGCATGGAAACAAGCAAATGTGGTTCCCATATATAAGAAGGGGAATAAACATGACGTATCCAACTACAGACCCATCAGCTTGACGTCTGTCCTGGGAAAAATATTTGAAGGTATCCTAAAAGAGTATATTATGGAACATATCAAGGAGGTAGACTTGGTGGACCCCGACCAACATGGATTTACCACCGGAAGGTCCTGCCAGACGAACCTCCTGGAATTCTATTGGAGGGTCAGTAGGGCGCTGGGAGAAGGGCAGTCTGTGGATGTGGTGTATCTCGACTTCTCAAAAGCCTTTGATAAGGTTCCCCACGGTGAACTCATTGACGCATTAATATTGCATGGCCTACCAGGAATAATAACAAAATGGGTAGACGCATGGCTTACTTCCGGGAAACAATCAGTAAATATAAACGGGACCAACTCAGCATGGGCTGAAGTGACAAGCGGGATTCCCCAGGGATCTATCCTGGGACCTTGCTTGTTCAATACATACATTGCCACATTGAATGGGGTCTGGGTTTCCAAGTTTGCTGATAACAGGGTTGGATTTCCCATTAATAATCAAAATGATGCTATAGCACTACAAGAAGCATTAGACACACTGGAACTCTGGGCAGTTGAGAAAAAACTGATGTTTAATGTGGACAAGTGTTGTGTTATGCATTTTGGGAAGGCAAACAAGCAGATACCCTACACACTTGGTGGTAAAATATTAAGTATCGTCGAACAACAGAGTGATTTGGGAATTATGATTACTAATGACCTATCATTTAAAACGCACTGTAATGCAGTTATTAAAAAATCAAGCAGTATTCTATACTGTATAAATAAGCATATTACATCAAGAAGCAGGGATGTTCTCCTGCCCCTTTATATGGCGTTGGTAACACCTCACCTGGATTACTGTGCGCAGTTCTGGTCACCCATAGGTAAGACTGAAATAGTGGCACTCGAGAGAGTCCAAAGGAGAGCCACTAGATATATACAAGAGGTTAAAGGCCAATATTATACAAAAAGGTTAAACACTTTGGGTCTATATTCATTGGAATATAGGCGCTTAAGGGGAGATATGTGTTTTAATATACAAATCAACTATCGATCCAGATCTATGGGAACTACTTGGCTTGAAATATAGGGAACCTATGTATAATACCAGATCTCACCCACTACAACTATTTGTCGAATGTCCAAAAACGAACAAAAGGAAATCCTGGCTCACGCTGAGGGCTACCAACATTTGGAATAAATTACCCTTAGAATTGGTAGCTAGCGATACTGTGAATACTTTTAAAAACAGATTAGATAGCTTTCTATTTAAACATAATGTTCAGGGTTACTAATTAAATGGCGAGCAAAAGGACTAACGTCTATATGGCTCTGTATTTACCTATGAGACCTAAGGAGTTACGGGCACATTCCACCAGAGCTAAAGCTGAGTGAATGACTAGTGAGTTTTTTTTTTTTGCAAATTGCGAGGGTTTGTGTTTCAGGTCCAGTATGAAGGAATGACTGGTAACGTTTTGCACAGCACTGGGCTTGTGAGTCAGGTCAGATATTGACAGAATGACCCATGAGGATACTGCACAGTCCTGAATTTTTTGACTTAGTTCAGATCTCTTAAACTAATCTTATAGATTTCTTTGACTGGGTAACCAGAGTGGTGGACCAAGGTGGAGCAGTTGATGTTGCCTACCTTGACTTCAGCAAAGCTTTCAATATAGTTCCACATAGAAGATTGATTAATAAGCTGGGTAGACTCAGGGTGAGTCAGAAGTTGGTCAACTGGGTGGCAAACTGGTTGACTGGCAGAAAACAGAGAGTTGTGGTAAACGGTAAGCAGTCAGAAGAGATGCAAGTCACAAGAGGGGTACCTCAGGGATCAGTCCTGGGGCCAGTCCTCTTCAGTATCTTCATCAGTGACATTGCAGATGGATTGGAGGGTAAGGTTTGTCTGTTTGCAGATGACACCAAGATCTGCAACAGAGTAGATGATCCAGATGGGGTGGACAGAATGAGAAGAGATCCGGATAAACTGGCAAAATTGTCAGAAGAGTGGCAATTGGAGTTTAACGCAAAGGAGTGCAAGATTATGCACATAGGAAAGAGAAACCCTGAAGCCACCTGTAGACTGGAAGGGGAGTTGCTGACAGTCACAAGGGAAGAAAGAGACTTGAGCATCATCATTGCCGATGACCTGAAATCATCGCAGTAGACCACTAAAGCAGTAGGTAAGGCTAGGGGGAAGTTGGGGTGTATTAGTAGGGTATCAAAAGTTGTAAGAGGGAGGTAATAATCCCTCTTTACAAGACACTGGTTAGGCCTCATCTAGAGTACTGCGAACAGTACTGGAGGCCACACCTTCACAAGGACATTAACCAAATTGAGGCAGTCCAGAGAAGGGCAACCAAAATGGTGTAGGGACTGCATCGGAAAACATATGAGGACAGATCAACACAGCTCAGTATGTATACCCTAGAGCAAAGGAGGGAGAGAGGGGATATGATCGAAAAATTCAAACACCTTAAGGGCATTAACAAGGTGAAAGCGTCTAACATGTTTCAGTATAAGAAAAATATCAGGACAAGAGGACACAGCATGACAGTAGAGGGAGGCCAATTAAGGGGTAATGTGAGGAAGTTCTTTTTCACAGAAAGGGTAGTGGATGCATGGAACAGCCTACAGCAGGAAGTGGTGGGTAGGAATACAGTGCAGGGCTTCAAGCAGGCATGGGATAGGCATATGGGAGCATTCCAGATGAGTATGACTAGATGGACCTTTGACAGAGCAAAGGCCGATGGCACATTCATAAGGTAGAAAGTGAAATGGGCAGACTGGATGGGCTTTGCGTTCTTATCTGCCATCAACTTCTATGTTTCTTTGTATGAGAGATGACCAATAACATTCCTGCACAGCACTGGGGTTTGTTGCTCAGGACAGGTATGAGAAAATGACCATGAGGCTACTGCACAGCCCTGGGGTTTATGACTCTGGTCAAGTATGAGAGAATGATCAGTGAGGTCACTACACGGAACTGGGGTTTGTGACTGAGGGCAGGATGAGAGAATGACCAGTGATATTACTGTACAACACTGCTTTGTGACTGGTCATGTATGAAAGAATGATTGCTGAATTCCTGACATGCAAACCTGTTAGAACAGAATATTGTATGGGAACTGCCTTGCTAAAAAGCAGCACTGTAGGGCACACTGTACCAGGATTGGACCTCAGAAGTAAGTCTTGCTGTTTCCTTCCTTCTAGGAGGAGAAAGAAAAAGTGATGGCCCAGAAGCAGGTGGTTCTGACGCAGATGTCTGATGTGCTGGAAAACGAGCTTCAGTGTATTATCTGTTCAGAACATTTTATTGAGGTAAGAGCAGAACACTGTTGTTACAGAGTGTAAGCAGTTTATTTATTATTTATTTATTTAGATTTTGATAACCGGGTAAGCTCACTGAGATCAGCGGTCCCATTTTCAGGAGCGACCCGGATTAGTTACAGACAATAATTACGTATATTGGCAGGCATACACAATAGCACATACATTGCTAGGAGTATACACTAGCTGGAGCATACATTGGATAAGGTATAGAGTACATTATAGAGCATGTCAGTTACATACACATAATAACTTAAATCAGACATATGACATCTTAACCAACAATGCTTTAGGGGAGAGGTGGTAACAGCAATATGCAGGATATATTGCCATCCCGTATCTGCCGTGGGACAAGCAAGTTTCAGCCACCATGACAAAGTTCCAGGCTAGTGGTTACAGCCACAGAAACTAAGCTCTAGCAGGTATGCTTTCAGGCCCGACTTAAAACCCTGAATAGTACAACAATTAGCCAAGTCAACAGGGAGAAGGTTCCATAAATGTGGGGCACCGTACATAAAGTCGTGCTTGTCATAGTTAATTCGGACACGAGGGATGTCTAGGGGATGACCAGTGGAGGATGTCAGGCCCCGGCCCCGGACTTTGGGATTTAGCAGCCCACGAAGGTGAGGAGGAGGGCCAACAGTGGTAGAATTTGAAGGTCGGGCTCAAGAGGTAAGGCTAGTTTTTGTCATAGAAGGCCAGTGGAGATCAGCGAGGACCTTGCAGTGGTGCCTTCTTGGGGGGAGTTGGTGGCGGCTGACCACCCTCTGGTGGGCGTAGTAAGCTTTCTTTGTTCGCCCTCCCTTAGGGAATGCAGCAGGGGAGCCCCATAGAGGAGGGAGGGGAGTAGGGTGCAGTTAGATATGGCACAGTGAGCCGAGAGAGAGTGAGTCACCCAGCCTTTAGAGAAGTCCTACCTTCTGGTGGGTGGACTTAACAACAGAGTCAATATGAGGCTGGAAGGTCATCGACTGATCAAGCAGGACTCTGAGGTACTTGATCTTGTCTGTGACCTCTATTCTCTTCCCTTGGGCAGTATGAAGCTGAAAGACGCCACAGCGAACTGAGCCAAGACGTCTGGACCCGAACAGGACTGCCTTAGTTTTTCCTTCATTCATTACAAGTGAGTTTGAGGAGAACCAGGCTTCCAGTGCAGCTAGACTGACCTGGAGGTTGGCACTGATTACGCTAGGAAGCTGATCACTGCAGTAGACGACAGTGTCATCTGCACAGCGGATAAGGTTGTTCTCCCGCCAACCCCCTCTATATCATTGACAAAAAGAGTAAACAGGGGACCAAGGATCCAGCCTTGTGGTACCCCGGAGATTACCGGTTTAGCACTAGACTGGGTTCCTCTCCATAGGACTTTTTGGGTTTGGTTGAGCAAATAGCTCTCGAACCATGTAGCAGAGAGCCTGTCCAGTCCAAATAGGTGAAGTTTAGTGAGAAGTTCATGGCTGACCAAGTCAGATGCCTTGGATAAATCAATGAATAGAGCCCATGTTGGGGAACCTTGGTCCATTGCATCAAGGATGTCCGATGTGAGCCAGATAAGGGCTGTATCAGTGCCATGGCCTTTCCTCAAGCCGAGTTGAATGTCAGCTAGGAGTAGGTGCCTTTCGAGTTAGTCCTGTATTTGATTGTAGACTAATCTCTCCTGCACCTTCGCTAGTGGGCAGAGAATGGAGATTGGCCTGTAGTTCCCCGCATTGTCCCGGGGCCCTTTTTTGTGAATGGGGACAGTGGTTGCCACCTTCCATTTATCCAGGACTTTTTCTTCAAGGAGGGACCTGTTGATAAGCAGGACAGCTAAGCTTGGTATGCATTTGTGGATTACCAGGGCTGTAAGTGGGCTTGGAGCATAGTTGTGCAACATGGTGACCCTGCTATTTCTACCTAGTTGTCTGAATTATTCAGTCTGTGAGAAACACTGCATCTGGTGGGTACCCACCTCAGACACTGTGTGTACTAGCCTACATCAACTTAATCTGGCTTCACCATCCCTTCTATTATCTAGGGACATATAGACTAGCCTAGCCCTACTGTTCCTGCTGCATCTCATGCTAACACACTGAAGTGTCATAAAATGCCTCAAAATAGCCATCTTAATATATGTAATTTTTTAGCTAATAAGGCAGGCTTAGAATTGTGGTTTATATTTTATAGCTCTGTACATATATATTAGGGATCCCCGAATCCTAGACAACCCTCAGCTCTCACTTGTGTGTTTCATCCCTAGATTTAAATTTATCAGATGTGACTATCCTCACCATAAAAAAGGTGGTGGGATTCTGACAAACAAAGGCTTTTCTAAACCTAGGTGAATTGGGGCATTCTAGGGGTATGGATACAATTCACTGTCCACACTCTGGCAGTTCCACTGGAACAGGTTTTCTGTCAGATATCTATAAGCCAGGCTTCTCCCACCACCCTGTTGGTATATCCCCCAACTTTGCCTCGTGACATCAGATCTTTCCGCTGGAAGAATCAGTCACCTCCTGCTTCGAGTATTGTGCCATTGGCAATCTCCCACTTTGAAGTTTCTCAAAGTCTTATTGAATTAGTTCTCAGCTCTGTTGTCCCCTCATGATTGGAAGATGGAGTCATGGAAGCTGGGATTCAAATTTTGTGTGCAATGCTGACAAACGATGTCAGTCTCCAACCCACATAACACATGCCTATACTGCCTGGGATGGCAGCACAGCATGGCTGGATGCGATCTGTGCCATGTGATGCTCCCTGAGTCGCTAGAAGACAGGAAGCACTGGCTTATGCTCGGCCAGCCTTCAAAGTGAGGTCCAAAAGCTCTGTCTGAGGGCTACTAGCAGGGCTTGGCGGCTGCTGTGTCTGCTTCCCTGTTGATGGGCTTTGAAGAAGAGGCATTGGCTCCCATGGTAGGCACCTCTTAAGTCTCGTTGCTTCTTCTGGCTGGGTCAAGCATCGGAGGAACATTCACGGAAGGATTCTAAGAGATGTGCTTGACCCTCCAGACCTTGTGGGAGAGCCCAGCCCACCGTGGTAAGAAACACAAGTGCTATCTGCATTTGGACTGGGAGAGATCGAGGTCCTCCTGATCCCTTGACCATTCAGCTGTGGTTGAAACTCCCTCAGCTGAGAGGAAGGTTGAGAACTCCTCGGTACCCCCCGTCAGGCTTGTCAACCTTTTTCTCAAGCCTGTCGTCCAGCCGTTGAATGAGACCTTGGATTTGATCTTCCAGATCAAGTGGCCAAGGGAGCAGCCTCCACTGACAGTTGAGCCTTTGAAGCCTCTCTTGCTAAACGTAGCAAAGCATGTGGTCTACCACAACTCTGTGGAAGGCTGTCCTCGACATCGACGGTCGAAGTCTCAATCAAGGCAATCCCACTCTCAATTCCACTCGACTGGGAGGCGTTACTGTCGATAACCTTCGACCTTGTCATCTTCGGATAAGGAGAAGCATCAGCGAAAGATGCGCTGGTGCTGTGAGAAGCTTTTTTGGCAACAGTGGTCTATTCTGGGGTGGGGTAAGGTACTATCCCTGGACCTTCAGTCACCTGGAAGCCCCCAGTTATGCCCTCGCCAGTCCACACAGTGCAGGTGCTCCCTGCAGTTGCTTCTCCATGTCTAATAGTGGAGCCACTGCAGCCGAAAGTGAGCACTTCGACCAAGAAGACCCAGTCGGCAACCGGCTTGCCAGACTGGTTGTCAGTGGAGATCACCCAATTCGAGTATATTTGGGTGGTCTGCAGTGAGAAGTGTTAGAGGGCTGTTTTCTGAGAGTCCCCAGACAACTCGGATTGTTTGTCCAGGGCTCGGCCAAAGAGTTGACCACCAACCGTGTCATTTGGAACTCTAATCCAACTCATATCAGAGGCCATGAATCTCCCTCTGGAGCCTGTCCAGAAAAGGGCCAGGTACCCTTTCACAAACATCATAGATAGGGATGAAACCCCAGGGTTTGCCTTTCTCATGGCTGAGGCCGTTTCAGGACTGGCCTTGGAGCTTTGGCAGCATCCAATATCCTGCCCGGCACCCCTACCCATATGATTCGCAAGTACACTGTTCCTTCAGAGTCCATTTCAGGGTTCTCAGACCAATCTTTAGCGAAAGGACTAGTCTCTGACTTGGCCTTTTGCAAATGCAGGGGCCAAGGGGACATGGACAAGGAGTCCAGATAGACTGACCACACTGCTGAAAAGGTATATGCTGTGGTGTCCTTTGGTCTCTGTCTGGCAAGTTACTCCATCATGATGACCAACTTTGGAGACTCCCTGTTGGGAGTCCTCAGTGAGATCCTGTCTCACCTCCATGCTGACCAACGGCTGCCGGTGAATTTGGTCTAGGACCAAGGTCAGTTGCTAGCTAAACAGCAGCACCAGATGGCCTTGGACATGTGCGACTCCAGTGCCCTTGCCACGGCAGCGGCCATGTGCAGCAGGGTCTTACTGCATCTGTCCACCTTTACAGCGAACATCAAGCAAAATCTGGCTGATGTCCTTTTCTTGGGCACCAACCTCTTTGGCCCTCGGGTGGTGGAATATCTCATGCGCATAGAGAAGTCCAGCACCACCCTTGACTGTGTAGCGTCGTCCCAGAAGGGCCAGAAACAAAAATAAATGCTTAAGAAGGCTTTTCAGAGGCTGGCCCGGTGGCGCTGAGGGTCGAGGCGCTGGATGCCACACCTCACGCCACGCTGGCGACTGGAGTTTGAGAGCAAGCTCGGGGTCGGCATGGGAGGGATTGGATTGAGCGCCCGCTGGGCTGCCCTCCTATCCCAGGGGGAGGGTATTGGGAAGTCCAGTGCTCCAGCAGCCCCTGGTGGAGATCAGGGGAGCTGCAGAGCGTTGGGCTGCACGTACACAGCGTCGCCCGATGCTGGCAGGGTAGCTGTGCACCAAGAAGTCAGGGTCATGCACCATGTACAGGAGGGGGAGGAGGGCGCACAACTAGAGGAATAAGCCCCCACTTGTCAGATAGGTAGTGGCTTCCTCCAGTGCCGCCACCACATGCCCAGCGCTGGTTCCCCATCACTGCCCCTTCGTTCTCTCCAGGGGTATAGGGCCCGCGTCCCCAGAGAGTCGTAATGACTTTGAAGATGACGGGGGACACAGCGGGTGGTAGAGCGGTTCAGCCAGTGGGTAAGCCTGGGAGAGTTCCGGATCAGAAGAGAGATGAAAAGAATCCACACAAAAAAAAAAAAAACTTTTCAGTACTGGCCCTTTCAGCCACAGCCTCCTCAGCAGGGACAATACCTGCCCTGGCACCTGAAATCCAAGTTCAGTTGCTAGGGCCCCAGGTAAGGTGGGAGCAGGGTTGGTGGTGTCCGGCTGCAGTGGCCGGTGCCCACCCCCCTCCAAAAAAAAATAAAATAGCTGCACTATGAAAGGTTGGGGGTGTCATCCTCTCTAGCCATCCTGTGCCTGTCTGCAATACCTGTCAAGGTCAGTTACCCCACTTCTTGCCACGTTGGTCAGCTAGCACGACGGACAAGTTGGTGTTAGAGGTGGTGGTAGAGGGCTGTCTCTGGACTTCGAAGCTCTCCCGCCTTAGGGCTTCCCGCTCCTCAGGAGTCCAGGGTGTTGCAGGATGCTCTATCCACCCTTTGGTAGGACATCACTCATGTTCTTATGAAAGAAGCTATAGCTTGTGTCCCAGGACAGTCCTTAATGCATGCTCAGGAATGTCCCGGTTCCAAAATGGATTTGGGGGGGGCAGCTGGTGTACCCCATACTGGATATGCACAGTCTGAACCAGTTGATGCAGAACTGCAAGTTCCAGATGGGCACCCTGGATTAGAACATTCCGTCTCTGGAGCGAGGCATGTGGTTCTGCTCCCTGGGCCTCCAGGATGCATTCTTCTACATCCCAGTCCATCTGTCCCACCTCCAGTTCTGTGCAGCAGAGGTACAGTACCAGTTCCAGAGCATGCTGTTCAGTCTCTCATCTGCGCCGAGGGTCTTCACCAAGTGCATAGCAGTAGTGGCAGCCTTCTTACGGCGCAAGGACATGTGGGTGTATCCCTTCCTGGACAACTGGTTTTTGGCTGGTCCATCCAAGGAGACTGTTGAGAGGTCCAGAGATCTGGCTCACTAGACCTGCCAAGACTTGGGCCTGTTGGTCAACTTGGACAATTCTGAACTGGTCCGCTCGCAGTTGATCATGTTCATGGGGGCAGAACTAGATTCCCTGCGGGCCAAGTCCGGCCTCCCTGTGGACTGGGCGCTGGATCTTACCTCCTTTCCTTGATCATTTCAGGTTGGGCTCTTGTGCTCTGCCCAGGGTTTCCTCAGGCTGCTGGGGTACTTGGTGTCCTGCACCAGTGTAGTCCTTAGGGCCCATTGGCAGATGCACCACCTGCAGTAGGAGTTTGGGCCATCAGTGGTCCCAGTGTCTAGGTCACTTGGATTAGCTGATCACAGTGAACCAACCTATGTGGGACGCCATCCAGTGGTGGCTGGTCCCAGAACCTCTGGTGGAAGGAATCCCTTTTGTCCGCCCAGAGTTGACCATCACACTTACAACAGATATGTCTTTGGTGGGTCGCACATCTGGGCAATCAGAGCCCAGAGGTTCTGGTCACCTCGGGAGCCCCATCCACCACATAAACCTGCTTGAGCTCTGAGGAGTGTGACTTGCTTTGACGGAGTATACTCCTCTAATTGGGTCAGGTCATGCAGGTCCAGATGGACAACACCACAACCATGTTCTTCCTGAACAGGCAGGGTGGAACACATTCCCTTCCCCTGTGTCAGGAGGCCCTTTGCACCTGCACCCTCGTGTGCAGCCTGGTTGCAGATCTCTCGGGAGTTCACAGTTAGCTGACAGATGTTCTCAGCTGGGTAGGAGAGACATTGTACGAGTGGTTCCTGCATCAGGAGGTGGTGAACCACCTGTTGTTCTTGTGGGGGCACTCCTCTGATGCATGTTTGCCTCCTGGAAGAATGACTAATTGAGACTGTTTTGGCCCCCTACCCCACCCCCCACAGTCTGTAATGGTAGACTTTATTTCTAAGCCCAATCCTGGAGGCTCTGGGTGCTTTACAAAAAATATAGAACATACATATTTACAGGGTCAGGAAGAATAAATAACATACAATAAAACAGAATAAGCTAAAACCGGACTTTCATTATATATCAAGTGCTTATTTAAACAGATGTGCTTTCAACTACCTCCACTGATGGAGCCTCGCTCAAAAGCTTTGGTAGAGCGTTCCAGAGGGCTGGGCTGGCCACCTCAAATGCTCGGTCTCCAGAGGTTTTCAGCCTAGCTGTTGGAACTGACAGGAGCGTAGTGAACGCCCAGTGCAGACAGGTGTCTGGAGATCCCTCAGGTAGTCAGGGCCCAATCCGTATAAGGCTTTATAGGTGAGCCAGCCCACCCTGAAGGTAATCCTCCATCTGACTGACAGCCAATGCAGATCACGCAAGGCCTGGGTCACGTAGCAAGACCTAGAAAGGCCTGTCAGCAACCTGTCCACCGCATTCTGCACCAACTGCAGCCAACAGATTCCCTCCACTGACCCTGTAGTAAAGAGCATTACAGTAATCGAGCCTTGACATGGCAAAGGCATATTCCAGCAATGGCAAGTCACCTGAGAGAATTAGGGGTTTAACCCAAGCACAGTGTCCATGTCTGGGGCACTGTTGGGGCATGCCTTCACAAGTCCCTGAACTCCAGCCATCGTGTATGCCTTCCTTCCCTTCCTCTTAATCAACAAGGTAGTGGTCAAGGTCCAGAAAGAAGGCATAGATAATCCTGATGGCTCCAGACTGGTCACGGCAGTTCTGCTACCCGGATCTCCTCAACCTCAGCAGCAGACCTCCACGGCAGTTGTATCATTGCCCAGATCTGCTGACCAGACAACGGGGGACAGTCCTGCTCCCAGACCTGACATCCCTGCTCCTCTTGGCTTGTTCCCGAGTGCCTAGACTTCCAGGCCTTGAGTCTGTCAGATGAAGTACTCCACGTTGTGGGGGCCTCCTAAAAAGCATTGACTTGGAAATGCTATATATATATAAATAGAAGAGGTTCTGCATTTGCTTCACAGGACTGCAGCAAGCAGAGTCAGTGGCTGCTACAGTGTTTACATCTGGTTCCCTTCCTTGTCTGGACCCAGCCTTGATTGCCCCAGTGCCCGACTCCGAGAGTAATTAGCACCATGGGTAATTAGCACCATGCAGTTTAATGAATGGTTGAAAAATGGTGCGGAGCACAGGGGTTTGGCTTCATTGGGGACTGGGGTTCCACCTGGAGGAACACCAGCCTATACTGGCAGGATGGTCTGCATCTGTCCAGGAAAGGAACAAGTGTTTTGAGCAATTGGTTTAAAAGCTTCATTGGCAGGCTTTTAAACTAGTCAAAGGGGGAGGCACTGATAAGCAACAGGAAAATCCCAGCCTCTCCCTACAGAACAGGGTACTAAATGAGAAAAAGACAGAGGTAGAAAGGTCAGTGGGGGATGCTGCAACAGAAGGTAAAGCCATCAAAAAATGGAGAGCAATGAGTACCAAGGCCCGCAGTCTAGGTAACAAGCTTCCTGAATTAGTGGCCTTGATGGAGGAGGAACATCTGGATATCGTGGCAGTCACAGAAACATGGTACACACAAAACCATGACTGGGACGAAACATACCAGGATACACTATCTACAGGAGGGACAGGGAGGGGAAAAGAGGAGGAGGAGTAGCTCTTTACATAAGGGAAGGAATCAAAGCAACAGAACAAAAGGGTAAACAGGGAGGAGAAGAAGCACTATGGGTAAATTTGGAGACAGGCAATGGCACCACAATCCGCACAGGGGTTGTATACAGATCTCCTTCTCTGGGGGAGGAAATGGACAAGGAAATGATAGAAAGTATACTTAGAATGGCAGAAAAAGGGGAGATATTGCTGATGGGTGATCTGAATATGCCAGATGTTAACTGGAGTGCAGTTGCAGCAGCCACTTCGAAGAGTGGGATTATTCTTGATGCCCTACAGGGGACATGCCTTAGACAACTAGTATTGGAGCCCACTCGAGAGGGAGCAATCTTAGACCTGGTTCTCTCAAATGGAAATGGAGAGAGGATCACAGATGTAGAAGTGAGTAGCCATCTGGGAACTAGCGATCATCGAACAGTATGGTTCACAGTAAACACAGCAATAGAGTCAAGCCATACATAGGCAAAAGTACTGGACTTTAGGAGGGCTGACTTGCCAAAATGGGTGAGTGCCTAAGGAATGCATTAGCAAATGGGCAGGAAGGAGGGGTGGAAGAACAATGGGGAATAATAAAAACTGCCATCACAGAGGTAACGAGCCTTTGTGTGAAGCAAATAAGCAAGCGATGTAAGAAACCACTATGGTTCTCAAAGGAAGTGGCAGTGAAGGTTCAAGAGAAAAGAAAGCATTCAGGAAGTACAAGGAATCGCAGAAGGAGCAGGACAGAGAACTGTATCAGTTAAAGCAAAAGGAAGCTGGGAAGGCAGTCAGAACAGCAAAGACCAAACCGAGGAAAGAATAGCCAACTCAGTTAAGAGGGATAAAACCTTTTATAGGTACATCAGGGAGCGAAGGAAGACCAAGGAGGGATAGTGAGGCTTAATAAAGGGAGGGAGGGTGGGCAGAGGAGACTGTGAAAAGGCAGAGATACTAAACAAATATTTTTGCCCAGTATTTACAAATGAAGAGGGAGGTACCTAAAACAAACAGTAGAAACACTCTGGATGCAGAAGTTGATACCAGCCCATTTACAGAAGAAAGGGTTCTGAAAGAACTCTTAAAACTGAAGGTGGATAAAGCAATGGGGCCTGATGAGGTTCATCCCAGAATTCTAAAAGAACTAAGGGTAGAACTAGTGACACCACTGACTACCCTTTTAACAAATCATGGGAGGATGGGGTACCCGAGGACTGGAGCAGGGCAGATGTGATTCCCCTTCACAAAAGTGGGAGCAAGGCAGCAGCAGGAAACTACAGACCTGTTAGTTTAACCTCAGTGATAGGGAAAATGATGGAATCACTTCTGAAGGAAAGAATAGTCGAGTATCTAGAGGCCAGAGGGGCACAGGACCTTAGGCAGCATGGATTCACAGCAGGAAAGTCATGCCAGACGAATCTGATAGATTTCTGTGACTGGGTGACCAAAGTCGTAGATCAGGGAGGGGCTGTGGACATGGCCTACCTAGACTTTAGCAAGGCATTTGACACAGTCCCACACAAAAGATTAATATACAAGTTAGCCAGCCTGGGAGTGAGTCCCAAGATGACAGCCTGGGTAAAGAATTGGCTGGAGAATAGGACACAGAGAGTAATAGTAAATGGAGTCTACTTAGAAGAAAGGAGGGTTACTAGTGGGGTACCGCAGGGTTCAGTATTAGGACCAGTCCTCTTCAATGTCTTTATAAGCGACATTGCAGAGGGACTGGAAGGAAAAGTATGTCTCTTTGCAGATGACACAAAGATCTGCAACAGAGTTGATGCACAAGGTGGGGTGGAAAGGATGAGAAGGGACTTGGCAAGGTTAGAGGAATGGTCACATGTATGGCAGCTTAGATTCAATGCTAAGAAGTGCAAGGTAATGCACTTGGGAAACAAAAACCCAGGGGAAGAGTACACAGTGGGGGGTGAGATATTAACAACAACAAAAATGGAAAGGGACCTGGGGGTAGTCATATCAGATGACCTAAAGGTGGGCAAGCAATGTGAGAGGGCAGCAAGGAGGGCTGAGAGGATTCTGGGATGCATAGGGAGAGGCATCACCAGTAGAAAACAGGAAGTTCTAGGGACATGGATATGTTGTTCATCCACATTTATTGGCAGGCTCCTTGCCGCTTTAAATCTTGCCGGAAGGTCTTCAAGCTGGCTCCTCCCACCCACCCAGGTGGTAAAACTCTCGGCTCCGCCCCATGACGCCAGATCTTCCTTACAGCAGAGCTCAGGTTCCCTCCTTAACGCTCTGCGTATAAGACTGGTTCTTAATTCTTGAAAGTTGAAATCAAAAGTTTTGCTAAAAGACTTGGTCTTCTTTGCTCATGACTCGCGATGGACAAATTGACTCGGTTTCCGGAGGTGCCCTTGCGGGCAGAAGATGTCTAGGATGGATCCGACTCCACGTCCGTCTACTGCTGGGCCTTGAGCATGACCCGCGGGCCTGCGACTTGTGCGCTCGTCATTTTGGCCTCGTCCTTGAAGCACGTGCTGCCCGATTACAACTGGGGTGCCCGAGAGAGAATTCCACGGTGAAATCTAAAGAGCCCGGTTGGCGGTGTCCGCAGCGGGCTCGGCGGATCAGCTCGAGCAGATGATCGCCTCGAAGAGGAGGCGGCGCGGGCCCCTTCTACCTCGGCTGCGGCATTTGTCCCGCTCTCTCTCGGTGCCTCGTACTCGGCTTCTTTCAAGGAGATCTGTCTGACCCTCTCGACAAAAGGTGAGGGTCCAACTTCTTCTGGACCCTTTTTCAGTTCCAAAAAGAGCAAGTGTAAGTCTCACCGTTGACGCTCTTGGGAGCGGGAAAGATCCCCTTCCCCTTCTTGTCGACAGTCGACTTGATCCGACCTGTCAGCTTTGGCCACTGGTCTCACGGTGTCCCGTCAGGCCAGTTGACGAGACTTCCGTCGGCGGTCGATTTTTCTCGATCCGTTGAGCGGTTGTCGGCTGGGGCTGAGAATCCCTCTCCCGGTTCCCCTGGTGGGAGTTGAGGATCCCGTCGGCTCGGCTGTGCCTCCGGTTCCGGAGCCTTCGGTGGGATCGTCCGAGCCGAGGGGAGTGCCGATTTCTGACACTTCTCGCCTTCCTCGGCCTAGTCGAGACTCTCGGTCTCTGACATCCTCGCGGTCCAGCCGATCCCGCCGTCATAGGCGGTCTCGGTCTCGGCACCGCGGCAAGCGGCGCCGCCGCACTTCCTCCTCCTCGGACGAGGGGAGGCTTCAGCGCAAGTGGCGTCGGAGGTATGAGGAGCTCATGTGCAACAGCTCCTTTTGACCGGGAATAAGCCGACCCAGTCGTCTTCCCCGGCCATTAAGTGGCTGTCACCGGAGCGGCCGAAACAACCCTCGTTGTAGCCGAGAGCCTGTTCCCAGGCGGTTGTTGACCAATTCCAGCTACCCACCGATTCTGGTGGAACCTCCGCCTCACAGCCGTTAGTTGGGGCTCCGACCAAAATTCTCGGTCGGCTATGGGTTTGCCCCATAGGCTGTCTGTCACCCTCACTCCCGATAAACCTCGGCAGGTGGAGGGTGGCTTAGGCTCGAGGCAGCTCTTTGAGGACTCTTCCGGGTCCGAGGACGATTCCTCCCTTTTCTCCAAGCGCATGGACTTGGAGTCCTCGGGAGGACAGTCAGTGGACGATAGCCCTTCGTCCTTTTTAGGATTGCTTCAGCTCATCTCGGAGTCCACCGGGATGAAGCTCGAACCCGTTTCTAAACGGGCTAGGTATCCCCTCACGGAGATTCTGGACCGAGGGGATTCTCCTCACGAGGCCTTTCCGGTGGCCGAGGCCATAGTGGGTCCGCCTTGGAGCTTGGCAGCGCCCTGCTTCCTGCCTTAGCCTCGGCCAGAATGGCCAGGAAGTATCGCGGTCCCTACGGTTCCCTGTCGGTTTTTGGAACACCTCTCAGGAGGGTTGGTTACCGACAGCGTTTCGCGGCCGAGAGCGCCAGGGATGTGACAAACCTCCCAACAAGGAATCCAAGAAATTGGATTATGCCGGGCTAAAAGTCTATCTGCGTCCTTCTCGGCCTTCGCCAGGCCAGTTCGGCCGTCCTCATGGCACATTTTTCTCATGCCCTGTTGGGCTCCCTGGATGAGGTTGTCCCTCATCTTACCGCGGATCTGCAGACTGCGGTCAGGCAGGTGCGGGACCAGGGCAGGGCAGTGGCCAAACAGCAGCTCCAGACTGCTTTAGACATCAGGGACTCATGTGCCAGGTCGGTGGCGGCCGCAGTGGCCATGCGTCGTCAGGCTTGGCTGAGGATATCCACCTTTACCTCGGATACCCAACCCAAGTTGGCGGATGTTCCCTTTTTGGGGACTGACCTCTTCGGCCCTGGGGTGGAAGGTCACCTGCAGAGGATCGAGAAGTCCAATGCTACCTTGGACTCGGTCTCTTCCACTCAGAAGGACAAAGGCCGCAAGCCACAGCCTAAGCCCTTTCATCCTTCTGCGCCCGGCGCGCCCGGCCCAGCAACGTCAGGGCCAGCAGGCTCGACCTTGGCATCCCAAACCCAAGCCGTCAGCTTCCTTCAACAGGAAGCAGGGAGGAAAAGGCCCAGGAGGTCCCTCGGCCGGTCCCTCCTCCAAGCCTGCCCAGTGACAGGCTGAGGGGTGTCGCCCCCATCCCCGTCACCTTACCCCTGGTTCCCCCCGTGGGGGGATGGCTCCGACACTTCCTTTCCGCCTGGTCCGCTGTTACCACGGACAGGTGGGTACTGGAGGTGGTGGGTAAAGGCCTGCCTCTAGAATTCGAGCAGGCCCGCCCTTCAGAGCCGCCGCACCTGGGGTCCTCGGTCCGCAGCTCACTGGCGGCCCGCCGAGCCGACATCGCTCTCCTCCTCCAAAAGGAGGTGATAAGGAGGTAGAGGACCCCCTCAGACCTGGGGTTCGTGTCCAGGTATTTCCTGGTTCCGAAACGGACGGGGGGCTGGCGCCCCATTCTCGACCTGCACGACCTGAACAAGTTCCTAAGGTCTCGAACCTTCAGAATGGTCACTCTGGCACAGATAATACCATCTCTGGAACACGGCATGTGGTTCTGGTCTCTGGACCTACAGGACGCGTTCTTTCATGTCCCTATCCGTCCGTCACATCGGAGATTCCTTCGCTTTCGAGCGGAGGGATCCCTATTCGAGTTCCAAGCCATGCCCTTCGGCTTATCTCCAGCTACCAGGGTCTTCACCAAATGCATGGCAGTGGTGACAGCATTCCTGTGGCGCCGAGGGGTCCGGGTGTGCCCTTACCTGGACGATTGGCTGATAGCAGCCCCCTCCAGACAGGAGGTGGAGCGGTCCAGAGATCTGGCCCTCCAGGTTTGCTCTCTAGTCGGCCTTCTCATCAACGAGGCCAAGTCGGAACTCGAGCCGAAGCAGGTGATCCTGTTCATCGGGGCAGAGCTCGACTCTCTTCGAGCCAGAGCACGGCTCCCGGCGGACAGGGCCGAGGTTCTTACCTCCTTTGCCCAGTCATTTCTGGTTGGGCAATCGCGCCCTGCCCGGGACTTCCTGCGCCTCCTGGGTCTCATGGCGGCCTGTACCAACGTGGTCCGTTGGGCACGCTGGCACATGCGCCCCCTTCAGTGGGGACTGGCCAGCCAGTGGTCACAACGCTGCGATCCATTGGACCAGCTAGTGATAGTGACCCAGAAGATGTGGAACGCTCTCCAGTGGTGGACCATTCCATCTCATCTGCAGGAGGGCATCCCGTTTGTCCGCCCCGAGCAGACAGTCTCTCTATCGACCGATGCCTCTCTGATGGGTTGGGGTGCCCATCTAGGGGAACACCGAGTGCACGGCCTCTTGTCCCCGCGGGAGTCCCGATGCCACATCAACCTGCTGGAGCTCCGAGCGGTCCACCCAGCTCACCGCCTTGTTCGCTTTTTCCGGGTCAAGGGTCGAGTCCAGACGGACAATACCACGACCATGTACTACCTGAACCGGCCAGGGCAGGACGCGGCCCATGCTTCTATGCAAGGAAGCTCTCCCATTTGGTCACTGTGTACGCAGCCTGGAGGCGGATCTCCTAGCTCATTCATGTGGCAGGAGCCTCCAACACCCTGGCCGATGCCCTGAGCCGGATAGGGGCTGCATCTCACAGTGGTCTCTCCTCGCCGGAGGTAGTACAAGATCTGTTCTCCCACTGGGGCACACCTCAGGTGGACCTGTTTGCCTCCAGGAGAAGCCCGCCCCTCAGCAGGGCTCGCTGCGGGATGCCTCTCGAGGCTGTGGACCCCGGCCTCTTCTACTTTCCCCATTTCCCTTGATTCACAAGGTGCTTCTCAAAGCAAGGAGGGACAAGGCAGGTGATTCTGATAGCCCCAGACTGGCCCCGCCAGTTCTGGTACCCAGATCTCCTCAGCCTCAGCTCCAGGCTCCCGAGGCAGCTTCCAGCTCGCCCGGACCTGCTCTCAGTCAATCAGGGGAAGGTGTTCCATCCGGACCTTCAATCCCTGCACCTGACGGCCTGGTTCCTGAGCGGCTAGAGTTCCAGGCCTTGGGTCTTTCCGACGAGGTCCTCAATGTAGTTGAGGCGTCCCGTAAGGAGTCGACCAGAAAATGCTACGCCTTCAAATGGAAGAGATTCTCCATTTGGTGTCAGGGCAAGGGCTTGGACCCTTCCTCCTGTTCTGTGGCAAGCATTTTGGACTATTTATGGTCCCTTTCTAGTCAAGGGCTTAGTTCGACGACCCTAAAGGTGCACCTGGCAGCCATCTCTGCTTACCGGGAGCGGGCCGGGGAGCAGTCGGTGGCGCAGGAAAAGGTGGTCGGGCGCTTTTTTAAAGGCCTTGATCACATTTCCCCTCCGGTGCGAGAACCTCCACCTCCGTGGGATCTACCGCTGGTACTGGCAAAGCTCATGGGCAAGCCATTCGAACCAATGCACAGGTGTGTACTCTCTCACCTGTCATGGAAGACCACCTTCTTGGTGGCTATCACGTCAGCCAGAAGGATGGGAGAGCTCCAGGCGCTTTCCATCGAGTCTCCTTACCTGGTCTTCCACAGGGACAAGGTTGTCCTGCGCCCCCACCCGAATTCCTTCCGAGGTGGTGTCGGAGTTTCACCTTAACCAGGTGCTGACTCTGCCGGTGTTCTACCCCAATCACACCTCGGAGGTCAATATAGGCTCCATACTCTGACCCTAGAAGGGCGCTCGCTTATTATAAGGAGCGCACGGCTGAAATTCGGGGAGAGGTTCGCCAGCTGTTTGTCACCTACGCTGAAGCCGCATCTGGCAGACCTGCAGCCAAGCGGACGATAGGCAGGTGGGTCACCTCCTGCATAGATCGCTGCTATGAGTCGGCGGGCATGGAGCCTCCTAGAGGGATAAGAGCTCATTCTACAGGTCATACTGCTGCATCGGTGGCTGCTTCCAGGGACGTCCCCATCCAGGAAATCTGCAGGGCTGCTACCTGAAAGTCAGCACACACCTTTATTACCCATTACCACATCGAGCTTGAGTCACGCCAGGATGCTGGTTTTGGGGCCTCGGTTCTCCAGTCCTTATTTCCCAAGTAAGTATTAAGGGGTGCGCCTTGCCTCCCTCCTCCCGGAGAACTGCTAGGAGTCTGCCAATAAGTGTGGATGAACAACATATCCATGTCCCTAGAAATACAGGTTACTCACCTGTAACAGGAGTTCTAGGAATGGTATATGTTGTTCATCCACACGACCCACCCGACCTCCCCGGCTTCGACGCACAACCTGAGCTTCCAGCGGGCCAGATCTGGCGTCATGGTGCGGAGCCAAGAGTTTTACCACCCGGGTGGGTGGGAGGAGCCAGCTTGAAGACCTTCCGGCAAGATTTAAAGCGGCAAGGAGCCTGCCAATAAGTGTGGATGAACAACATATACCATTCCTAGAACTCCTGTTACAGGTGAGTAACCTGTATTTATTATCCCTCTGTACAGACAGCTGGTGACACCCCATCTGGAGTACTGTGTGCAGTTCTGGAGACCCAGTCTCCGCAAAGACATAGACAGGATGGAAGCTGTCCAGAGGAGGGCAACTAAAATGGTGCAGGGTCTGCACCGGAAGACATATGAAGAGAGACGAAAGGAGCTTAATATGTATAGCCTCGAGGAAAGGAGGGAGAGGGGGGACATGATAGAAACGTTCAAGTACCTCAAGGGAATCAACAAAGTCCAAGAGGGTAGCATCTTTCAAAAAAAGAGGTGTGCAAGAACAAGAGGGCACAATTTGAAGATAGAGGGGGGGGCTGCTCAGAGGTAATATAAGGAAGTATTTTTTCACAGAGAGGGTTGTGGATGCATGGAACGGCCTTCTGGAGGAGGTTGTGGAGTCAAAATCAGTGGTGGAATTCAAGCATGCATGGGACAGTCATAACGCCATTCTAGGGGTTGGGGGTAGGAAGAAGTAGGCTGCTGGTTAACTCGGATCTGCAGCTTATCCAGTAGATAGGGAAATGAGCAGACTGTTTGGGCCAAGCGGTCCTTATCTGCCGTCAAATTCTATGTTTCTGTCTCTCTACCAGGTGAGAGACAAGCAGGTGGGTCTGTAGAATGACGTGCTTTTTTCAATCTGTGGACTGCCTTGCTTCATTGTCTTTGGCTCCCCTGCCAAAGCTTCATTGAACTGCCAGCAAGCAGGTCAGGGCTGCAGGAGTGAGTGTTTTGCATCTGGCTCCCCCCCCCACCCCCATCTGGGCCTAAGCCCCTACAGCCATCCTCCAAGCTGACACCTGACCGCTGAGTGTCCCTACCAACTGTGGGATGAGCGGGCAGGTCTACATCCATTTTACTTCACTCTCTCTCCACAAGCTGCCCTTTCGTGCGAAGGACCATAGCACTAAGGACATCGTGGAGTCTGCCTGTTGTCAGCCATTCAGCCAGTCATGCTGCTCACCAGGTCTATCTCCAAGCTCTGCCAGATCTCCCTACACTCCAAGCATATGAGGAGCACGTAAGAGGGGAAAAAAAAGCTGTTGCATAATTGTTTGTCTAACTACACATCCATTGCTCACCCTATCTAGCCTATGTAACACATTCTCATTTGCAGTCATATTGCCTGTTTGGTTCTGTTTTCATAGCTAGTCTGTTTTTTTTTTTTTTTCTCTCTGTATAACGCTACTAGTCAGACTTAAATCCTGCAGCTATTTTGTTCCAGCTGCCTCATGATTTAACTTCTATTTGTGTGCACCCATATTGCTACTTGCCATTTCTTTTATATATTTGTTTGCAAACTTCCTTGCACCATATGCTTCTCATGCCATTTGTCTGCCCTCAGCACTGTGTGTTTGGTCTTACTTAAGGACTGCTAGTTCATTGTGTTTCCCTGCTGCATAGCTTCTCTCTAGGTAAAGCAACCTCTCTCTACTAGTTACCTGCTTCTTTATTATTAGTCCACTCATTGCTGTTAATTGGCTGAGGTTTTAAGTATTGCACTATGAACTATCCCTTCATATTACTGTATTGCTCATTAATTGGTTGTTGCTCCTTGCCTCATGCTTAGTGTATTTTGTCCTTGTTTTCCTCATTCCTTTTACATTAGTAACATCGCTAGATCTACTTCCTCTCCTATTCCACCAACCCCTTCCCCTAGTGTAGTGTAAGCATTGTTTATTTATTTGAAAATCAGAACTGGAAAAGGCACACCTTTCCAGGTACAACTGGTGGGGGGATACAGTACAGCAATACAGCATCAATAAATTAGGTACAAAATGAAGAGCATAATGGCATACAGATATCAGGTTTAACATAGAAACAGAATTTGATGGCAGATAAGGACCGCTAGGCCAACCCAGTCTGCCCATTTCCCTACCTAATGGATAAGCTGCAGATCCTAGTTAACCAGCAGCCTACTTCTTCCTACCCCCACCCTCTAGAATGGCCTTATGACTGTCCCATGCATGCTTGAATTCTTGTGTACTCTTCCCCTGGGTTTTTGTTTCCCAGGTGCATTACCTTGCACTTCTTAGCATTTAATCTAAGCTGCCATACATTTGACCATTCCTCTAACCTTGCCAAGTCCCTTCTCATCCTTTCCACCCCACCTTGTGCATCAACTCTGTTGCAGATCTTTGTGTCATCTGCAGAGAGACATACTTTTCCTTCCAGTCCCTCTGCAGTGTCGCTATAAAGACATTGAAGAGGACCGTCCTAATACTGAACCCTCGGTACCCACTAGTAACCCCTTCTTCAGAGTGGACTCCATTTACTATTACTCTCTGTGACCTATTCTCCAGCCAATTCTTTACCCAGGCTGTCATCTTGGGACCCACTCCCAGGCTGGCTAACTTGTATATTAATTTTTGTGTGGGACTGTGTCAAATGCCTTGCTAAAGTCTAGATAGGCCATGTCCACAGCCCCTCCTGATCTACTACTTTGGTCACCCAGTCAAAGAAATCTATCAGGTTTGTCTGGCATGACCTTCCCGCTATGAATCCATGCTGCCTTGGGTCCTGTGCCCCTCTGGCCTCTAGATACTTGACAGTTCTTTCCTTCAGACGTGATTCCATCATTTTCCCTACCACTGAGGTTAAACTAACAGGTCTGTAGTTTCCTGCTTCTGCCTTGCTCCCACTTTTGTGAAGGAGAATCACATCTGCCCTCCTCTAGTCCTCGAGTACCACCTCATCTTCCCATGATTTGTTAAAGAGGGTAGTCAGTGGTGTCACTAGTTCAACCCTTAGTTCTTTTAGAATTCTGGGATGAATCCCATCAGGCCCCATTGCGTTGTCCACCTTCAGTTGTAAGAGTTCTTTCAGAACCCTTTCTTCTGTAAATGGGCTGGTATCAACTTCTGTATCCAGAGCATTTCTACTGTTTGTTTTAGGTACCTCTCTCTTCCTTTGTAAATACTGAGCAAAAATATTTGTTTAGTATCTCTGCCTTTTCACAGTCACCCTCTGCCCACCCTCCTCCTCCCTTTATTAAGCCTCACTATCCCTCCCTTGGTCTTCCTTCGCCTCCCACAGATGTACCTATAAAAGGTTTTATCCCCTTCTTAACTGAGTTGGCTATCTTTTCTCGGTTTGGGCTTTTGCTGTTCTGACTGCCTTCCCAGCTTCTTTTGCTTAACTGATACAATTTCTGTCCTGCTTCTTCTGTGATTCCTTGTACTTCCTGAATGCTTTCTTTTCTCTTGAACCTTCACTGCCACTTCCTTTGAGAACCATAGTGGTTTCTTACATCGTTTCATTTTGTTTATTTGCTTCACACAAAGGCTCGTTACCTCTGTGATGGCAGTTTTTATTATTCCCCATTGTTCTTTTTTCTCCCCTCCTTCCTGCTCATTTGCTAGTGCATTCCTTAGGCACTCACCCATTTTGGCAAAGTCAGCCCTCCTAAAGTCCAGTACTTTTGCCTTTGTATGGCTTGACTCTATTGCTGGGTTTATTGTGAACCATACTGTTCGATGGTCTCTAGTTCCCAGATTGCTACCCACTTCTACATCTGTGATCCTCTCTTCATCTCCATTTGAGAGAACCAGGTCTAAGATTGTTCCCTCTCGAGTGGGCTCCACTGCTTGCTTGCAGTTGTCTAAGGCATGCCCCCTGTAGGGCATCTAGAATAACCCCACTCTGCGAAGTGGCTGCTGCAACTGCACTCCAGTTAACATCTAGCATATTCAGATCACCCATCAGCAATATCTCCCCTTTTTCTGCCATTCTAAGTATACTTTCTATCATTTCCTTGTCCATTTCCTCCCCCAGAGAAGGGGGTCTGTATACAACCCCTGTGCGGATTGTGGTTCCATTGCCGGTCTCCAAATTTACCCACAGTGCTTCTTCTCCTCCCTGTTTACCCTTTTGTTCTGTTGCTTTGATTCCTTCCCTTATGTAAAGAGCTACTCCTCCTCTTTCCTCCATGTCCTCCTGTAGATAGTGTATCCTGGTATGTTTACGTCCCAGTCATGGTTTTGTGTGTACCATGTTTCTGTGACTGCCATGATATCCAGATGTTCCTCCTCCATCAAGGCTACTAATTCAGGAAGCTTGTTACCGGACTCACGGGCCTGGTACTCATTGCCTCCATTTTTGATGGCTTTACCTTCTGTTGCAGTATCCCCCACTGACCTTTCTACCTCGGTCTTTTTCTCATTTAGTCCCCTGTTTTGTAGGGAGAGGCTGGGATTTTCCTGCTGCTTATCAGTGCCTCCCCCCTTGACTAGTTTAAAATCTTGCCAATGAAACATTTAAACCGATTGCTCAAAAGACTTGTTCCCTTCCTGAACAGATGCAGACCATCCTGCCAGTATAGGCTGGTGTCCCTCCAAGTGGAACCCCTGTCCCCAATAAAGCCAAACCCCTGTGCTCCACACCATTTTTTCAACTATTCATTAAACTGCATGGTGCAAAGTACCCTCGTCTTACTTTTATTTTTTATTTATTTTATTTTAAACATTTGTTTACCGGGTAAGTACAATGAGCCAAAGGCCCATTTTCATGTACGACCTGGGGACCATAAATATACAGTCAAGATGTTTACAATTAACGAAACTCACATCACAATACAATACAACATTAAACAAATGTCCTCACTCATGCCATTGACAGGCAGCACCTCTGAGAAGGATACTGTGTGTACTACTTGTCTTAGGCCCCTTCCCAATTCTACAGAGTCCTTCTGCACTGCTCTAATCTCATGATGAGCCATGTCATTTGTCCCTAGGTGGACAATGACGTCCAGCTCAGACTCCCGTGCAGCTGTTCTCATGATCCTGAGGATGCGCTTCCTGTCCCTCCAAGCCATGGCACCAATGCAGGCACCTTACTTCAGTTTTCCCTGCTCCCCCCAGTTCTATCCCCCTAATAACTGAGTCCCCCACCAGGAGCTGCTTCCTTTCCTTGTGGTGTCCTCTGCCTCCTTCCTGTGGGCCTCCCATGTGACAGTTGTCCTCAGCCTCCTTAGTCTCCTCTGCGGGTGCATCCATAGGGGAGCTGTGCTCCCCCAGAATGGTGTATGGATTGTGGAATGGAACAGCTGACTGGGTGTGCCTCTGTTCCACCATCCTCACCCTCCCTGAGCCCACTGTGGTCCAACTGCTGTGCTTTCTTAGCAACCTCTGAGGTAGTGGTGGTGGCTGTGGTGCTCCCTGGATGGGGGAGGTTCCCTTCCTACAGTCCAGTGTGGCCTGGGGGAAGGTTCCCTTACTACTGTCCAGTGTGGCCTGAAGACGGGCAACTTCCTCCCTCAGGGCAGAGAGTTGTCTGCAAACAGGGCAGCATCTCAGCCTCCAGAAAGACTCCCGGAAGACTACTGCCCCACAGCCATTACATTGCACTACTCCCCACATGTTTATCTACTTTTTTTTGTGTGTGTGATTGGTTTATTATATAGAAATATATATATCTTATACAATGTGTATGCTTATATTGTCAGTGCAGTGTGCTAGAGAGGATATGACAGTGATATGCACCTTGCACTCTTGAGGAAATTTTGTCAGAACCTCCGTATAAAGGAACTATTTCCAGGGGTGGGTGAGGGTGGGAAGCGGTTGGGCCTGAACTGTGCCCTCACAAAGCAATCAGCTAAAAGCTCTGACCCACCGCTGCGATGAGTGCCTTCCTGTCAGCAAGATGCCCTACTCAACAATTTGACAGAGAAAATACCCTGCTAATCAAACAGAGAAAAAACCAGACATCCAAGTCAGACACAGATAAACCTCCCCAGCCCCAAAACAGCCTGGTGGTTTGTGCTGTGACAGCAGTCGGCCCCAAAATAAGTCAGCTGTGCTTTAAACTCTTCCTGCACTGAAAATCTTAAGAATTAAGCCAATTGATTGACTAGTGACACCTGTGATGTAAGCAGGCCTTTCAATGTAGGCAGTCTGCTATGTCTGATTCCAATACACAAAATCTTTCAGTGAAACCAGGGATAAAAACTTAACTTCTCAGCCAGCAGGACACTTTTAAAATGTTGCAAAAATATCCTTCCAAATCCTAGGTCTCAATCCCAACAATCAAACAAATTCAGTTGTATGTCACTCCCTCTGGTTATAAAATTACTACCCTTTTAATGGAATCCTGCAATTCTCTGCTTAATGCCAATAAGGAAAAAAAAATGAAACTTCTTGTAGAAAGCGTAGTTCCCCTGCTTTATAATATTATGCCTTACCAGGTTTCCAGCTCCTAAATGGAGTTATAGTTTGTTCTTTGCAGTGTAGCAAGGTTCTCAGTACAATGACAATCACTGAACCATGTGGTTGAACACCGAGCAGCAAATTTGTGCAGTAAAGTGACACTGGTGTGGTAAATTTTATGGGCAAAGGTCCATGACACACACTTCAGTTAGGGCCACTAATTGGCTAAACGAACTTCCTGATACTCTGTGGAATGTACCCAAGATAAATCAGTTTATGAGATCTCTGAGGTCCTCCCTAGCAGTCCAATACAGATGTAACTGCTAACTCTCAAACTCAGTTTCCCTTTGTAATTATCCTGTGATCTTGCTGCACTATGATTTATCTTTAATTGCACATTAATGTATGTAATTTTGTTCCTGCTGTTTAATATGTGCTTGATTCGACTACATTCCACTGGACTTGCCTAAAGTACTTGTTTTGTCTTATTTTGTGCTTGTACAATCTGATGTGGAACCTTTGTAAATGAGCACATGTGTTCAAAGGTTTTCTGATGTATACAATAAATCAATAAATAAACAGATTCAGGATGTCTGTTTAAAACAGGAAAAGCTGGAACAAATCAATTGAACTTGCACTCATTTACACTGGCTTCCTGGTAAAGGCTGATGCATGAACTATAAATGTTTCTGTTACAAATGATACATTACAAACAGTATAAATACAAACATTTATAAAACAAGAAAAGCATATATGGATATAAAATAAACAGCAGCAGCAAACATTGAGCTGCATTACAACATTAAAATGACTGTTCACAAGCGTCACAGCAGACTATATAAGTCTTTAAACCAGTTTTATACTGTGCAGTGACGGTAATGGCTTATCAGCAGGGCATACGTGCACAGGAAGAGAGTTCCAGTAGTTTGAACCTTTATATGTAAAGGTCTGATACCCCATAGAATGTTTAACAATAGGAACAACTAGATCTTTAAGGATATATTTTTCATCAGGCCAATCCTTTGGGACATACAGCCACCAGGCACTAGGACCACATGAAAACTTTTGCAGTCAGCCAGGGGCTACCCACGATGATGTCAGGCGTCAGTGTATACATAAATGTGAGTGGCCCCTTCGCTCCTCAGTTGTTTTACTGCCATCAGTCAGAGTTGTCGGACCTCTGTAGGAAACATCACTGCTATTGCCACTGTTTTATTTATTTCACTTACTAAAAATAATCACAGCCTGCATGTCGTCGAAGGAACCACCCGAACTTTTCCGGTACTGTGAGTGCGGAGAACAGATCTACACCAGAGACTCCCGTGAAATTTGTCTCTGCTGCTTAGCCCTAGATCACAATGTGAAAGCCTGCAAAATCTGCAGAGGGTTTAATTCCATGACCAGGCAATGCAGAAAGGGGGGTTTTGGAGAAGTTTTTAGTGCAAAAGACCGTAGAGAGAGTAGAGAAGCAGCTCCAAGAGAAATCCACATTGCCATTTCTGGCTCAGTTGACCAAATCGCAGTCGTCCAAATGCCAGGAGAACACTTAAGGGAGTCACAAGCACCAGGACATGGAGAAGCCTTTCCCAGAGTGCTCCAGGTCCCCTCATGCTGTACAAGTGCAAATTCTGCTTTGATGTCATATGATCTGGCATCGACGTTGATGTCCACTGCCCCCCACCCACCATCAACCTGCCACCAAGGTCAGGGTTTGGTGTGGGCACCCCACCATGCCTATTATGGCTAGTACGTTTGCTGTTGACGGGGACCCTGCCTCCCCCATCAACTTATCCATTTGCTCCTGCTAACCAAAGCAGCACCAATGCTCAGGAAGTCCGTCTGTCCTTTTCGGACACGCTAAGGGGCCTGCTGCCTGGTCTCCCTGTTCCTGGGAGCCCATAGACTGGGTCTTCTACATATAACCCCTCAAGGATGCAAAGTACTCCCTTGCACAGAATCCTCCTATGCTGCCACCAGCGTTGCTGGCAAGGTCTTTCATTCCTGTCATCCCAGTCGATGAATACGAGTGTACTCCTAATCTAATAATACAGGAAGAGGAGGAAGAAGCAGAAGACAATGTTAAGAGCCAGTTTGAACACGGCACCAGCTCCACTATCTACTTGCAGTGAGGATTCTATGGTGAACACACCAAGGTCCCTTCAAGACCCTACATTTTTCACCATGATGCAGCAGATGCAAGCTGCCATGGGGCTTTGCTCTAGAAGAGCAGGATACTACTAAGGAGAACCTGCTGGAGTTCGTGAAACTGCCAGAATCTCCTTCTGTTGTCTTGCCTCCTCTAGTTACAGCCTTAGAAGATGGCACCTGTGCAGCTTGGTACAGACCAAACAAAATACCAGCTGTCCCCAGAAAGGCATACAGAATTTATTCTGGCTCCTCTGGGAAGCTTTTTGTGCCATACAACCTAAGACTGATTCAGTGGTGATCAGTGCTACCCATAACAGGTCTAGGGCAGCTAAATACCTGAGCTCTTTTCTTCTTGATAAGGAATCTAGGAGGTTGGATGTCCTAGGCAAGAGGACATATGCCTCTGCATCATTGAGCCTTTGTATTGCTAACTACCAGGCCCACATGATGAAGTACAGAACACTCTTTGGAGGAAAGCTAAGGCTGCTGCATAGTCCTTGCCTGAGGGCTGCTCAAAACAGGAATTAACTGAAAACTCTGGTGGGCAATCACTTGCTCCGCACAGCCTGTGATGTTTCTGATGCTTCAGCCAGGGCTGCGGCATCTGGCATCTGTCTCAGGAGATATTTTTGGCTCAGAGTAGTAGGCTTTGCCACAGATGTGCATCAAATAGTTATTACTGCCCCATTCAGAAGGCAAAAGTTGTTTTGTTATGAGATACAAGAGATTCTTAGAGATCTTCAAGCCTTGGGCAGAACTCTGAAATTGGTGCACTCTCTCTATCATACCCAGCCCAGGGGTAGAAGTACAGGTGAATTTCTCCCAGCTGGTGTTAGGGGATAGCGCCCATCCCCCAGACAGCAGGGCAGGGGAAAAGAAGCAAAGGCCTTGCCAGCCCCCAGCACTACCCAAGGTGCCCATCCAGAAGCACCCAGAGGTGGTGGAGCCGGTAGAGCCACTCCCACCGACTCAACTTGACTCCATATACATCCCCCATTCACTTTTACCTCCAGGGGTGGTTGCCAGGGGTCACCTTTCCCTCCATTTAGCCCAGTGGTGGGACTTGACAACAGATGCATGGGTTCTGGAGAGCATAGAAAAGCGTCATGCTCCAGAACTTCTGGACAACCCTCCAGATCATCTCCCAGTTATGTCAACATACCCTCCTGGGCACCTGCCCCTGTTGCAGGAGGAACTAACAAAAACTGACTGTCCTGACTGACTGTGTGCTGCAAAAACGGGACATAGAACCTGTCCCTCTAGAACAGAAGAGCACAAATCTTTACTCCTGGTACTTCCTTCTCCCAAAGTGGACAGGTGACCTGAAGCCTATCCTGGATCTAAGGGATATAAACTTTTCATAGAATACTTGAAGTTCCGAATGGTCACTTTGCAGGGTCTTCTCCTGTTACTGCACAAATGGGATTGGATATGCTCCCTGCATGTGAAGGATGCGTACTGCCATATCAAGATCCAGAAACCTCTCAGGAAATACCTGAGGTTCTTGTTTCAAGGTAATGTTACCATATGAGAGTGTTGCCCTTTGGCTTGTCTTCTGCACCGTGGGTTTTTACCACATGCTTGGCAGTGGCGACAGCAGCCCTTCGCAGGGAAGGCCTGTATGTTTTCCTTTTCTTGGATGATTGGCTATTGAAAGACCACTCCAGAGACCAGCTGTTTATGACTTTAGCTCGAACCAGACAGCTATTCGATGGTCTGGGAATAATAGCCAACATACCAATAATCAGTGTTGACACCCTGCCAGTGACTGCAATACATAGGGGCTGTACTGGACACGGCCCAGGCCTCTGCTTTCCTCCCTCTGGACAGGGCCAACCACCTGATTGCACAAGCACAGATGGTTCATGACAGGCCGTTATGGCTAAGCAAGGACGTTTTTACACCTTCTGGGACTCATTGGTGCAGCCACTGCTGCAGTACCACTAGCTAGGCTGCACATGTGGATTCCCCAGTGGACCCTAAGTGTCCAGTGGGACTAGGTTATGGGCGATCTAGAACAGGCAGTTCTAGTCACGTCCCCCGTGCGCAGAATGCTCAAGTGGTGGATGGAATGCAACAACCTGCTCAAGGGAGTTCTGTTCCTGGTCCCCTCGCCTCTTCAGATCCTCACAATGGATTCTCAGAGGTTGGGATGGGGAACCCACTTGGGCCCTCACCAGGCACAGGGCACGTAGTCCCCAATGGAGTGCACTTTTCACATCAGTGTTTTGGAGATGCGAGCAGTCCTGTATGGACTCCAGGCATTCCAGAACCACTTATCCCCAGGTCCTCTATTAATACAGATGAACAGTATCAGTGTGATGCATTACATCAGCAAACAAAGGGGAATTCATTTTGTATCTGCTGTGCAGAGAGGCAGTGAGGATTTGGTATTGGGCTCTGGAACACTGTCTAGAGTTATCAACGGTACATGTTTCACGTGTCCAAAACATCCATGGCCCACTTTGCTGCAAGGCATTCCTTTTCAGTGGTGGAGTACCTTTTCTCTCTGTCGTGCAATTTCCTACTTGGGTATAGAATAGGATGTTCTAACCCCAGGAATCACTCATTATGATTAAATTGATGCAGTCAGCCTCCTGTATTGAACTGCCCGAAAAGATGGAATGTTATGCAAATGATGGAACTCTTAATTGGCCTGTGCCAATTTCAGACTACTGCCCTAGTAACTGCTGCACTTTGAGTGCTTCAGATTCTTTACTCCGTCTGCCTAGTGAACACGTCCTGGAGACTTCTCCTTCAGCGTTCTTCAAATTCGTTATCTTGGTCAATAAGTAACATTTTAAGTTTAACTTTAAATTGCTGCCCTTAGAATTAGTTAATTTTATAGTTTGTATTAATTTTTCTACGTTGTTCACGGTTCCCTCATGGTTCCTTGGAACTGAGGGTTCTACAGTTTTACGTGAAGTTTTTACCTCATTCTTTAAGATATGAAGTGATTGTGCGGTTGGTTCCTTTGACCGCTTTATAGTATTTGTATTTATATTAATTTTCGGTTCCCTTTTTCTCTCAGGAACCAAGTTGCGCTCGGTTCCAGGAACCATTAGCGGTTGTTTACATTTGAAATCTCCAGTTCTAACGAACCAACAGAAATTCTTTCATTTGATTTTACCGCTTCCTGCTCAATGTCAGCAGTCGCTATTTACAAACCTAAAAAATGCACAGGACTCACTGGTTTTAAGTATTGTGAGTCTTGTGGGAAGATTATAGCAAAAGCAGACAGACATTCCCTTCTCTGTTTTTGTCTGGGTACTAGCCATATTTTTGCCAATTGTGATATTTGTAAAACATTTTGTCCTAAAACTTTGAGAAAAAGGGCCAAGAAGTTAGAAGAAATGGCCTCTGCTTCTGCTACTACTGGGGAAAGTAGTTCCTCTACCTCAGCCCCCTAAGAAGGATAGAGGTAAAGCTAAAGACCCTGATGGGGTCATACAAGACTGAGCAAGGTAAATCAAAAAGGACTGTGGAGACGGGCTGAAACTGTCCCACTTAAGAAAAAATACAAGGAAAAGCATGTAGCTGCGCCTCCAGTCGAGAAGGCTAAGGAGCTGCCAGCAGACAAACACAATATGCCCTTGGCTGAGGACATTGAGGCCTTACAGGTCTTACAAGCACTGCAGGCTGCAGTCCCGGTTCCCACACCGACTGCTCCGGTTCCTGGGCCAGTACCAGCTCCTCAGGAACTGCAGGCTATTTATGGTGAGGAGGGAACCGATAGACGCGGAGGTTTCCGCAGAACAAAAGTTTGGATTTCCTCCTAGGGAACCAGAAGATTATACCTCCCACTATGCCTTTGTAAAAAAACATGGTAGGGACCCTTCAACCTTCCTCAGCAGGAGACAGAGGAGGATATGGAGGAAGCGGAGTTCCTTGACATGATGGGGCTAGCTCCCACAAAGCGCCTTCTGCAACCTATGCATAAGTCCTTAAAAAAGGCAGCATTTCAGATATTTTAGACTCCAACTTCAATACTCGGAGTAGACAAAAAAGTTGATAAGAAATATCAACTGGATAGAACCACACCTGATTTCCTGTTCAGCCATCCTGACCGTCAAGGGGTGGTTCAGGCTGCTGCCCGCGACAAGGCCATGGCCAGGATACCTTTGGCCACCCATCCTCTGGACAAAGATTCTTGGAAAATGGATGCCATGGGAAAGAAAGAGTGCATGGCTGCCTCTCTGATAGTCAGGCAAGCCAATTTACATGGTTTATGCAGTGCAGTACCAGAAGGCACTCTGGAATTCAGTTCTAGCCCTAGCTAACAGGGTACCAGGTGAATTGGCAGTCGACTTGCAGGATACAGCAAGAGCTACATTGGATGCCACCAGATACCAGTTCCACAAGGCGGTAGATGCAAATGACACTGCAGCCAGGCTAATGGCTTTAGCTGCCTCCCTCAGGAGATTTGTATGGCTCAGAGCCACCAACCTGACCTAGGATACTCAGGCCAAGGCAATGGATTTCCCATTTGAGAAAAACTCATTGTTTGGTGACAAAACGGAGGACTACATGAAATAGGTAGAGAACTACAAGGCTACCTATAGAAGTAACTCTTAGGATAGGCCTTCCACCTCCTCCAGCTAATGAATTCGCTGGGCTTCGAACAGATTATTTCCTCCTCGACCCATACTGGTGGTCATTCATTGGACTTGGTGTTCCTCCTGAGGATGGAGATATCCGACTTGGTGGTGGAACCAGTCGGGTGGTCTGACCATCACACCATCGGGTTCAGTTTTGTGACTCCCCTTAATAGGTCTGCCCCTACGGAGATGGTCCGGTACCGCCGTTTGAGGGGAGTTTCTCCAGATGGCCTAATGGCGGTGCTTGACCTATCAGGTTTACCGAGTGAATGCATGGATCCTGAGGACCTGGTACTTGCCTATAATAAGGCGGTAGTGGTGGCCCTGAATTCCATTGCTCCTGTTCGTGTTCGTTCCCTCACTCTTCGCCCAGTGTCTCCTTGGTTTGGTGAGTCCTTGAGGGAGTTGAGCAGAGTGGGACGAAGGCTAGAGAGGAGCTGACGGAAGTCGGGCCTTGAGTATGACAGACTTAGATTGATGGACCATTATCGGGACTATCAATCAGCAAATCTTACTTCGAGATACAGCTCTTGCAGCAGGTTACACCATTAGGACTGAAGCCATCAGGCGTCAGGACCCCACGGAAATTTTCTAGCTAGCAGTCTTCAGCGGGGACCGCCTCTGACGTCAGTCCTGCCCCCGACGTCAGGCGTAGTACATAAGGAGGTGGTCCCCCTACAATCCCCAGTTCTTTTCCCGCTGTCAACATTGCAGCATCGGCCTCGCGGTCACTTTCTAGTGTGCAACGACTAGGAACTTCAACGTTCTTCTGCTCTTCTGTTACTGGATTCATCTGATGTCCTCTCCAAACACCTCTTTGGAGGGTCATCCATCAAAGTATGCCTGCGGCAAGCAGATCCCCTTCAAGGATCCTCACTCTGCCTGTGTGCGTTGCCTGGGCCCCGACCATGACACCCAGGCCTGCTCCTTCTGCCAGGGCTTCAGTAGTCGCACCAGGATCCGCCGCCAGAAGGCCCTTCAGGCTTTTCTTCTTCTGGAAAAACTCAAGGCCATGGATAGAGAACCTTCCTCCAAGGGGGAGTCATCTGGGAAGACCCATAGGCATCGGGCAAAACACCGGGAGAAGGCAAGACCCAGATCCCCTTCCAGGGCTTCAGACTCCCTCATCTCCGGCTCCAGGTCTGACCGCTCTCCCTCCAGGGCTCGCTCTCAGCCTCCCCTGGTTCAGGTTAGATCGTCCAGCGATTCCTCCTCCCTGCAGCCTATCAATACCTCCAGGCCCACGGCTTCATCTACTCCTTCCAAGGCCTCGTCCAGGTGTGGGGAGCGCCACAAGTCTTCCTCCCGTCGCCCGGACTCCGATGTCAGGTCAGTCTCCCAGCCACCGCCACCCCAGCGCAAGACGAAGGAACTGCTTCCTGAAGAGGACGCCAGACCCGAGCCGGCCAAGCCCATAGGCACTCCGGGAACTGCCAACAGATGCACCCTGGCCGCCGTCAGGCGCTCGCCCCAAAGATGTCGGGCCGGGGACCGCGCGCCATTGCGGAGGGGAGATTGCACCACCGGCCACCGACGTCGGTCGGAAAGCGTCAGGGGAGGAGGATACTACTCAGCCCAAAGACCAGGCGGGCGACTCCGGAACCGTCGAGCTCCCACAGGAACCCTTCCCGGAGCGGGAGACCCCTGGGGACCCGACGTCCGACCCCTGCGACAGACCGCTGGTTCCCAGCCCGTCGTTGAGCTTGAATCTGACAGAGGTGAAGGAGCTCTTCACCTTCTGGTGGGACACCATCAAGAAGGATGTAGTCACCGCACCTCCTCCTATGCGGCTACCCCTTCAACGCCTGCGCCCCCACTCTCACCCAGGGGGTCAGTAGGACAGTCATCGACCCCCAAGGAGCCAACATCCCCTCCTAGGGGCAGCTCTTTGGACAGGAGAAAGCCTCCTTCAAGATCTACTTCAGGGTCCCCCAGCCCCAAGAGACCCAGATGGCGTCGGTATACCCTGTCTGAGGAGGACTCCAGATCTGACACCTCTGGGTGCTCCAGATCTCCTTCTACCATCAGCGTCCCTTCTCCAGACCCATGTGACCTTCCCAGGTCTCCTCCGGATGACCCCTCATTCACTGAGATCACGAGGCATATCCAGGAGAATATAGGGTGGGACGCTGAAGAACTAGACCCCGAGAGACAACGTCTTGCCTGCTACCTTTGGCAGAAAGACCCAAAGCCTGTGGTAGTGCCACCCTTGGTGGACACCTTCGCGGACGTCACCAAGGCTGCGTGGAAGCATCCGCATTCGACTCCAGCAGTGCCGAAGAAGGCTGACCGCCTGTACAAGGCCCCAAGGGAGGACCAGTATCTGGCAAACCATCCTCTGGCCGATTCCATGGTCATCACAGCCTCACATGACCGGTCTCAAAGACCTCAGCACTTGAGCACACAGCCACTGGACCCAGAGTCCAAACAGTTGGATGTCCTGGGTAGGCGCATGTACGCGGCTGCGACTTGCGCCATCAGGTCATTAAATTACCTCACCCACATGGTTCAATTCCAGAATGCATTGTGGGAGCAGGGAGAGGACCTGGTTGAAAAAGTGCCAGACGGCAGCCAAAAAGAGGAGCTGTTAAACCTCCTCTGTACGGGTTCGGTTGTGGGGACCCAGGTGCTCAGAGCCGCATACGACTCTGCAGAATCTTCGGCCAGAGCTGCAGCCTCGGGCGTGTGTCTCCGGAGACACTCGTGGCTCCAGTTTTACCCCGGACGTCCAGAAGAATATCATGGACGTCCCTTACCATGGCAAAGTTTTGTTTGGCAAAGCCTCGGAAAAGGTAATCACCAAACTTCAATACGCCGGGAAGGCAGTTAAAACTGTGCAGGCTATGTACAGGTCTCGACTTAATTCCTATCGCAGGAACCAGAGTCGTTCTCGTGGCCGGACACAAAGGCAACAACCATGTTCCGGCCAGCAACAAAGGGGCTTCTTCACACGAAAGCCCAGGGTAAGACATCCTCAGGCAGAGGCCAACGAGTTGCAAAGTCTGCCCAACCTGCGGGATCCAGTGCTGCCACAGCATGACTCCTTCCTGGCCCCTGCCCCTCCTCAGGATCAATGGGAAAGGAAGGTCGGGGGTCGCATCAGATGCCACCTGCAAGGGTGGCGGTCGATCACCACTGACAGGTGGGTGCTACAGCTGGTCGAAAAAGGCCATTATATAGAGTTCGTAGGAACCCCCTCACAAGGCCTCCTCTGCTTTCCCGCTACTTGGGTCAGCATGCACTGCTTATACAATAGGAAGTGCTCGCACTTCTGGAAAAGAAAGCTTTGGAGCACGTTCCAGAGAACCAGAGAGGGTTAGGATACTATTCACACTTCTTCCTGGTTCCAAAGAAAACAGGGGACCTCCGTCCAATTTTGGACCTCAGTGACCTCAATCTGTCGGTCTTCTACAAATGCTTCCGCATGTTGACCTTCCTGGGTCTAATCCCCATGCTGAAGAGGGACGCCTTCTTGGCGTCGTTGGACATGCAGGACACCTACCTGCACATCCCTATTGCTCAGGCGCACAGGAGGTTCCTGCGCCTCGAGTTTCAGAGCCGCCATTATCAGTTCTGAGCGCCTCTGGGCTGTCATCAGCTCCCAGATGTATTTGAGGCATGGCAGTCGTGGCGACGTCTCTGAGGAGGCAAGGGCTACTATGTGTTTCCGTACCTGGACGACTGGCTTCTCATGGCCCCCTCCAAGGAAGCATTGTTGAAGGCCATTCATCGTACCCAGGCCCTTTTTCAGTCACTAGGTATCCTCATTAACTACGAGAAGTCTCTTCTGGTACCATCCCAGAAACTGCAGTTTATAGGTGCAGTTCTGGACACCGTCAAGGGAAAAGCCTTTCTTCCCGCGGACAGAGCGGAACACATTCGATCCCTAATAAGGGACCTGTCGGTGAAGAAGACCGTCCCAGCCAGACTGGTCCTTCGCCTGCTCGGACACATGGCTGCGGCCATTCCAACAGTCCCGATGGCAAGACTCCACATGCGGGTAACCCAGTGGATGTTGAGGGTGCAGTGGGACCAAAGGCAAGACCATCTGCAGCAGCCAGTTCGAATCACGAAGGCCGTGATTCGGGACTGGCAATGGTGGCTAGACCCGGGAAACCTCTCTGAGGGGGTTCCCTTCACAGCGTCGTCTCTAACGGTAACTCTCTCCACAGATGCCTCAGGGCTCGGGTGGGGAACGCACTTGAACGGGGTGAGGTCTCAGGGCACATGGACAATCCAGGAATCTCATCTGCACATCAACATATTGGAGATGAGGGCGGTCCTTTACGCCCTGCAAGCCTTCCAGTCGGAGATCCCAACGAGTACTCTCCTGTTGCAAACGGACAATACTGCAGTGATGTATTACCTCAACAAACAAGGAGGCACGCACTCCAACCCCCTTTGCAGGGAGGCCATGAGAGTGTGGGGAGTGGGGAATACAATACTGCCAGAAACCTTATTGCAGTTCACATCCCGGGTGGACAGTACCATTGCAGACAGCCTGAGTCGCTTCAGGCCAGAGTCCATGAGTGGGAGCTTCTACAGGAGGTGGCAGAGGACCTGTTCCACAGATGGGGAACTCCAGAATTAGACCTTTTCGCATCCCCATCCAACGCAAAACTGCCCAAGTTTTGCTTGCTAGATCCAGGGCCTGCTGTTTTCTGGCGAGACGCATTGTCCCTCTCCTCGGCGGGCAGATTCCTCTATGCCTTCCCTCCTTTCCCGTTGATCCAGAGAGTCCTTCTCAAACTTCGCAGGGAGCACGCGACGCTTATCTTGGTAGTGCCTTTCTGGCCCAGGCAGATCTGGTTCCTGCTTCTGCATCAGCTATTCCGGGAACCTCCGCTTCCTTTGCCAGTCAGCTCCCATCTGTTGTCTCGAGAGGAGGGTTCATTAGTCCATCCGGACTTACGTTCATTGAACCTACTTGCCTGGCTCCTAGAGACATAGCCATGATGCAACACGGGGTCTCGCAACAGGTGGCAGAAATACTTTCTGCCACTAGAAAACCAGCAGCATACGCCATGAAATGGTGCAGGTTTTACTTGTGGGCTCAAACGCACGGTTTCTTGCCCTTAGACTGTCCTGAAAAGCTGGTTCTGGAATACCTGCTTTCACTTTTCCAATCTGGACTAGCTTACTTCTCGATCAAAGTGCATCTTTGCACAATTTCGGCTTATCATGCCCCTATAGGCCATCATATGGTGGCTCAATTGGACACTACTCGTGCCTTTTTAAGGGGGGTCCTCCACCTTAGGCCACCTATCAAGGATCCGGTTCCTCCCTGGGACTTGCCCTTTGTCCTGGAGCAGCTTACACTGCCACCTTTTGAACCAGCCGCAGATTGCGAGCTACGTTTTCTGTCCTGGAAAATGTTGTTTTTAGTTGCAGTTAATTCATCGAGAAGAATCTCCGAGTTGCATGCCCTTATGTGCAAAGAGCCCTATTTAATTTTCCATCAGGATAGGGTATCCCTGAGGACAAATCATAAGTTTCTACCTAAGGTGGTCTCAGCCCTCACCCTTAATCAAGACATTGACTTGCCAGTGTACTTTCCCAGGTACACCAGTCGAGGAGAAGCACTGCTTCACACCGTAGATGTTCACAGGTGTCTCAGACTTTATCTGACCAGAACCAAACCGTATTGAAAATCAGATCAACTGTTTGTCTCCTTTGCTGAGAGGATGAAAGGAGCTGCTGTTTCTAAACAGTCTCTTTCACGTTGGCTCATCCAGTGTATCTCTTTCTGTTTACAGCGCGAGCAAACCCTTGCCAGGTGGTCAAGGGTCATTCTACCAAAGGAGTGGCACCTCCTTTGCAGTGCTGAAGAATGTCTCCACTTCAGCTATTTGTGCTTCGGCTACCTGGAGCTCGGTGCATACCTTTATTAGGCATTACAGCTTGGATATCGCTTCAAGGTGGAGGGCAGGTTTCGGCCTAGCCGTCCTCCAGGGACTTCTGTCCTAGGCTGGAGCAGGGTTATAATCTCTGTCTTTCCTCCTCCTGATGGCATAAGATTGCCGCTATTGCTTGGGAATCAGTCCTAATGGTGTAACCTGCTGCAAGAGCTGTATCTCGAAGTAAGATAGTACAGTTACATAAGAACTTACCGTAACAGTAGATCTTCGAGAACAGCTCTTGCAGCAGGTACCTTCCCGCCCACCATCCCCCTTCTTGAGGAGGTAGGTCATAGCCTAACATCCATCGTACGAGATGGGACAATTTGTTTTTAGTCTTGGCCATCTGATGGCGGATCCTCGGTCTCCTCTTCTGATGTCATCCAGCGGCCGAGACTCTCCAGCGGGAGAACTGGGGATTGTGGGGGGACCGCCTCCTTATGTACTACGCCTGACATTGGGGGTGGGACCGACTTTAAGGCGGTCCTCGCTGAAGACTGCTAGCTAGAAAATTTCTGTAGGGTCCTGACGCCTGACGTCTTCAGTCCTAATGGTGTAACCTGCTGCAAGAGCTGTTCTCGAAGATCTACTGTTACGGTAAGTTCTTACTTAACTGTACTTTACCCATAAGAAGGCAGAATTCCTGTCCTGGGAAATTACTGCTGCGCAGAATCGACAAGCCCAGCTCCTCCGGACTGTGGACAGATTGTGCAATCCAATCTGTCTTCAGCCTGGGAGTGCCTTTTCACAGGAACGGTGTGAGGAGTTTGCTCGATTCTTTGCAGATAAGGTTGCCACAGTCCGGTCCAGCCTTCAGGTGGCTCTCTCTAATGGGAATAGCAGTGGTCTGCAGGAGATGTGGGGCACCCAGTTTGCCTGGTGTGACTTCTACCTTCTCACAATCAATGACATTTTGATGGTTGTCCAGTGGCTGTGACCAACCAACTGTAGTTTGGATCCAGGCGCTACTCGCCTCCTTGTAGGTTGCATGGATAAGATCGGCCTAGTCCTTGCCAAGATAGTCTGGAGATCTTTGGAGAGGGGGATTTTCCCAAATCTCCTGAAGGAGGCCGTGGTTCTGTCCCTTCTTAAAAAGCCCTCCTTGGACCCGGACTGTCTGGCAAACTACAAACCAGTCTCAAACCTGACCTTTTTGGGTAAGGTTATTGAGAAGGTGGTTGCGTCACAGCTGGATGACCATTTGACCAGCTACAATGTCTGTGATTCTCTCCAGTCCGGATTTAGGAAGAGACATTGTACTGAGACAGCCCTTGTTCGGGTACTAAATGACCTCCTAATAGCGAGAGATCGAAAGACCTGTTCTATCTTGGTTCTTTTAGATCTGTCTGCGGCATTTGACACCATGGGCCATGGTGTGCTGTCGGAGCACCTGCGGTTTATCTGTGGACTGTCTGGTACAGTACTCAGGTGGTTTCGATCATTCCTCGAGGGTAGGACTCGGAGAGTGGTGTCGGGGATTTTTTCCTCTGCACCACTCCCCCTATCCTGTGGGGTGCCTCAGAGCTCTATACTGTCACCCATGTTGTTCGCAGTGTACATGCTGCCGTTGGGAGCGATTATTAAGCGGTACGGCTTGAGTTTTCACTGCTATGCAGATGATTCTCAGCTGTACATGTCCTTTGTGCCCGATCAGGGTGATGCTGTCTTGGTTTTTAACAACTGTCTTGGCGAGATCCAGGACTGGATGAGTGTGAGTTGGTTACGGTTAAACCTGGAAAAAACAGGTGTTTGTGGTGGACCCAGGTCATTGGAAGGCGGGTTTGTTGGCAGGAGCACCCTCTGACCTATGGCTTGGGGCTGTTCAGCTAACTACCTCAGACCGGGTGTGGAACCTGGGTGTTATTTTGGATGACCGCCTGACCCTTAAATCTCAGGTGTCGGCGGTTGTCAAAACCTCATTTTACCATCTGAGGAATATCGCCCGGGTAAAACATCTGGTTCCTCCCCAATGATCTTCCAACATTGATCCACACCTTCGTTACCTCCCGCCTCGACTACTGCAATGTCCTTTACCTAGGGCTACTGGGGGTTTATATCTGCTGCTTGCAGCTAAAGCAGAACGCGACAGGTAGGCTGCTGACTGGTACTTCTAGGACCAGTCATACAACATCTGTGTTCCGCGAACTGCACTGGCTGCCAGTACAGTGGCGGATCACCTTCAAGGTTGTTTTGTTGACCTATAAGGCCCTACATGATCAGGGACCTAGTTACCTGCAAGATCTTCTTTGCCCCTACTGCTCCACCTACTCCCTCCAATCCACCGACGAAGGATTGCTAGAGATACCCAGGGTTTGTCTGAAGACATCTGGGACTTGGGCATACAGTTTTCTGGCCCCAACCCTGTGGAATTCTCTACCTTGTCGGGTGTGAGATTGCCTGACCGTCCAAAGTTTTAAAACTGCACTCAAAACCTATTTATTCAGTTTAGCGTATTCTGATTTTTAGGCCACTGTTGTATTTATTGAATTTTAAATTGTTGGTTCTATTTATATTGCTTTTAATTATCTTTGTATTGTACAAGCGCCTTGATTTTGAGAAAGGCGCTTTTTATAAATAAAGCTTTACTTACTTACTATAGGGCCCAAACTAGGGGAGGCAGGGGTAGGGGATCCTATCCCAGACCTTTTTTTCCAAGCACAGGCCTCTCAGCCACAACAGCAGCCTGGAGGCTATTTTTGAGGAAGGGGCAGGAAAGCTATGAGAAGAGCTTCTCCCTCCCCACAGACTCCGGCCCAGCCCACACAGAATCCCTGATGGACTGGTACAGGTCATGTCCCCTATCGTAGAACCACCAGTAGGTGGCAGTTTGCTCACTACCTCCGGCTTGGCATACCATCACCACAGACAAGAAGGTCTTGGAGGTAGTGAGCAGGGGCTGTCACCAGCTTCAAATTATTCCCTATGCTGAGAACAAGAACCTTGCACCAGTTACATCTGCAGACAGAATCTTCCTGGAAGCAGAGGTAAACACCTTCTGGCAATCAAATCAGTGGAGCCAGTGCCCCTTAACCAGAGGGGCAGAGGCTTCTACTCCAGATACTTCCTTACCAGGAAGAAAAATGGGGACTGGCGACCTATCCTGAATCTAAGACTTCTGAGCAAACACACCCTGAAGCCAAAATTCAAAATGATCATTCTCTCAATAATCATTCCGACATTACAAAAGGGAGACTGGCTAGCTTCCTTAGACCTAAGGGATGCTTACTACCACATCCCTATCAGACCTTCTCACAGAAAGTACCTGAGATTCAGGCTGGCCTCAAGCCATTATCAGTTCACAGCACTCCCATTTGGCCTAACTTCTGCACCAATGGCCTTCACAGAGTGCCTGGCTGTAGTGGTAGAGTTTCTGAGAAAACAGGGGGTGACAGTCTTCCCCTACCTGTGCGATTGGCTAGTAGTGGGTCAATATCTGCAACATGCAGAGCAATTCCTAGCTCTAACAAAAGCTACTCTAGAGTCCTTAGGTTTCCTCATAAATGAGCAGAAGTCACAACAAATACAGTACAGATACTGGAGTTCATTGGAGCAGAACTGGACACCAGCCTAGGCCGAGCATTTCTGCCCCAGGACAGTGTAGACAGCATTCTGCAGATTGCAAAGTCATTCATACTAGGAAAACCCATACCAGCCAGAGAATTCCTCAGGCTGCTCGGCCACATGGCAGCTGCCACCACAGCGGTGCTAGGTTCCAGAATCCAAATGAGAGACATCCAGTTTCATCTGAGACCGTACTGGTCACAAAGGACAGACCCACTGTCCAAACTGGTTCCAGTCACCCACAGCCTATTACAGGCACTATGGTGGTGGCTGGACGAGCACAACCTTCAGATAGGCATACCTTTTCTAAGGGAACAGCCTTCCCTAGTTCTCGCAACAGATGCCTCCCTTCTAGGTTGGGAAGCACATGCTGGACCACACAGCAAGTGGCACATGGTCTCCCCCAAGAGTCCCTGTTGCACATAAATCTGCTAGAGCTCCTGGCAGTGTACCTTGCTCTACAGGCATTTGCCCCACATCTTCAAAACAAGGTGGTACGGGTCAGAACAGACAACACCACAACTATATATTATATCAACAAATAGGGAGGAACCAGGTCAGCCCTGCTGTGTACAGAGGCAGTGAGGCTGTGGTCCCTGGCACACTCCACGAAAGTATCCTGATCAGCCATACACCTTCCAGGGAAGGACAATGTACTGGCAGGTTCCCTCAGCAGGAGAAGTCCCCAGATACTCAGTACAATTTTCAGGAGGTGGGGCACTCCAGAGGTGGATCTTTTTGCCTCTGTGAAAAATCACAAGTTACCAATGTACTGTTTCAGGCCTCCTTTCAGGGGTACACTTCCCCTAGATGCGATGGCAGTGGACTGGTCAGGAAATTTCTGTATGCCTTCCTCCTTTTCCAGTGATATTCAGGACCCTGCTGAAATTGAGGTCCCAACTAGCAACAGTGATACCGGTGGCACCGGCGAGGCAACACTGGTACTCAATTCTGCTGACCCAGTCAGTTGCCCCCCAATTCACTTGCCCAGGAGGCACACCCTGCTGACCTTCTCTCGTGGCAGGATCCTGTATCCCATTCTCAAATCACTGAGACTCAAGGCCCGGCTCTTGAGGACTTAGAATTTGCTAACCTTAAACTGTCAGAACAGGTGCTAACATTGCTTGGGGGTTCCAGAAGACCTTCCACTAGAAAAACATATTCATGTAAGTGGAAGAGGTTCACCATACGGTGTTCAGGTAAGGGTACTGACCCCTCCAGGGCTGACTTGCCTATTCTCCTGGATTACCTGACACATCTACACTTATTAGGCCTGAAGCCCTCGACCCTCAAAGTCCACCTGGCTTCAGTCTCATCTTACCTGTTAGCTGGTAAAGAGAGGTCTATGGCTTCTCACACAGTCTTCAGAAAATGCTTTAAAGGCCCCAACCTCCTGCACCTTCCCCTGAGGGAACGATCCTGGCCTGAAATCTGAATATCTGCATTGCCAAGCTAATGGATGCACAATTCGAACCCATGGTAACTGCAGATCTGAAGTATATCACTTGGAAAACCGTGTTTCTGATTGCTATTACTTCGGCCAGAAGGATCAGTGAGTTCTAGGGACATGGATATGTTATTCATCCACACTGTCTGGCAGGTTCCTTGCCGCTTTAAATCTTGCCAGAAGGTTTTCAAGCTGGCTCCTCCCACCCACCCGGTGGTAAAACCTCGGATCCGCTCATGACGCCAGATCTACTTACCGCTGGAAGCTCAGGTTCCTCCTTGCGCTTCTGCTTTTAGACTGGATCCTAACTCTTGGTTTGTCCGAAACTAGTTTTGAAGTTTTCTAAACTTTGGTCTTCTTATCCCTCGCGGCTGCGATGGACAAATTGATTCCCGACTTTCGGAGGCACCCTGGTGGGCAGAAGATGTCCAGGACGGATCCACACTCCACTTGCATCTACTGCCTCGGCCTAGACCACGACCCGCAGGTCTGCGAGTTGTGCCGCTCCTTTTCGGCCAATGTCCTAGAGGATCGTGCTGCCCAATTGAAGCTCGGGCGCCCCGAGAAGTGTTACCTGCCGGTAAAATCCAAAGAGGCTCGTTGGGCGCTGTCCTCGGCGGCTGGCTCGAGCACATGATCGCCCTCGAGGAGGAGGTAGCCCAGGCCGCATCTTCCTTCTCCTCCTCAGTCGTATGCGTTTATCCCGCTTCTCTCTGAGTTCCTCTATTCGGCTTCGTTCAAGGAGCTTCGCCAGTCCCTTTCCACGAAGGGAGAGGGGCCATCGGGACATTCCTCTCGGCCCAAGAAGAGGGAGTCCAAGAGTAAGTCCCATCGTCGGCATTCGTGGGAGCGGGAGAGGTCTCCTTTCCTGGACAGCCGACTGTCGACTTCGGTCGAGGTTGCGGCTCAGGCCTCTGGCTTCACGGCGTCCCCGTCAGGCCAGCCTGCTGAGACACCCATCGACGCAGTCGAGATATTCCTCGACCCCTCAGCTGGGTGGTCGACTGGTAGAGCTGACAACCCCTCTTCGCCGGTTTCCCCGGTGGAGACCGAGGATCTGCCAGCGCCTTGGGCGGCAGTCCCAGTTAAAGTGTCCGTGCTGTGAGGAAGCGGGTGTCCCTGCCCTTCCCAGGCCTCGCCTCGGTTTCACTGAAGGTCTCGGTCTCGGACTTCATCTCGGTCAAGCTGCTCTCACGACATCAGCGGTCTTGGTCTCGCCACAGTAAGTGGCCACACCGCCTCCCCGGATGAGAAGAGGCTTTGACGCAGACCGCGCCAGCATTACGAGGAGCTTATGTGGCAGCAGTTACTGTTGTCCGGGAGTAAGTCGATCTCGATTCATCCCCGGCTATCAAGTGGCTGTCGCCGAATGACCAAAGCAACCGCTCGCTGCAGTCGAGATGCCTATTTCTGGGCCGGTTGTTCGGCCAAATCTAGCTGCCCCACCGATTGTGGTGGAACCTCAGTCGGGTCACGGCCTGCCCCACAGGTTGTCGGTCACCCTCACTCCCGACCGTCCTTGGCAGGTGGAGGGTGGCTCAGGCCCGAGGCAGCTCTTTGCAGACTCTTCGGAGTCCGCTGACGACTCCTCCTTGTTCCCCAGGTGGGTCGGCCTGGAGTCTTCCGGGGGCCAGTAACTGGACGATAGCCCGCCATCCTTCATGAGTCTGCTTCGGCTCATCTCGGAGTCTACCGGGATGCAGCTCGAGCCCGTGTCCAAACGGGCCAAGTATCTCCTGACGGAGATACTAGACCAAGGGGATTCACCCACGGAGGCCTTCCCTGTGGCTGAGACCATTGTCGGCCCAGCCTTGGAGCTTTCGCAGCGTCCTGCTTCCTGTCCTGCGCCCTCGGCCAAGATGGCCAGGAAGTATGCGGTCCCCACCGGCTCTTTGCCCGGTTTCTCGGAGCACCCCTCTGCTGAGGGGTTAGTCACCGATAGTGTCTTCCGGCGTTCCGAAACACTCAGGACTTGGATAGGCCCCCCGACAAAGAGTCCAAAAGGCTGGACGATGCCGGGCGCAAGGTGTACGCTGCATCCTCCCTCGGCCTCCAACAGGCCAGCTCGGCCATGCTGATGGCACACTTCTCCCATGCCCTTATGGGCTCCCTGGATGAGGTGATCCCTCATCTCCCGGCCGACCAGCGGACCATGGTCCAGCAGATGCGGGACCAGGGTAGGGCGGTGGCAGATGCAGGACCAGGGTAGGGCGGTGGCTAAGCAGCAGCTTCAGATTGCTCTGGACATAGGTGATTCCTGTGCCAGGTCAGTAGTGGCGACGGTGGCCATGCGCCACAGGCGTGGTTGAGGATATCCACCTTCACGGTGGATACCCAGCACAAGTTGGCGGACGCCCCTTCTCTGGGACTGACCTCTTTGGCCCTGGGTGGAGGACATCTCCAGTGGATCGAAAGTTCAACGCCACCTGGACTCGGGTCACCTCCGCCCAGAGGGCAAAGGCTGCCGCAACAACAGCATAAGTCCTTTCGTCCTCGGCTCCTGCGGCACGACCAGCCCAACAGCACCAGCACAAGGGCCGGGCAGGGCTCGCGGCTACATCCCAAACCCAAGCCAGTGGCTTCCTCCAATAGGAAGCAAGGAGGTAAGGCCAGGTGTCTCGGCCGATCCCTCCTCCAAGCCTGCCCAGTGACGGGTTGAGGGGTGTCACCCCCAACCTCGTCACCCTTCCCTGGGTTCCCCCCATGGAGGACGGCTCCAACACTTCCTTTCCGCTGGCTCCGCTATCACCACGGACCGTCGGGTGATGGAGGTGGTAGGAAAGGGCCTGCCTCTGGAATTCAAGCAGACCCTCCTTTCTAGTCAGCTTGGGGCCACGGGGTCGGAAGCCTCGCTGTCGGCCCGCCGAGCTGATATTGCCCTGCTCCTCGGGAGAAAGGTGATCAGTGAAGGTGGCGGATCCTCCTCCCAGGACCCGGCTTTGTGTCCAGGTATTTCCTGGTCCCAAACGGACGGGGCTGGCGCCCATTCTCAACCTGCATGACCTAGAACATGAGTTCCTAAGGTCTCGGACCTTCAGGATGGTCATTCTGGCTCAGATAATCCCATCCTTGGAACTAGGCATGTGGTTTTGTTCCCTGGCCCTCTAGGACGCGTTGTTCTCGTCCCGATCCGTCCGTCTCATCAGAGATTCCTCCACTTCAGAGCAGAGGGATCTTTTTACGAGTTCCAGGCCATGCTCTTCAGCCTCTCTCTAGCTCCCAGGGTCTTCACCAAATGCATGGCAGTGGTGACAGCATTCCTGCGGCGCCGAAGGTTCCGGGTGTGCCCCCTACCTGGTCCAACTGGCTGTTTGCAGCCCCCTCCAGAGCAGAAGTGGAGCGGTCCAGAGATGTGGCCCTCCAGGTTTGCTTTCAGATTGGCCTCCTCATCAACGAGGCCAAGTCGGAACTCGTGCGACTCTCTTCGAGCCAGAGCTCGGCTCCCGGCGAACAGGGCCGAGGTTCTTCCTCCTTGCCCAATCATTTCTGGTTGGGCAATTGCGCCCTGCCCGGGACTTCCTGGGCCTCATGGCGGCCTGCACCAGCGAGGTCCGTTGGGCCTGTTGGTACATGTGTCCCCTTCAATGGGGACTGGCCAGCCAGTGGCCACAATGCTACGATCCATTGGATCAGTTGGTGACAGTGACCCAGGAAATGTGGAAGGCTCTCTGGTGGGGGACCATTCCGGCACATCTGCGGAGGCATCCTCTTTGTCTGCCCCGAGCCAGCGGTCTCTCTATCGACCAACGCATCTCTGATGGGTTGGGGTGCCCATCTGGGGGAGCACAGAGCGCACAGCCTCTGGTCCCCTCGGGAGTCCCGATGCCATATCAACCTGCTGGAGCTCCGAGTGGTCCGCCTAGCTCTCACTGCCTTCGCTCCGTTTCTACGGGGTCAAGTGGTTCAGGTCCAGATGGACAATACCACGACCATATACTACCTAAACTGCCAGGGTGGGACGCGCTTCATGCTGTTATGCAAGGAAGCTCACCGCATATGGTCTCATGCGCAGCCTGGAGGTGGATCTCTTAGCCATTCACGTGGCAGGAGCCTCCAACACCCTGGTCGATGCCCTAAGCCGGATAGGGGCTGCGTCTCATGAGTGGTCTCTCCTGCTGGAGGTAGTACAAGATCTCTTCTCCCACTGGGGCACGCCTCAGGCAGACCTCTTTGCCTCCAGGGAGAATGCGAAGCTGAGACTTTCACGCCCCCCTCAGCAGGGCTCGCTGCAGGGGGATGCCTTCTCGAGGCCTTGGACCCCAGACCTCTTCTACGCCTTTCCCCCATTTCCCTTGATCCACAAGGTGCTTCTCAAGGCGAGGAGGGACAAGGCACGGGTGATTCTGGTTGGCCCCGCCAGTTCTGGTATCCAGATCTCCTCAGTCTCAGCTCCAGGCTCCCAAGGCGGCTTCCAGCCTGCCCAGACCTGATCTCAGTCATCAGGAGAAGGTGTTACATCCGGACCTTCAATCCCTGCACCTGACAGCCTGGTTCCTGAGCGGCTAGAGTGCCAGGCCTTGGGTCTTTCCGACGAGGTCCTCAATGTCATTGAGGCGTCCGGTAAGGAGTCGACCAGAAAATGCTATGCCTTCAAATGGAAGAGGTTCTCCATTTGGTGTCAGGGAAAGGGCCTGGACCCTTCCTCCTGTTCCTTGGCAAGCATTCTGGACTACCTGTGGTCCTTTTCTCAGCAAGGGCTTCAGTCGACGACCCTTAAGGTGCACCTGGCAGCCATCTCTGCTTACGGGCCGGAAAGCAGTCGGTGGCGCAGGAGAAGGTGGTCTGGCGCTTTTTCAAAGGCTTTGCTCACATTTCCCCTCCAGTGCGAGAACCTCCACCTCCATGGGATCTACTGCTGGTATTGGCCAAGCTCATGGGCAAGCCATTCAAACCAGTGCACAGGTGTGATATCTCCCACCTGTTGTGGAAGACCGCCTTCTTGGTGGCTATCATGTCAACCAGAAGGATGGGAGAGCTCCAGGCGCTTTCCATCGAGTCTCCTCATCTGATCTTCCACAGGGACAAGGTTGTCCTGCGCCCCCACCCGAAGTTCCTTCCGAAGGTGGTGTCAGAGTTTCACTTAACCATGTGTTGACTCTGCGGTGTTCTACCCCAATCACACCTCCGGAGGCTAATATAGGCTCCATATTTGGACCCTAGAAGAGTGCTCGCTTACTTTAAGGAGCGGACGGCTGAAGTTCGGGGAGAGGTTTGCCTGCTGTTTGTCACCTATGCTGAAGCCGCACCTGGCAGACCTGCAGCCAAGCGGACGATAAGCAGGTGGGTCACCTCCTGCATAGATCTCTGCTATAGGTTGGCGGGCATGGAGCCTCCCAGAGAGATAAGAGCTTATTTTACCCGCCATACCGCTGCATCGGTAGCTGCTTCCAGGGATGTCTCTATCCAGGATATCTGCAGGCCTGCTACCTGGAATTCGGCACATACCTTTATTACCCACTACCACATCGACCTTGAGTCACGCCGGGATGCTGGTTTTGGGGCCTCGGTTCTCCAGTCTTTATTCCCTAAGTAGGGGGTGTGAGCCTTGCCTCCCTCCTCCCGGAGAACTGCTAGGAGTCTGCCAGACAGTGTGGATGAACAACATATCCATGTCCCTAGAAATACAGGTTACTCACCTGTAACAGGAGTTCTAGGAATGGTATGTGTTCATCCAACCTGACTCTCCCGACCTCCCGGCCGATGCACAACCTGGCTTCCAGTGGGCTAGATCTGGTGTCATGGGGCGGAGCTGAGAGTTTTACCACCTGTGTGGGTGGGAGGAGCCAGCTTGAAGACTTTCCGGCAAGATTTAAAGCGGCAAGGTACCTGCCAGACAGTGTGGATGAACAACATATACCATTCCTAGAACTCCTTTTACAGGTGAGTAACCTGTATTTATAAGCCCTGTGCACAGATGTGGACTGCATCTCATTTCACAGGGACGAGGTGGTCCTCAGGACCAATAGAAAACTCCTTCCCAAAATGGTATGTGATTTTCATTTAAATCAGTCAGTCACTCTACCTGTTTTCTTTACGAGAATTCAGTTGTCCAGAAAGGAAACTTCACTCCCTTGATGTCAAAAGAGCACTTAGCCACTATATTGACAGAACCAAGTCTTACAGATCAAGTAAAACACAGCTCTTCCTCACCTATGGTGAAGTGGGTAATGGTAGAGCTGCCACAAAATCCAATGAATTTGTAACTGTACAAGGGTTCACTGGTGAGGAGACCACATTGCCACTCGTTAGTGTTCTCCTAGACTGGGGTGAAACAGGGGGAACTATGCAACAGGTGGCTGTAGCCAAAACGCTAGTTGACGTCATCCTTGGCAATAAGCTCCAGCAGGGATGGTATATACAGTTACCCGTAGCGCCAAGCAGGGCCGGAAATTGTAGTTCCACGGACCCCATAGAAGCTCATTGTGGAAACCACTGGAAGGCTGCTTCCCAGCCTGTGTCTCCTGATATGGAGGCTAATGAAAAGGGGGGTAGAAATTTTTCCAGTAGCAGTTAACCACACAGCTATGGAGGGTTACTCCAAGAAGGAGGTGACCCCATTGTCAGAGGGTCAGGGATAACAGTGATCCTGAGTGCCCTGACGCTAGTGCTAGGGACCCTAGTTTAGAGACTGAAGGGGACCTGTCCCATGCCTTGGGAATGTGTAAGGAGTTTGCAACTGCTCAGAAAAGTGACCCTAGTCTAGAGAAGCTGGGGGCTTGGGCAGACTCTTGACAGAGCACAGGGAGGTGACGATAAACATAATATTTATTGGGGAAAATGGATTGATGTATACTCGGGCTGTGGAGACAGAGGGGGGGGTGATAGGCATGCAGCTTGTCGTTCCCCAGGGGTACCGTGAGCAGTTGCTCAAGACTGCACACGATATTCCCTTGTCTGGTCATCTGGGAATCACACACACTACACAGCGATTGGCCCAGAATTTCTATTGCCCCAACGTCACCCAGCAGGTGAAGGAATATTGCAGGTCTTGTCACGGTGCCAAGAAATAGGAAGGCAGGTAAGAAGACCAAGCCGCCCTAATTCCATTGCCCATAGTGGAGGAGCCATTCCAGAGGGTGGGAATGGATAGTGTTGGCCTTTAAATACCCCAGCTCCTCCAGGAAGAGGTTCATCCGGACTGTGGTGGGTTATGCTACCCGGTATCCAGAGGCAGTCACCCTATCCTCACTGAGGACAGACAAAGTGGCGGATGCCTTGCTTGGGATTTTCTCCCGTGTTGGGTTTCCGCAGCAGGTTATCACAGATCAAGGGGGTTCATTCATGTCGGACCTGATGAAATGTTTGTGGGAGAAGTGTGGGGTGGTGCAGAGACTCACGACACCTTATCACCCACAAGCCAGTGGGCTTGTGGAAAGATGTAATGGTACCCTGAAGTCAATGCTCCAAGCGTTTGCTGAACAGCATGGGAGGGACTGGGAGAAATACCTTCCCCACCTGTTGTTTGCATACAGGAAGGTGCCCCAAGAGTTGACAGGATTTCCCCTTGAGCTCTTATATGGACGCCGGGTACATGGTCTCCAGACTTGATTGAGGAGGACTGGGAAGGCAAGCACGCCACCCAGGGAACTCCCATAGTGGATTATGTCCTTAGGTTTAGGAAAGGCTGGAGGAGTTTATGGGGACAGCCCAGAGCAACCTGGCAGCTGCCCAACAGAAACAAAAAGTGTGGTATGACCGAAGAGCCAGAGCTCGCTCGTACACGGTGGGTCAGGAAGTCATGGTCTTTATTCTGGTCCAGAAAGACAAGCTGCAGGCTGAGTGGGCAGGACCATACAAAGTAGTCAGAAAAGTAAATGACGTGATTTATATTATAGATTTACCCGACAGAAGACATACAGAAAGAATGTACCATGTCAACATGATGAAGCCATATGCTAATAGGGCTGCAGTGGTGTTTGTAGTACGTAGTCCTGGGGAGGGGACGGACGAAGGAGACCCCCTTCTGGACTTGCTGGAAGAAAGCAAGCAGGAGTCCTCTTTGAGGCAGTTAAATTGTCACCCCAACTGGCCCCAGACAGCATCCGGGAAGTAAGAGGTTTTAGTAGACTTTGGCCCACTGTTTAGCACCAAGCCTGGACTAACCCCTTAGCAATGCACAATGTAGAGACAGGGACACAGGCGCCCATACAGCAGACAGCATATCGGGTGTCAGAGGCTGTCCAAAGGACATTAGGAGGAGGTGGAGGAAATGCTGGATTTAGGGGTAATCCAGAGATCTCACAGCCCTGGGCCTCACCCGTCCTTGTGTCCAAGCCAGATGACTCTACTCATTTCTGTGTGGACTGTCATGGATTGAATGCAGTCACGAGTCAGATGCCACCCGATGCCCTGGATGGACGAACTCCTGGACAAGTTGGGAAGGGTGACATACCTTACGACTACTGACCTGACAAAGGGGTATTGGCAGGTAGCGTTAACTGACAGAGCTAGGGAGAGGTCGTCGTTCATCACTCCAGTAGGCTTATTTGAATTTAAAGTAATGCCTTTTGGAATGAAGAATGCCCCAACCACTTTCCAAAGGTTGGCGAACCAGGTGTTAAATGGTGCGGAGGAGTACGCTGTAGCGTACCCGGATGATATTGTCATCTTTAGTGCCAGCTGGGAGGAACACCTGTCCCACCTTAGGGAAGTGCTGGGCAGGATACAGAGGGCCAGGCTCACTGTCAAAGCTGAGAAGTGACAGGTGGCCATGGCTGAAGTGGCATACTTCAGGCATGTTGTAGGCTGGGGACAGCTCGTCCTAACCAAGTAAAATAGAGGTGATCAAGACATGGCCCAGACTAGAAATACAGAAGCTGGTCAGGAGTTTTCTAGGGACAGCAAGGTACTATAGGAAACTTGTACCCAGTTACAGTGACCTGACTGCTCCCCTATCTGGCCTGGTTAAAAAAAAAAGATGCCTAAGAAAATTACCTGGGAACCAGCCTGTGAAAAAGCCTTTACCAAACTGAAGGAGGCGCTGTGCAGTGCTCCTGTATTAAGTCCTGACTATAGCCGACCCTTTCTAGCCCAGACTGACGCCTCAGACGTGCATATTGGGGCAATACTGAGTCAGACATCCAGCCAAGGGAAAGATCACACCATAGTGTACTTGAGTAAAAAGTTACTTCCCCGGGATCAGGCTTACTCTACTGTGTAAGAAGTGTCTTGTCATAGTGTGGGTCCTAAAGAAGTTAGAGCCATACTTATATGGGCAGCATTTTGAGGTACAAACTGACCACAATCCCCTTGTTTGGGTGACACAAATGGGAAAGACTAATGGTAGACTATTAAGAGGGAGTATTGCTTTACAAGGGTATATGACATGACTATCTTACATAGGGCTAGAGCGACCAATCAGAACACAGATGGCTTGTCGATATCTACAGTATATGAGGAGGAACTGACTTAGGAGAACATCCCTGCAGGGGATAGAGCCCCAAATTCAGTCTAGGTGGGCGGAGTGTGACGCTGGCTGCTGGTTATGCTTATTCTATGATATTTGTAATAATATAAAAATATAGTATGCCATTGTCTCACATAAGACAGCCTGGGCTTCCATGGGTGCCCCCCTCCCCACCCAAGGTTTCATTGAAGCTACAGGATAGGTAAACTGACCAGGGGATCTCTATAATACAATTAACTTCCTTGAGAAAATTGCATTTTACGGCCTTTTTATGACCTGTTGCTGCTTGAAGTTAGGAAACTAAATATACCTTTTATTACAGAACAGGACATCATTTAGCTGATTCCTGTTGGCTATATTGCACCTAGGTGATGGACTGCAGGGTTGTAAACCTCATAGGAACTGGTGGATCAAGACTCATAATTTGGGAAATTAATTTTGCTAATGTCTCCTTATTTAGTATACCTCCTGATAGGACATCATGTTCATATTTTTTATATTCTAAAAGGAGGAGCTAGATGACTCACAAAAGGCGTGGAGAGGCAGAGTTAAACTATCCGTGTGTCTGATCTGTTTGAGATATATACTGTTGTGGGATTCTAAAGAGACAGAGTTCTCTGATCTAACTAAGCACTTCCAGAGGTAATACCTTGACAGCAACGGTCTCAAATGTATTGTGGTAGGAGTTTGTTTTGTACTTTTCCTTGTTCTTTTATGTGATTGTGAGCTCTTTGATATATTGTTCTGTGTTTACATTTTAATATTTTTATCATCTTTTAGTAAAGAATCTTATGTTCTTAAAGACTGCCTGGGTGTCTGCCAGTCCTTTTGCATGCATTATAGATGGTTAAGTCTGACAATTGTTCAAGAGCTTGATGGTGTTACTGAGCTTGAGTAAAAGGGTAAGAATATACCTAAGGTCTCTACAGGGGTTCATTTTGAAGTCTGGCTTGGTGCCCCTGGTGAAAGATTGTACCACAGTCCCTTAAGAGGGTACATATCTGAGCCTGTACATTGGCATTAGGTTCACAGTTTAAATCCCCCAGAACTTGAGACTAAGGTGATTCGGATCCAAAAGCAGACAGGAGGGTTACCCTGTCTGTTACCTGTTCACAATATTGCGCCTGAGATTAGCACTGTGGGAGCAGAGGGCCTGACCTGCTGAGTGTGTTTGTGACACCCACTATTTGAGATTTTCTGAGCCTGAGCTCTTGTTACCACTGCTACTGAATCTGCAGGGTTCAGTACCTCTGAGATTAACTCAGTAAATCGTGGATAGTCATTTCCAGTAATCATGGTTACAGGTAACGTAGGTACTACCCCACTTTCATTTGGTGCAACACACCCTTAATGGTCAGAGTCACGTGGGTGGTGGGATAGTATTCATTGTCCTCGTGGATGCAGATGACATCAGTACCTGGTCTTTTGCACTGTGTTTTCCCAGCACTTCAACATGCACTAGGGTCTGTCTGCTTCCCAAATCATTGAGTCCTTTTACAGTCTTATCCCCCACCTTCACATCTGTTAAATACTTGCCTCAATTTGCCAAGGATGAATCTGCTTCAGTGTCACTTTTCTTACAGCAGTTTCTTGCAATATGACCTGACTTAGTACAGTTATAGCAAATAATGTCTTTTGGGCACAGATTTGTTACCCCCACCAGATTTCTTATCAGACTGAGTTTAGATGGGAAAGAGTGTTACCTCAGTGCTGTGGTGTCTGTCTGGCCATTTGGTAGTCTTAGGCCAAAGAAACAGCCTTTTCTCCTCTTTCTGGTCTCCAAATGGGGACGTGGGTTCAAATCCCACTTCTAAAACCATCTGCCATCGAAGCACAGGTCTGGAAGCATAGGAAAAAACAGGAGCAGTTGTAGAATTCGCAAAAAGTGTTTATTAGTACTAGCAGTAACATAAAAAATAGAATTGTTTAGAATACTTATTTACAAAGGCAGAATAAACAGAGAAGAGCCATCTGAGTTTTCCTTCAGTCTCTGTGTCTCAAAACATTGCTGCTCTCTCTCTTGCAACACCCCTCCTTAACAAGCATCCTGTTTTTTCTAAAATGTTCTTGTACATTTCAGGCATGAGCAGCAAGAACACAATGTCCTAGAACTGAGGCCCCTTGTCCACAGCTTCTGAAAAAAGGCTTAAAAACTGCTCTCAGGTTAACCCCTTGAGTTCCCAATAGCTTTTTGCAATCATCTCAAACTATACTTTATGTACATTTCAACAGTAACACTATATCATTTCTAAACAAAGGGATCTCATTATCAGTTACATTTCCACATAATGATTTGCATATATTTTTATACCAGCAGATATGCAATGGAGGAAAAAGACAGAAACAGCAAGGGAAGACTGAGAGACAGTGAGAGGCAAAGAACTGCTAGACTGTCAGGGTGATCAACTCCTAGGTCTCACAAGAAAATTTGGTTGCACAACCAGACAGACAGGAGACAGGAAAGGAAAGAACAGAACAGATCCCTGCATTCAAACTCTCCATAACAACTGGGGCAGGGTCCTGTTCAACCCTGTCACAGCAAGATCTGGTGTCGTGGGGTGGAGCCGAGGAAGTTACCACCCGGGTAGATGGGAGGAGCCAACTTGAAGACGTTTTCAGCCAGTCTTAAAAGGAAACGCAACTGCCAGAAAGTGTGGGTGAAGCTAAGCTCGGTCCAGGAGACAGAGCTCAGTAAGCTCAAAGGTTTATGTAACAAACTTGATTGGTTCGCTGCAGGTATCTCTTGCAGAGAGCATCATTGCAGGTTCTTTTCTTGCTTTAATTGGCTCCCCTTAAATGTAAGTTAGAATTTCTGCACTTTGTCTTATGCTCAAGTTCGTGTTTGGCACCACTTCACCTAGCCTGAAAGACCGATGGAAAATTAAACCACTAAGGAGAACTCCTTGCTCTACATCCAGTATCACTGCTTCCAGCAGGCAAGATCTGGCGTCATGGGGCAGAGCCAAGGAAGTTACCATCCAGGTGGGAGGAGCCAACTTGAAGATGTTTCTAGCCAGTCATTTTTTGTGTCTGTATTTGATTTGTTTTAGGCGCCTTCCTCCGTGGCATCCCTGCCAGCCACTCCTTTGGAATGCCATCACCCACCACACCCCCGCACCACCATTCTCCCGACCCTGTTATGCAGCCTTACCTGCAGTAACCCGACCTTTTCCTGTGTTGGGCGGGTCCCTCTCCTCTGAGGGAGAAGCGCCGCCAGGCAATCTACGTATCTGCTGTAAGCTTCCGCAGGGTCAGTCTAGGCTTGTCCGGGGCTTTGTGGTGCTGCGGAGCGGGCGCACAACATCTGACTGGCAGGGAGCTCATTTTTTAATGTGTTCTTGTCCTGCCCCCATCTAGCCATAAGGACGGCATCCTGGGGTGGGGATGTGCAGGAGGGTGTGTCCTGGACCCAGGCTCATCTGCCAATCCCCCACAGGAGCCATAGGCTCATCCCCCACCGGGAGGGAAGAGTCCACGCTTATGCAACCCCTCCCTGCTGATCTCTGCTCCTGGAACCCAGGCTCAGGGTACGAAGCTGGGTCGCCAGCGTGCCAAACGAATCCCTTTGCACAGAGCCGGCTCTCCAGCTAGTCTTCAAGGGAAAGACTACACTGAATGGAATTATTACTTTTTGGACCTGTGTAAGTAACTAGTTTTGATTCTGTTTTTGGGTTGACTTTTCTTTCTTTAACTTTTATTTGCCAGGGAGGAACTGTAGCTGGGAGATATTTGCAGTCATTTGTGACTAGACCTGTTACTTAACCTCTGTGAAATAGGTGTCTGAAAGGAAGGAGGGCACTCCATTGGGTGGAGGGTCTGAGTTGTAGTTGATTGTTTCTGGAGGGCACAGGTAGTTAGTGAGGTAAACACCAAGATAGAGCAGTCGATAGGAAGAAGGGCAGGGATAAATGGAGAAAACGACAAAGGCAGTAAGGACAAGGATGGGGCAAAAAGAAATAAAGCCATAAAAAATGGAGGATAATGAGTACCAAGGCCCGTAGTCTAGGTAAAAAGCTCCCCGAAGTGGTGGTCTTGATGGAAGAGGGATGCCTGGATATCGTGGCGATCACAGAAACATGGTACACAGAGAACCATGACTAGGATGTTAACATACCAGGGTACACAATCTACAGGAGAGACAGGGAGGGAGGAGAAGGAGTAGCAGCTCTCTATGTAAGGAAAGGGATCAAAGCAACAGAACTAAAGGGTAAACAGGGAGGAGAGGAGAGGAGGCACTGTGGGTCATCCTGGAGACTGAATATGGCACCACAGTCTACACAGGGTTGTATACAGACCCCCATCTCAGGGGAGGAAATAGACAAGGAAATGATAGAAGGCATCCTTGGATGGCAGAGAGGGAGATATTGCTGATGGGGACCTGAATATGCCAGATGTTAACTGGAGCACCTTTGCTGCAGCCACATCCAAGAAAAGGGCCATTCTAAATGCCCTACAGGGGCACGCACAGATAGCTAGTTTTGTAACCCACTCGGGAGGAGCAGTCTTAGACCTGGTAATCTCACATGGGGACGGAGAGGCTTGCCAATCTTGGACGTGGGTAGCCATCTGGGAACAAGCGACCACCAAACAGTGTGGTTCACGATATACTTAGCTGTAGAGTAAAGCCATACAAAAATGAAGGTACTGGACTTCAGGAGGGCTGATTTTGTCAAAATGGGAGAGTGCCTCAGAAAAGCACTACCAGACAGGCAAGAAGGTGGGGTGGAGCAACAATGGGAAACATCAAACCACCATCACAGAGGCAACAAGCCTTTGTGTGAAGCAAATAAGTCAAAACAAAAGAAAAAACACTGTGGTTCTCAAAAGAAGTGGTGGAAAAGGTTAGGGAGAAAAGAGGCATTTAGGAAGTATAAGGAAACACAGAATTAGAGGATTCTGATTTCACCATAGGACAAACTGCATAGGCTTGTAGACAGCACGGCCTGTAAGCAGACCACTGCACATCCGATAAAGCTTGGCGCCTGTCCTGCCTTCACAGTGATTCAATAAAGAGGCATGTTCTAGTTGGAAAAGCAGGCGAGCACAGGTCGCCATCCGAGAGCCGCACTTCAGAATAGCCTGACGCTTTTACCAGAATCTGACGCCACGATAGCTCGCCTCACTTCGCGGGCAAGCAGAGGCTGCTTTTTAAAACAAGTTGTTTCTCTGTGGTAGTTTGATGTTCGTAGACAGATCAACGTGGGCACATGCAGACAACTCCACCACCATGGAATTCAGCGTTGGTTTAGACACCACGACATTCAGGTCGGAACCTACAATAAAAAAATGTGAAATAAGTGATTATCTGCTCTTTAAAAAAATGTAATGGGTTACTGTACAGAGTTTGGGTTAAACCTCAGTCGCAGGAACAGAGAGAACAATTGGTTATACCACAGAAGTGCAGAACAGAGTTGCTACAGATAGCACATGATAGTCCTATGGTTGGTCACTCAGGGAGGAATTGCACCCTTGCTAGACTGCTGTACAGATTTTATTGGCCTGGAATTCATGAAGATGTTGCTACCTATTGCAGTTCTTGTGCTGAGTGTCAGAAAGCAGCCCCAGTGTCTAAAAAAAAAAAAAACAAGGTGCCCCTACCTCTTGACAGATGTGCCTTTTGAGAGAATTGCAATGGATGTGGTTGGCCCTTTAGACAGAAGTAAAAAGAGTAATAGATTTATCCTGGTAGTATGCAACTATGCTACTCGATACCCAGAAGCAGTTCCACTGCGCACAGCTTCAAAAGTGGCAGCAGAGCTTGCCAAAATTTTCAGCGGAGTGGGCCTACCTAAAGAAATTATTACCGATCAGGGTAGTAATTTTGGTGCTGCATTACTTAAGGAGCTGTACAGACTAACCCTAAAATGCATGTTAAAAACGTTTGTAAAAGGGGAAGGGAAAGACTGGCACCAATACTTGCCTTACCTACTTTCTGCTTACAGAGAAGTGCCACAGGCATCAACAGGGTTTTCACCATTTGAAATGCTGTGTGGTAGACAACCTAGAGAGCCACTAGATGTAATAAAACAAAACTGGGAAGATAACTCCAATCAGAAACAATCTATTACATCTTATATGTGTTCCCTGAGAAAGAAGCTGGCAAAATATGTTGAAATCGCCTATAGTAATCAGGAAGAGGCCAAAACCAGCAGAAGGTGTATTATGACCATGGGGTAAAAGAAAAAGGTTTTGAGCCAGGAGAAAAGGTCTTGTTACTGTTACCCACTACAGAAAAAAAAAAACGGTTAATGAAGTGGCCAGGGCCTTATACAGTGCTTAGACGTACTGGCACAGTTAACTATGAGAATGAGACCCCTGATAGGAAAAATCCTACTAAGATATATACCCTGCTAATCTTCCTCAAGAAATGGGTTGAAAAAAATGCCAAAAGCTGCTTTGCTAGTTTTACCAGAAACTGAAAAAGATACTGATGTAGCTTATGATAGACTGGAACAAACTGTAACTGCTGATGCTGTAAAGGTGACTATTTCCTTAACCCCTGAACAAACCACAGAAATTCATAACTTGTTAAAGACATTTAACAGTACTTTTACCATAGTACGAGGCCGAACAAAAGGGGTCAAGCACATAATAGTGCCAAGGAATACTCGCCCTATTAAGCAAAAGGCATACAGATTACCAGAGTGGTTAAGAGCCAACGTACGGCCTGGTGGCACAGAGGGATGAGGGGCTGGATGCCACACCTCGTGCCATGCTGGCAACCCAGGTTCGGGAACGAGCCTGGGTCATCAGAGATCAGTGGGGAAGGAGAGGATGTGAAAGGCTGCCGGCTGGCAGCTGTCCACCTCGGGAGGAGTACCACGTCCCCTTGTAGCATGGCCATCCTCTGGAGGCCACAGTGGAGGCGTCGCTCCGAGGAGTACTGGCGCTAGGCCAAGGGAAGGCGGAAGAGACTGGCACTGGGGTTTCGGTGCACATGTGCACCTCCATGCGCGTGCATCACCGCTTCTGGGGCCTCGGGATTAGGGCACATCCAGGGGAGAACACGGAGGATAACATGGGGTCACCCAAGGAAGAAGCCTCCGGGCCAGGCTCTGGGGCTCCACTGGGGCACGCAATGGCACTACAAGCCCCCAAAAGACCCCAAGCTCCGGTAGGTTAGCGGACGAACAGAGGACCTGCCGAAAGAGGATAAACATAATTACAAAAAAAAAAAGCGGACATGGTTAAGGAGATACAAAAAATAAAAGAATTGGGTATCATAGAAGAGTCGAGAAGTGCTTGGTCATCACCAATGGTGATTGTAAACAAAAAAGAAGGAGGTGTAAGAATCTGCCTTGATTTTAGGAAACTTAATCAAGTGTCAGAATTTGATAGTTATCCTGTGCCCAGAATAGATGATTTGGTGGACAGACTGGGGATTGCCAAGTATATCAGTACCCTTGATATCACCAAGGGTTACTGTCAAATCTCCCTAGCTAAAGAATCCAGAGACAAAACTGCATTTGTCACCCCTATAGGATCCTACCAGTTCACCACCATGCCGTTTGGTTTACATGGCGCACCCACTACACTCCAACGGTACATGGATGTAATTTTAACCCTTCACACTGGTTATTGTGCTACGTACCTGGATGATGTGGTGGTGTATAGTCCAGACTGGAAAAACCACCTGGAACACCTACCAGCAGTTATCCAATTGATCAAAAAGGCAGGTCTGACAATTAATCCTACCAAGTGTGCACTGGGCACACAGGAAACCAGATATTTGGGCTATGTTTTGGGAAATGGAGAAGTCAAGCCTGAGGTTTCTAAGATAGAAGCTGTAGCTAACAGCCCTGTCCCTAAAACCAAGAAACATGTCAGGTCATTTTTAGGGCTGGCTAGTTAGTATCAGAGATTTGTTCCCTACTTTGCAGAGTTAGCTACTCCCCTCACAAAACTCATGAAAAAACAGTACCTGAATAATGTGAAATGGAACCCGGAGTCTGATGAAGCTTTTCAAGCCATTAAGGCTGCATTATGTTCAGCCCCCATTTTAGAAGCCCAGACTTTGAGAAACCATTTTTGTTACAAACAGATGCATCAGAGATAGGTCTAGGTGCAGTCCTGAGTCAAAATATGGATGAGATGGAACATCCTATTCTGTACACAAGTAGGAAGTTGCATGATACTCCACCTTTGAAAAGAAGTGTTTAGCAGCAAAGTAGGCCATGGAGTCCCTTAAGTTGTATTTGCTAGGAACTGACTTTGTACTTTGTGACAGATCACAATCCTCTCTGTTGGCTTAACCACATGAAAGATACAAATTCCAGAATCACAAGGTGGTACCTGGCACTACAGCCATTTAAATTCAAGGAAATACACAAATCTGGCAAAGAGAATAGCAATGCTGATTTTCTGTCAAGATATGGATCAGGAATTGAGGATTCTGAAGGTTGAAAAACAAATGTATGAGTTTAAACTTTACTGTCTGCTGCACTGTTATAGAAAAAATATACTGGACACATGTTTAATTTCTGAAAGTTAGAAGCTAATGTCAGAGAACTGATGGAAAGTTTTGGAAACCTGTTTGATAAAAGAAAAGTTCCCTCTTAAGGAAGGGGGTGTATGTGACAGAGCTGAATAGGAGCCTTTCCCAGTTGTTATAGAGAGTTTGAATGCAGGAATCTGTTCTGTTCTTTCCTTTCCTGTCACTTGTCAGTCTGGCTGCGCAACCAAATTTTCTTGTGATACCTAGGGTTTGATCACCCCGACAGTCTTGTAGTTCTTTGCCTCTCACTATCTCTCAGTCTTCCCTTGCTGTTTCTGTCTTCTCCTCCCTTGCATATCTGCTGGCATAAAAACATATGCAAATCATTATGTGGAAATGTAACTGATATTGGGTCCCCTTTATTTAGAAATTATATAGTGTTACTGTTGAAATGTATATAATTATAGCTTGAGATGATCGCAAAAAGATATTGGGAACTGAAGGGGTTAACGTGACAGCACTTTTTAAGCCCTTTTTCAGATGCTGTGGAGAAGGAACCTCAGTTCTGGGACATTTTCTTGCTGCACCTGCCTGAAACATACAAGAACATTTTAGAAAAAAAAACAAGATGCCTGTTAAGGAGGGAGGCTGCAAAGACATATAAGAAAGAGCTGCAATGTTTTCAGACACAGAGCATGAAGGAAAACTTAGATGGATCTTCACTGTTTATTCTACCTTTGTAAATAGTTATTTTGAACAATTGTATTTTTTGTTACTGCTAGTACTAATAAATACTTATTGCGAATTCTACAACTGCTCCTGGTTTTTTCATATGCTTCCTGATCTGTGCCTCAATGCCACACCTAAGGTTAGCATGCACAGAGGGAACAAAACTTTGGAGAAAACCACCGATGTCCAGGCGTTCAGACTGCTGGAACATTGGATTGGAAGGGAGCCCATGTTGCAATGGTGAAAACAGCGTGGCTAGAGTTATTTCCTGATAAAACAGGTGTTTGAGTTTAAGAGTACTGGTGGCACTGCAAGCTAAGAGAAGGGTGATGCAGTCCTTGCTTATTTTAAATCCTTTGCTTACACTATTTTTGTTCCTACCAGCCAACGTCACATCCGGGAGGCACCTCCAGAACAAACCTGTCTCATCACAGTTATAGATTTATGCTGACAGGTAGCCCCCATCCTGCAGCACTTGTTTTAGCTTGGCGAGAAATTCTGCAACTGCAATGTCATCCGTTCACCAACAATGCTGATATCCCATGGCACCACTGGAAGCACATAACTATCCAGTCAATGCGTGAAATTCTGAGCCAGCACGATATATGGTTTTAGAAAACTGCTTGGCCTTATCACACACGACTGAACCGGACACTGGCACACCACTGGCCCACTGTTTGAACCACAGCTGAGTGGCTTTGTCAATTTCAACTTCATCAGCCCAACAAAGCTTTTTCCACTGAAGGGCTTCACCCTCAGAGCACTCCAGCACAAAGTCCCTTAACGCACCCTCTTGCTTTTTCCAGGTGATGACCATACTCTTTGAGAACCCGGTTTCTCTGCTGATTTTTGACATGCTTTCTCCACCTTTCAGCCTATCCAGTATTGCTAGCTTTTTCTGTATCGCATACTCAGAGCACTTCATGATTACAGATTGAGGTCAGCTGTCAAGTAAATAGGACGCGCCATTTTATGATAGAATTTTACAGCCTTTAAGCCTGCCGGAAGAGAGTGTCAGAAGCTGTCACAATAAGCCGTAACAGCCACTGGTGACAGAGGATCAAAGTACATGATTTTTAATGGGAGCCATGGAGACCGTTCATTTTAGCTGAATGTTCACTATAACAAGGTTCCTTATTTATTTATTTCAATCTAGGATTACAATACCTTTGAGCCGAGGCTCTTTTACAAAGGTTCCACGTCAGCATGTGCAACAGTCATCATTTTTAGTTACAAACACATAGGGGGGAGTGAGGGTAGGAGATCAATGGGGGGGAGGGAGGTGCAGGGGTAAGTAGGGAGGTGTTGGGGAGGGGGCAGGAGTGGAGATAAGTGGGAGAGGTGGGCGAGGGCAGCAGACAGTGTAGCCAGGGGGCCTTATAGTGAGGGACTACTGTATTTTGTTGCTGAAAATGAACTGGCTAACACAATGTTCATCAAATGTGTTCAGTTTCTGAAGGAAATGGAATGTCCATTCCTTGAAAGACCTCAAAACAGATATGGCTTATGGCACCTACATGAATGCAGCTGGACTGTCCGAAAAGCATGAGGCCATTGTACAGACCATGGTGGAGAAGCTGGATGCTGCAGTGAAGAATAACCCACTGATAAGCTTGATACTGGATGAGTCCACAGACATCAGCAATAGCAAGAGGCTCATAATTCAGGAAGCCCCAACCTACCCTGGGCTTTATGTTCGTTGAAGAGCTGCTTGGCTGACCACCAGCATTCCAGGAAGCCCCCTACCTGCCCTGGGCTTTACGCCCACTGAAGGGCTCCTCGGCAGACCACCAGTGTTCCAGGAAGCCCCGACCTGCCCTGGGTTTTATGCCCACTGAAGAGCTACTCGACCGACCACTAGTGTTCCAGGAAGGTCTGGACCCCTCAGACTCGCCCGAAGACTGCTCCCCTGCATCTAAAGTTTTAAACATGGCACCTTTTTTCCGCTCCTTCGACTCCCAGCCCCTAAGACTAGCAACTCATCATTCTGCTGCTTCTCATGGCCCTTAACTGTAGGTATTAAATTAACCTATTTTCTTTTGGAGCTAATTTGATTTAATTGCGGCTCTGCTGCTCCTCAGAGCCTTTAACTGTAAATTAAGATACTACTTTATTGCTGGCAGTATCCTGCCACGCAAGGCTGAGCTTATATTTAAGATTCCCGATGGTGTTAAGCGCCAGCTCCCCACACACCCTACTCGGTGCATTATATTTATAGTTTACCATAGTCACATGACTAGTGGGAGGTTCTATTTTGTCCAGTTTGCCAAGCATCAACTTTTCCATTAGAACTTTATACGTGTCGTCCAGCAGAGGGCTCCTGTCCACCTCTTAACCTGCACTATCTATAGAGCTCTGTAGAGTTATATATTTGAACTACTTGGGCCTTGCTAGTAACCTCCCCAGCTCCCTCCACTACTCTCAAACCGCTCTCTGAGCTATCATTGACTGCACTGATTATTCAGTGGGCGTACAGCCCATGGAAGGTAGGGGGCTTCCTGGAATGCTGGTGATCAGCTGTGCAGCTCTTCAATGAGCATAATGCCCAGGGCAGGTTGGGGCTTCCTGAATTATAAGCCTCTTGCTATTGCTGATCATTGATCCTTTCAGTTGAGGTACTGGGCATACCTGTAGCTGGAAGTAGTCCAGAGATATCGATGACTAAGTCTGTGCAATATAAACACTACATTAGAGCCATTCTTAGAACCTTGTCTCATCAGTGACGATCAAGCAGTGCCTAACTGCATTGAGTTCAGCACTATGTGATCATCACTGACATCACAAGGTTCTAAGAATGGCACTAACATAGTATTTATATAACACAGACCAGTCATCGATATCTCTGGACTGCTTCCAGCTACAGGTACAGTATGCCCAATACCTGAACTGAAATAACTTTTCATGGGCTTTCAAACTATGTCTGCCACTGTACATGAATGTGTCCCTTTAATAATGGATTCCATAAGCTTACCAAGAATATTGGTAAGGCTTATTGGTCTGTAGTTCTCCATACACCAGCGATCTCCCTTTTTGAACATAGGAACAACCATGGCAGCTCTCCAGTCAATTGGGATTTCTCCTGTGGTCAAGAACATATTGAATAGTGTGTGCAAGGGGTCCATCAACCCTATTTCAAGTTCTTTTATCAGTCTAGGGTGTAGCAAGTCGGGCTCTGCGTATTTATTTTAACATTTTTTAATTTAGCCCTAATCTCATCCTTCGTTATATTACATACTGTAGTATGTTAGTTTCCTCTTTCAGATGTAATACTATTAGGATTCATATTGCCATAGACTGAACAGAAGTACATGTTGAATTTCTCGGCCATTGCAAGTGGTTCCGCTATTAGTATTATTTATTTTTAAGGGCCCTATGGTGCTTTCTGTATGTTTCTTATTATTGACATACGAGTAGAAACAGTTTCCTCCATCCTTAATATGTGCGAACCTAAATTCGATTTTGTGTTTTTCATTCCTGATGTTCGTTTTGCATGTTCTTAGGGCCGCTCTGTACTTGTATATGTTACATTCATTTTTGTCCCTCTTTAGTGCCCTGCATGCTCTTCTCTTGGCCACCAACAATTTCCTTACCCTTGAGGTAAACCATAGTGGTAATTTCCCTTTTTTGTTGTACAGTGTTCTGTTAGGTATGTATTTATTTGTCATGTCATGAGTTTTGTTTTTAATCCTGTTCCATAATTGCTCAGTGGTTGAATAGTCTTTGTTCCAGTCCCACTGGTTTAATTCATGCCTGATGCAAATAAAAGTTGCCTTTTTAAAGTTTTTAACTATTGTTTTGCCCTCCTCTTTTATAATGACATTGTTAGTGGAAAATGTTATATTACTGTCGCTATTAAGCAAAGCTTTGTGTATCTCTAGGTCTTGAATTTTACCTGGAATATCAGTTATTATGAGGTCTAGCATGTTATTTCCCCTAGTGAATTTGTTTATTTGTTGTAGCCCATTTGTTGTACAGAGGTCCAGAAATAATTGCTCTTGGGCTGTAGAGGCAGTCCAGTTTATACCTGGAGTGTTAAAGTCTCCCAGGAGTATGATTTCTTTACAAATAAGATTACCCTCAATGGCGTCCAACAGTCGGTAGTGCTCCAATGGACTTGTGTCAGGTGGTCTATAGCATAACCCCAGAAGCAATTTGTTTTGAATACCTCTCAAGATCTCAGCCCATAATATTTCATTTGGATAGTTTCAATTGTGTTATTAATTTGCCTATATTTTACATCATTCTCAATGTAAAAGGCAACACCTCCCTCCTTTCTTGCTTGCCTGTCCTTGTGGACTACATCATATCCTGGTATTTTGATGTTCCAGTTTGAGGTATCCCCCCACCAGGTTTCTGTGATAGCTGCTATGTCAATATTATTCTGGATCAAAAAGAGCTCTAGTTGGTCTTTATTGTATGTAGATTTTGCACATTAGTTAACAAAAAGTTTAGTTCGGATTTTTTATGATGACTGATTATATCGCTTTTTTCCATTGTTTACGGCGTTTATGCTGTTTGTTCCCTCTTGCCCCTCACTGCTCAGTTTTTCTGTACATAGAAACATATAATTTGACGGCAGATAAGGACCGCTTGGCCCACCCAGTTTGCCCATTTCCCTGCCTACTGGATAAGCTGCAGATCCTAGTTAACCAGCAGCCTACTTCTTCCTACCCCCACCCCCTAGAATCGCCTTATGACTGTCCCATGCATGCTTGAATTCCACCACTGTTTCTGACTCCACGACCTCCTCCGGAAGGCTGTTCCATGCATCCACAACCCTCTCTGTGAAAAAATACTTCCTTAAATTACCTCTGTGCCGCCCCCCCCCCCCATCTTCAAATTGTGCCCCCTTCTTCTTCAGGTTCTTGCACACCTCTTTTTTGAAAGATGCTACCCTCTTGGACTTTGTTGATTCCCTTGAGGTACTTGAAAGTTTGCATGTGGGTTACTATTAATAGCTTGATGGAAAATGCTACCTAGTAACCTAGCTCCACTTCTGCTTAGGTGGAGACGATCTTGGCAAAACAAAGTATTGTTGTTTGTTCTGAGACATGTAATGTTGTTTATGAGGCACCACCTGCGTAGCCAGTTGTTATACACTTTAATATAGTTAGTTTTCTGTCATGTTGCTCATGGAACTGGTAGAACCTCAGATAACGATTGTCCTAGAATTCATTTCCTTTAGGGCTGCGAGGGCCTTTTTCATGTCTTTAATGGTGTCCTCAACCGCTGTTTTGCTCAAGTCGCTGGTGCCTGCATGTAGAATTACGGTTTTGGGATAATTAACATTCTGTAATATACCCGGCAACATTCTAGTAATGTCCTTGATGGTTGCCCCACTGTAGCTACAACTTGCCACATTTTATTACCCCTTGTGGAGAATCTAGCTGTATACTTAGTAATTGACTCACCAAGTGTATATAACTGTTCCAAATTGGTGCTTTCTGCATTATTCACCTCATTAGTTTCCACAGTGACAGCACTGTCCACAATATTAGACAGACCCTCTCAGGTATTATCATCAGGGGAGGCAGTATAGCGCAGTGGTTTAAGCCTCCGAGCTGCAAATCTGGAGACCTGGGTTTGAATCCCACAGCAACCACTTGCATACTGTGTGACCCTGAGTAAGGCACAACTTCCCTGTGCTTCCAGGTCACACCTGTAAACAAGCTTTCAGCTTAGTGTGCCACTCGTGGTTTAATTAGATTAAAAAAAAGATTATTGTTTTCAGTACCTATATCAGTCGAGGTATGGGGGTGTAGCCTGGTTATGTAGCGAGTGTGTTGAGATTGTAATACCAGGAGTTGTACTGGGTCTGCTACTATTATCATGGTATATTACACCTGTGGTAGGCATACCAGGGGTGGGATCATAAGCTATGCTAACTAATTCTTCATTTGTTTCAGGGTTCAAGGGGTCAAATCTGTTTAATATGGGGATGGGAAAAAAGTTCTGCCTTATGACCCTTTTTCACTGCTCTCGTACTCTGAATCAGATACCACTCATCATCTGTGCTCCCTGAGTTATCCTCTTCCCTAATCCTTTTTTTATTTACATTATCAGCTAGTATATTGGTCTGAGCAATGTTTATAGATGTTACTGTGGATATCAAGAAAGGGCAAGATAAGTCTGCCTTATTCTTAATTATATTTACTATGTGTGCCCCATTATGATCCCCATTTGTAGTTTGATAAGCAGTAGTTTCTTCGGGGGAGGATCTTTCAGTTAGCCTTTTAGCCATGTCCATTTCGCTTTGCTCGATGGCTTCTAGCCTTTAACTGAATTTGGTTATTTCTCTAGCCATTTCAACATTTTCCGTACATTTAAGGCACTCGTATGGGGTACTAGGGATTGGAACTGTCATGATAGAATACATTAAACAATTTATACATTTAACCCCCACCTCACCTTCCAGTATCATAATATTGTCTACCATTTTGGTTTCCAGTGTTATTTCAATACATTCGCATAAAAAATTAGAGATGTGGCCATCGTTTTTATTATGAATCTCCCTGGTAGATGCGAGGTCAGTTGAATGTAACCCCCACCCCCCAAAAAACAACAGGTTTGTAGGTAGGCCAATCACTCTAGGCCTCTTTCAGAACAATACAGAATGTAACAATGCTGTTAACAGACGGGGTGTTTACAGACAGCAGCCTACCTCTGCAGTTATATTCTTGTTAGTCCCCTGTGCCGACTCCCAAGCCGGACATGCCTGACATGCGCAGGAACAGTGTGTCGCCAAGACGCACTGCCCAGCTCGCCTCTGCTTATAGCAGGTCTTGAATTTAAGGTGACTGTGACCCGGAAGTGGTCCTTGGGATTCACACAGTTACCAACACAAACGGGATCAAAAACAGCCTTTTTATTTAAAATTATATGCAAGGCTTGTGAGGGTTACCCATACGTAGCTCTGACACACCGGAATGACAAACATGCCCACAATTTAAGAGGATGGCCAGTAGCCCCCACAACTAGGCTGGTAGTTCTTTTAGCCCAATGAACTACCGCACCTACTGTTCCTGTTTCCGGGGAGAAGAACAGGGCTCCAGTGCACACACAGAGCTAAAATTACAGTTAGATAAAAATCACAGACACAGGTCCTGAGCAGTGCTCACACCCTCAGATAGATAGTGTCTGACTGTAAAAGCTCACCCGCTCACAGCAGGGCTTGAATATAAAGTGACTGTGACCCAGAAGTGGTCCCCAGGGGTCATACACTCACCAACACATACGGGATCAAAAACAGCCTTTTTATTTAAAATTATATGCAAGGCTTGCGAGGGCTACCCATATGTAGCTCTGGCACGACTCAATGACAAATGTGCCCAAAATATAAGACAATAGCCAGTAGCCCCCACAACTAGCCCAATGAACTACTGCGCCTACTCTTCCTGTTTCCAGGGAGGAGAACAAGGCTCCAGTGCACACAGAGTGCTAAAATTACAGTTCGACAGGTAAAAATCACAAATACAAGTCCTGAGCAGTGCTCACGCTCTCAGACAGTGTCAGACTCTAAAAGCTCCTCTACTACTCCACTACTCACCCTAACTAATGTGATTTACTCTGTGTCATATTTAGGTTACCTCACAGCCACTGTCTTCGTAGACATAACAAAAGACATTTGACACCGTTAACCATCCCATACTTCTTAACAAACTTAGGTCATAAGGAGTCTCAGATAGTGCAAAGGCATGGTTCTCCAGCCATCTCTCCAATAGACAACAGCGCACCAGAATTGGCTCAACCTTCTCTGAGCATCTTCCCACCTTCCTCAGTGTCTCACAAGGATCCATCCTCGGGCCCCCTCCTGTTCTCTCTTCATATTACCTTAATCACACACTGCTTTAACAAAACAACCCCCATCCTTTATGCAGACAACCTGGTGTTCTTCTGCCACTCCCAGGACATAAATTACATAAACCGCAACCTTACATCCGACCTGTCCTCAGTACAATCCTGGCTCAGGGAAAGCAAACTCCTTATGAACTACTACAAATCCCAAGCCATGCTTTTTGGAACCCCACATAAACTTAAAAACATACCTATCCCATTGCTGGTAGCAACTGACAATGGCACCTCTTTGAAAACAGTCACCTCCTTTAAGTACCTTGGAAAAACACTGGATCCCTTCCTAGACTTCTCAACTCACATTCACTCCGTTTGTAAGGGAGTCAACTCCAGCCTAGGCGTAGCCTACCGTGCTAAAAGCCATCTCTCTCTCCCTTGGAACGCATTGCAGTTGCTCGCAGCCTTCTCCTTCCCAGATTGTCCTATGGCATGCCCCTCTATTTCACTCTGTTGTAAGTGGATGGTAAGTTACAATAATATTTATAGGTTCGCTCTATCCTGCGACCGTTTCACATGTCACTGCTCTCTCTACAGCAAACTTGGGTGGCCCTCCCCTATAGCCCTGCTTCACTCCTCACTAGGCAAACTGGCTCACAACATCATTACCTCACAGAAACCTCTTTCACTGGCCTCCCTCTTAGTTCCTAGTTCACGCCACTATGCCCTCAGATCCTCAGACACCGTGCAACTAGCTATTCCCAGGTCATGATCAAAGTATGGTTCCATGGCCTTCGCCTCTGCAGCTCCTGTGCAATGGAACTCCTTCCTGGCTGCCCTGCGCTCCTGCAACAATACAAGCACTTAAAAAAAAATAATAATAATAAATAAAGCTCATCTCCCTACTAACTGACCAGTCTACATGTACATGTCCATAATCCTACCCATTACCTCTCCCCCTACCCTCCACTTGTCCTCTCTCCCACCTACTCACCTTTCTCCCTCCTCTTCCCCTCAGTCTTGTTCTTCTGCCCTGCCCAACTCTGCTACTTAACCATCCTTGGTTGCACTGGCTCTCGTTTGCTACAATTGTTTGCCTTCTCTATGTAATACATATTTATGTTTATGTCTTTTTGTATCCTGCCCCCCATTACTATGTTTTGTTTAAATTGGTACTATGGTGAAGTGTATAATCTTTTCTTTAACTCAGTTGTTACCACTGTCTCATTTCTGAATCCACTGTATTGTATTATATCTCTCCCAGGTCGTACCTGTACCCCAATCTATCAACAAACGCTAAATAAAAAAAAAAATGTTTACATATGATACTTAAACAACAATACCCTGTTAGCCAAGTGGCCGCTTTGATTTTTTTAAATGGCAACATTAAAGAGTAATAAAATGTACAGAAAACTCACCCCATTAAAGTCAATGGGGCACACATACGCAGCCTTCATTTTATGACATCACAAACCGGGGTTGCATGTGCCAACGTGGACAGTGTTGGGTAAGTTACTTTTTCTATTACTTTCTTTTTTAAACTTTATTTTTATGTTTTCCATATATCATTACAATATATATGAAGCATATGGTGAACAGTCCATACAGACAATAAGGGCATTGGGAACAGAGTTGATCCCCTACAATATAGGATATAAACACTGCATCCACTATATTTTGATACATCATGTGAGGGTCCCTTCTTATTACTAATCATACAAAATCCTAAACATGCTGTGGGAAGCAGTCCATGAGCTACATGGCTAGCTTAACAGTATAGGACTGTCCATCAGTGTCCAGCCTTATAAAAGGAAACAAGCCCCTAGAGGGACTTAGGGTGCCATGTTGATACCTTAAGGTAATGTTACAACTTCTAAAAATTAGTCTTTAAGCAGCAGAAACAATCAACAATCACAATTAAGCATTTAGATACTAAACTGATAACTTCTCATTTAATGAACCTCTCTTACTTAAGATATCTTATTTTCTATTATATTCTAACTCAAAATTCCCCTTCCCTTTTAAACCCTTCCTGAATACTCCAAACTTCGATTTTAACACGGGTAGTATGATAAATCTCAACCCTCCCCCCCCCGTTTACAGAAACATTACACTAGACTTGCAATAGCCACTTTGAGTTTAAACAAACGTTCCAAATTGGCATAAAGAAGTTTTAAAACTTTTTGTAAGGTCACTTTAGTGAAAGGCTAAATGTCTGTTCAACATATAAAGGGCATAATGAAACGTTCAAAGTTCAGAGTCACTTATCTGGAGAGACCAGAGAGAAACACATCCAGCTTATTACAGGTACCCCTTATTCAAGTATTGCCACCGGAATCTTCTGATTCAGCAGCAGCTTCTTGATGCCTGGCGGTTGCAGTCCAACGTGTAGCCCATTTACCTGCATTGACCGGTTCTGAGAACAGAAAGACCTTCCCTTGATGGATAATCCGGAGCCTTGCTGGGAAAATCATGGAATGCACTATCCCAGCATCTCTCAATGTCCTTCTCACCCCATTGAAACATTTGCACCGCTGGTGAGTTGAATAACTTATATCAGGAAAAAAATATACGTGTTGTGCCTTCTGCATGATGGGACTTGCCTTCCGGGCATATCTGAGGATCCGATCTCGGGAGCCCACTCCTGAGGTAATGATCATCAATGTCCTGGGTTCATCTGTATTCTGGGAGCGTCCTCTGGGGTTAATTCGATAGACCTTCTGAATATCCCATACTATGTTATCTCCTTCTGGAACTAACTTTTCTGACAGTCACTCTTGTAAATACATGATGGGATGATCTCCCTCACTGCCTTCTGGAAGGCCTAAGATCCGAACGTTCCTACAGCGGGCCTGATTTTCTAAGGCCTCTAAGCGTGCACGCAGATGTTGGTTTTCCTTCACCACGAGGGTGTTAGTAGTCGTGTTGGAATCCGTTTGCTACTGGACATCATGTAGCTCTTTTTTCAGGCCATCCACAGCTGTTTCCATGACTAAGACCCTACTGTTGAAGTTATCCACCTTTTGACCAAGGGTGGAGACTGAAGCGATTAGATTTTGGAGCTTGTGTCCCAAGGAAGCAATAGTTTCTTGCGATCTGGTTTCCACATCGGCCTGCTGTGTAGGATGTGATCACAAGGCCCCACCAGATCCCTTTCCTCTGTCCACTCCGGCTTGCAGCTTTTCTCTTTTAAGGTTGCCCATTTTAATAAATCAAGGGCGCACAATCTAATGGTAACACCGAAAGCAACTTTATGTTAAATAATGATTTTAGGGCTAAATAAAGGAGAATTCTCAGGAGTTCTGTAAATTGCTGCTTCTCTGCTCGGGCTCCACAACACCCCCCTCTATTACTTTTTATTACTTTTGGAAACTTGTTCCAGAAAGCTCTGTGCAATCACTAGCAAGGATGGAGATGTACTGGAAAAAGTAATACACCTTACAGTTACAATTACTTATGTCTTTTTATACAAAAGTAATATGTAACTGTAACTGACTGCATTTATTTGAAAGTAACTAGTAACTAACCTTTTACTTTCAAATAAATGTCATCTGTCAGTTAATTATTTTTGTATTGTTTTTGTGTAAAAAGAAATAAGTAACTATAACCGTCAGGTGTATTACTTTTTCTAGTACTTCTCCATCCTTGCTAGTGACTGCACAGAGCTTCCTGGATCAAGTTTCTAAAATAAATAAAAAGTAATAGAAAAAGTAACTTACCCAACACTGGACGTGGGGGCGTGTCTGCCGATTTGGGAAGTAGGTCTGTTTTTATGCGAGTACTATGGAAATAAAGTTACGAGTGTGATATCTTTTTTAAATGGAAGGAAAAGGACGGAAGATCAGTATCCCACAACTCTGCCCCAGGTAATATCTACCTTATATGTTTGTGGGGCCAGCTGTTAGCTTACCACGAAGCTGGTCTTTAAGATGTACTCGATGAATTAGAGGTATGGGATGGAAGGCATACAGAAACCCCTGTTGCCTAGGAAAGGACAACACGACTCATCAGAAACTCTGCCTTAAGGCCAGCAAGCAGAAAAAAAGTTTAGTAGTGTGTGGGACACAAAGAGAGTCAGACACTGAATGCTCCCATCATTCGAACAGGTCGCAGACCCCAGAGGTCAGCAAGCTCCACTCGTGCATCCAGGACTGTGCTCTGCCCAAACTGGTCTGGCAAGACGTTTTAGACGGATGGAACATGCACACTTGATAGTTCTAGACCACTTTCCAGAATCCAAGACCAAGTCTCACTGCGTCCCTGCACAGCGGATATGAATGAGTCCCCCCCCCCTTTCTTGTTAATACAAAAGCACCACAGTGGTATGGTCCATCTATATGAACAGAGGCAGGGAAGGGGAAATTGTTTAACCAGGAAAGGAACACTAAGCCAGAGCTTGTTTCCAGGTGCTACCTGGGAGCACAAAGAAGTTAAGTGACTTGCTTATGGTCACACGGTATGCAAGTGTGGGCTGATGGGATTCAAACCCAGGTATCCACGTTTGAGGCTCCGTATCCTTAACCACTACACTATACTGCCTCCTAGCAGAGGACCGCTGGTTCTAGAAGGACTATAGTCCATCAAAAACAGCCCAGTTCTCCAGAACATTGAAGAGCAAAGTGTGCTTGATTTGGGCCACGCATGTCTGATGAGGATACACATGCATTCTGCAACCCAACCCGAGGCATCTGTTGGCCAGATGTGGGGAGTTGAAGAAGCTAGAAATGAAAACCCCTTTGAGTAGGTGGTCATGTTCTATCCACTACCCAAGCAGTGTTGCAAACAAAGAACATGACTAGAACTACTTATTCTACACCATCTATGAGCTGATGCACTGGACCCCCCACCCCCACCCCATCATGCACTGGAGAATCCGCATATGCAATATGGCCAAGAACACTGTCAGACTGTGCACTGTGTCATGCATTACCTGGACTTGGGCAATCAAACAGTTCACCCTGACCCGGGGCAGGAAAGCCAAGTCTTGGACCATGTCCAGGACTGCCCTTATGTGCTGCAGGTGCTGGAAAGGGGGCAACACTGATAGCAGTATGTTGACTGTAGAAACACTGATAGCAGTATGTTGACTGTAGCTGAACTCTGGCATATGCTTTCAATAGCCAATAATCCAGGTAAAGGAAACAACTACAGGCCTGTTCTGCAAAGGGCTACTGCCACCACAGCCAAGCATTCAGGAAAATCCTATGGCACAAAGGGCATGCTAAATGGGCAACTCACTGAATTGGTGATGTTCCCCTAGAAACAAGAACCTCAAAGTATGATATGTGAGGTGTCTGGAGTCTGATACGGAGGCATTTTTGCATCCGTTATATCCATGGACCATATCCAATCTACTGTTTATAGACACCAGCATCCCACTGTTTCAGAGGTGTAAGTGCTAAAGCATATGGATCTGTTATCATTATGGTTCTATGGCTACTGAGCATGTTTACATAGAAGCACAGAAAATGTTGGCAAATAAGGACCACTAGGCCCAGCCAGTCTGCCCGTAAGCCCTATACATATATGCAGCCTCTGAACCTATCTGGTCAGTGGCTTTTCATCACTCCCTCTCACCTCAAGGTTCCCTTGTGCCTGTCCCAGGCATGCCTAACCCCCCCCCCACCTGTGGTCGCTCCCACCACCTCCTGTGGCAGACCATTCCATGTGTCCACCATCCTCTCCATGAAGAAAACCATTATCACATTTCCCCTTAATCTGCCTCCTTCCAATTTCATATCATGCACCCTCGTTCTTGTATTCCTTCTGCATTGGAAGATGTCTCCCCTGCACCTTGTTTATGCCCTTGAGGTACTTGAAACATTCTATCATGTCCCCCTGCTCCCTCCTTTCCTCTAGTGAGTACATACTGATGTCCTTTAATCTCTCCCCGTATGATTTGTGGTGCAAGCCCTGTACCATCTTAGTTGCCCTTCTCTGGACCACCTCCACCCTGTCAATGTCCATGCACAGGTGTGGCCTCCAAAACCGCACACAGTACTCTAGGTGAGGCCTCACTAGTGTTTTATACAATGGCATCGTCCACCACCCTTCCCTGATTTAATTCCTTTGTCACCCAATCAAAGAAATGTCTAAGATTCATTTGACATGACCTCCCCACTGGGAATCCACGTTGCCTTGGATCCTGGGCCCCACTGGATTCCAAGTGTGCCACTATCCTTTCTTTCAGCAGTGCCTCCATGATCTTCGCCACCACTGAGGTGAGGCTCACCAGCCTGTAGTTCCTTGCCACCTCCTTACTGCTGCATTTGTGCAGAGGGACTACCTGTGCCCTCTTCCAGTTCTCTAGGACCACGCCTGTGCTGAGTGACTCAGTAAACATTGCTGCCAGAGGTGCTGCTAGTTCACTTCGCAGCTCCCTTAACATCCTTGGGTGAATGCCATCTGGTTCCATAGCTTCGTCCGCCTTCAGTTTTGTGAGCTCTTCCAGGACACACTCCACTGTGAATGGACTGGTGTCCACCTGCCCCCCTACCCTGCTTTTGCATCTGCTGCCCAGCTGTGGTCCCTGACCTTCCCCCTCCTCTGTAAATACTGAACAGAAGTATTTATTCAGTATTTCCGCCTTGTCTTGCTCTCCCTGCTTACACTCTCCTTCTTCCCCTTTGAGCCTTACAATCCCTCATCTGTTTTTTCTTCATTCGCTGATGTACCTATAGAGTGTCTTGTCCCCTTTCTTCACTGTCTGCGCTAATCCCTTCCTTAGTCCATGACATTGCACTCCTAACAGCCTTCCCACTTCCCTTAGACACTCAAGGTACACCTCCCCATCTTCCTCTCTTTGGGTCCCCTTATACTTCCTGAAATTCATCCTTTTAGCCCTTACTTTGTCTGCCACCTATTTAGAGAACCATAGTGGTTTCCTCCTTCTCTTCCTTTTAGACACCAACCTGATGTATTGGTTTTTTGCTTCCACTAACTATAGCACCTTTCAGTGTCCCCACTGCGCCTCAACCCCCACCCTTCCCCCTTCCCAGGGCTACTCTAATACATCTAGCCATTTCAGTGAAGTCCACCCTACTGAAATCTAAGACCTTTGCCTTTTTGTGCCTCGACTGAGTCCCTGTCTCCATGCTGGACCTCAGCTGTCCTTCTACCTAGACTTCTGCGACTCTATCTCCACTGATCCGTACCAGGTCTAGAATCACCTTGTCCCTGGTGGGATCAAGCACCAGCTGACCAAGACCTGCCCCCTGTAGAGAATCTAGGATGGCTCTGCTTCCAGCTGAAGCAACTGCCTGGGTGGTCCAGTCCACGTCAGACATATTGAAATCTCCCAACAGCAGGACTTCATCTTTTGATGCCATGTCGTGAATTTCCTCCACTAGTTCCCTGTCAACTTCTTCCCCCTAAGCTGGAGGTCTGTAGATCACCCCGTGCGTACTGCTGTGTTGCCCGGTTCAAGGGTGCCCTACAGTGCCTCGGCCACCCCATGCCTTCCCTGCACTTCTGTAGCCTTTATACCTTCCCTGATGTATAGGGCCACCTCACCAAACACCTTTTTTACCCTCCCTATCCGTCTTGAATACAGCATAACCCAGTACATTGATGTCCCACCCATGATTAGCAGTGTACCATGTCTCTGTTATTGCTGCTATGTCCAGGTCTGCAACCGCTAACAAGGCCACCAGGTCTGGGATTTTATTTCCCAGGCTGCGGGCATTTTACCATGGCTTTCCATGTTCTGCAGCCTATCCTCCCACTGCTCCTGTGTTTGGTCTCCCACCTCTTTCCCCCACCCCAGTTATCTTTCTTGTGTGGTCTTGACTCCTCTGCTTCCCCCTTTCTGCACGCTTCCTCTGATTGTCCCTCTCTGCTTACATCAGCTGTCCCTATTGTCCACTCATCTTCCTGCATGTGCCCACGGGGGTTGGGGGGTGATACTAAGTCTCCTGTCCCTCTTGGCTGGCCTCCCCCGGCTAGTTTAAGAGCTTGATGATGAAGCATTCAAACTTCTCATTATGGACTGAGGTCCCTTTCTTGAATGGATGCGGACCGTCTTCCTTATACAGGGTCCCATCCGCAGAGGTCGGGCCCCAGTCCTCCATGAAGCCAAAACCCTCCTTTCCACACCATCCTTCAATCAGGAGGCAGCATCCAAAAAAACCTCTAACAATGGAAAAACCTGCGCCAGTGTTAGTGCAAGGGTGCTATACTTACATGAAATTTGGTCAAGGTTCACTAATAATACAAAACTGCTCAAGTCGTGGCAGCCATGAAACAGAAAGATGAGCAACAGGGTAAGGTTAGATAGACCACACACTGTATTGCGAACCTTATACAGGTTTTTATTCAGTGATTAATCTGTCACAAATCCTCAAATGCAGTGAAATAACTACCAATAACAATTTAAAAACACACATACCCTAGTCCAATGTGCCCCTTAGGAAGCCAAGTGGCGAAGCGCTGGGGTGAATGGTGGCTGGCGCACTGTACTACAGTATGTGTGTTTTAAATTGTTATTGTTACGTGGCTTCCATGGACTTGAGCAGATAGGGCAGCACTGCAGCCTCCAAAACATCTCCCTGAAGACTGCCGTTACACAGCTGCTGCACTGCATCACTCCAATCATTTCAGTGACTTTCTTCTGACTAATATCTACCTATGCTCTTTTTTTCTTTTATTGACCCCCCCTTATTTAGGTTAGGTAGTTCCTGTTCGGTGGCAGGAAGGTGCAGTGCACTACGGGCCCTGCCCTATAAAAGGAGGTCAAGCCTTGAGGTGGGGTGGCTGGGCTGAGAGATGGGAGAATGAAATGCCTTAACTGCGATGTTACTAGTCACGTCCATGAAATAAACTGTGACAGTTCTCTGCAATTCCAATCTTTTGTGTATGTTTGCCTTTTTGTACATTGTCACTTTAAGAATTTGACTTAAATGGAATGGTTGTGGGACAAAGTACACGCCCCCTGATGAAGACCACGTATGGTCAAAGCCGCTGGGGTTTACTGTCCTCCATTGCTAAATAAAGTTATCTGTAGTTAATTTAGCTATGCAAGCCTGTTTATCTTCCTGCTTGTGCAGTACGGTTTGTCTGTTTCACTATGTTGTTTTGAGGTTAGCAACCTCAAACTCACACCATCCATTTTTCTTTGTGTTGCGCTACAGGTTGTTGGTGGTGAACCAGTTTCCTAATGAGCCTTCTGTGTGGTCCAGTGTCAAAAGCCTTGCTGAAGTCCAAGTAGGCCATGTCCACTTCCCCACCCCAATCTATTCCCCATTATAGGGGCCTGCAGGATAAGGAAAATTGTATTTTCTTATATATACACTGGTGACCATTATTCTCAAAAGTATCCCCTCTAAGACTGAAAGTACTTTTTTAACAGTTAATACAGTATGGAAATAATCAGAACTGAGTCAACCTAAACTGTAAGCCTCCCCCACCACATATCTCTCCGTACCTTGTTGTCAGTGACTGTCCACAGGTTATCTGCATTCTGCTTGAAGACACAGTGATTACGGGAAATCATTAGAGGACAGGTCTTCGACAATAGTTGGTAAGTGAGGCCCAGCCCTCGGCCCGCAGTCACCTATAACAGAAAGTAATAATTTTTTATTTGCATCAAAAAGCAAAGTGTTAGCACAATCACAAAGATTAAGAGCAACAGAACCACGGCAACTGGGAAAAATACAGGCAACTTCATCTGTTGTGTAAAAAATAAAAAGACAGAAACACAGAATCTGACGGCAGATAAGGACTGCTTGGCCCACCTAGTCCGCCATTTCCCTACCTAACCCATAAGCTGCAGATCCTAGTTAACCAACAGCCTACTTCCTCCTACCCCCCCACTAGAATTGCCTTATGTCTGTCCCAAGCATTCTTGAATTCCCCCACTGTTTTTGACTCTATGACCTACTCAGGAAGGCTGTTCCATGTAACCACAACCCTCTCTGTGAAGAAATACTTTCTCACATTACCTCTGAACCGTCCCCACTATACCTTCAAATTGTGCCCTCTTGTTTTTGCACATCTCTTTTTCTGAAAGATGCTACCGTCTTGGACTTCGTCGATTCCCTTGAGGTATTTCAAAGTTTCTATCATGTCCACCCTCTCCCTTCTTTCCTCGAGGCTATACATCTTTAGTTCCTTTACTCTTTCTTCATATGTCTTCTGATGCAGGCCCTGCATCATTTTGGTTGCCCTCCTCTGGACAGCCTCCACCCTGTCTATGTCTTTGTGGAGATGGGGTCTCCAGAGCTGTACACAGTACTCCAGATGTGGGGCCAACAACTTCCAGTTTTCTACTGGTGATGCCTCTCCCTATGCATCCCAGTATCCCCCCAGCCCTCCTTACTGCCTTCTCACATCACAAAAAAGTAACCAAACAAGAGTAATTACTTCAAACTTATCTGACACAGTAGAAGCTCCCCCATTATTATTGGAAACACATAAAATGAATTCAAGGACAGAACAATGTTGCTGTTCCCCCAGACATGTTCATAAACGGTATAAATTGTAACAATACATCAACAATTGCAGATGCGTTATTTGATCGGATGACAGTGGTCAGAGTGGACGTTCGACACCAAGCTCCACTGCGGCCTCCCTCCCCCGCAGTTTATAATCACGAATTTAGCGTGTTAATGGGACGAGGGAACCTTCTTTACATATAAAAAGTATATCTGACAATCATTAGCATCATTCGATCTGTCGCAAGTTATTTTTAAAACTGTTGTTTTCCCGAGCCACTCACAACCTTAGCCTGAATCTACTACAAACCACGGTGCTGATTAAGAACCCTGCCGGGGGGGGGGGGGAATCAGCTACAGCACAGGCACTCTCAAGTACCAACAGCAGCACGGTAACAGGACTCTGAAAATGGAGTGAGTACACACTCTAGTTAAAATCACCAAAAGAGCACACTCTCTTGCTAAACCACCAAACAACAACAAATACAGGCCCGATAATGGAAAGTGGGGAAAATTTAATTGACGTGAAAGCAGAAATTAGTGCCATGAAGAGACCGCTTCCCTTATCCGACAGCAGTTCCGATGATCAAAGGGGTGTAATGGCAAAAAAACAGTAGCTGAAACTACCTTAACTGTTACACATTTTGATATTATAATGTCCGAGATTGCAAGAATGAAATCAACACTTAGTGACATGTCTGCTGACATCAAGGAGGTTAGGCAGGTCCTGGAAGAACATACAATGCGCATCTCAGATGTAGAAACAAGAACAAAGCTGGCCCGCCGGTGCAGCGGTAGCACTAAGGCTCATGACACCGTCATCCCGGGTTCAGGAACAAGCCTGGGGAGTTGGAAGACCAACCAGGGGGAGGAGGCTTGAACATCCAGGGGACCACTCGCCTTCTCCTGGGGCAGCAAAGCGCTTGGCTGACCTCAGGTGGAGGCCTGGGGTACAGCACGACTCTGGCTACAAAGGGGAGGCGTGACGAATGTCAGCTGTCGTGCTGTGTCGTTGGGGTGCACAACACGCCCAGAAAACCAGAAAATCATCTCCTTGTGCTTCGAGGGGACAGAGCGCCTGGCACAGACCTCCAGCTCCTCTGCCTGACCAGGTCAAGAGCCCTGACAAAACTCAGGAACTCGAGGTGTACGGGCCCCACCTTGTCCCTGCCTGGGGGGCAAACCACAGCTACATGGAGGGACTACCGCGAGCTCAAGGTAAGAGGGAAGCAACAGGGCAGACATGGGAGACTTCGAGGATGTGGAGCGCTAGCGGAAATAGGGGAGCCTAAATACAGGTTACTCACCTGTAACAGGAGTTCTAGGAGTGGTATATGTTGTTCATCCACATTTATTGGCATGTTCCTTGCCACTTTAAATCTTGACGGAAGGTCTTCAAGCTGGCTCCTCCCACCCACCCGGGTGGTAAAACTCTCGACTCCGCCCCATGACGCCAGATCTAGCCCACTGGAAGCCAGGTTGCGCGGAGCCAGGGAGGTTAGGTGGGTTGTGTGGATGAACAACATATACCACTCCTAGAACTCCTGTTACAGGTGAGTAACCTATATTTCTAGGGACGTGTATATGTTGTTCAATCCACACTTATTGGCAGACTCCTAGCAGTTCTCTGGGAGTAGGGAGGCAAGGCGCGCACCCCCTACTTAGGGAATAAGGATTGGAGAACAGTGGTCCCAAAACCAGAATCCCGGCGTGACTCTAGGTCGATGTGTAATGGGTAATGAAGGTGTGTGCTGACTTCCAGGTAGCAGCCCTGCAGATTTCCTGGATAGGGACGTCCCTAAAGCAGCCACCGAAGCAGCGGTATGGGGGGTAGAATGAGCTCTTTTCCCTTTGGGAGGCTCCATGCCCGCCAACCTATAGCAGAGATCTATGCAGGAGGTGACCCACCTGCCTATCGTCCGCTTGGCTGCAGGTCTGCCAGGTGCGGCTTCAGCGTAGGTGACAAACAGATGGCGAACCTCTCCCCAAACTTCAGCCATCCGCTCCTTATAATAAGAGAGCGATCTACTAAGGTCCACAGTATGAAGCCTATATTCGGCCTCCGAGGTGTGATTGGGGTAGAACACCGGCACAGTCAACACCTTTTTAAGGTGACAGTCCGACACCACCTTCGGAAGGAATTTCGGGGGGGCGCGCAGGACAACCTTGTCCCTATGGAAGACCAGATAAGAAGACTCGATGGAAAGCGCCTAGAGTGCTCCCATCCTTCTGGCTGACGTAATAGCCACCAAAAAGGCGGTCTTCCACAACAGGTAAGAGATGTCACACCTGCGCATCGGTTCGAATGGCTTGCCCATGAGCTTAGCCAATACCAGCAGTAGATCCCACGGAGGTGGAGGTTCTCACAACAGAGGGGATATGGGATCAAGACCTTTGAAAAAGTGCCCGACCGCCTTCTCCTGCGCCACCATCTGCTTGCCAGCCCATGCCCGGTAAGCAGAGATGGCTGCCAGGTGCACCTTGAGGGCCGTCAACCGAAGTCCTAGCTGAGAAAGGGACCAAAGGTAATCCAGAATGCTAGCCAATAAACAGGAGGAAGGGTCCAACCCATTGCCCTGACACCAAATGGAGACTCTCTTTCATTTGAAGGCATAGCATTTTCTGGTCGACTCCTTACGGGATACCTCAACAATGCTGAGGACCTCGTCAGAAAGACCCAAGGCCTGGAACTCTAGCCACTCAGGAACCAGGCCGTCAAGTGCAGGGACTGAAGGTCCGGATGGAGGACCTTCCCCTTGTTGACTGAGATCAGGTCCGGGTGGGCTGGAAGCCGCCTCGGGAGCCTGGAGCTGAGGCTGAGGAGATCTGGATACCAGAACTGGCGGGGCCAGTCTGGGGCTACCAGAATCACCTATGTCTGATCCCTCTTCACCTTGAGAAGCACCTTGTGGATCAAGAGGAATGGAGGGAAGACGTAGAAGAGGCCCGGAGTCCACGGCCTCAAGAAGGCATCCCCCTGCAGCGAGCCCTGCTGAGGCGGGGGCAGGCATGAAACAGCCTCAGCTTCGCATTCTCCCTGGAGGCGAACAGGTCCACCTGAGGGGTGCCCCAGTAGGAGAACAGATCTTGTACTACCTCCGGCAGGAGAGACCACTCATGAGGTGCAGCGCCTATCGGGCTGAGAGCATCGGCCAGACTTTTGGAGGCTCCTGCCACATGGATGGCTGGGAGACCTGCCTCCAGGCTGATCACGAGAGACCAAGTGCGGAGAGCCTCCTTGCACAGGGGCAAGGAGTGTGTCCTGCCCTACCAGTTGAGGTAGTACATGGTCTTGGTGTTGTCCATCTGGACCTGGACCACCTGACCCCGTACAAACGAAGCGAAGGCGGTGGGGGCTAGTCGGACCACTCGAAGCTCCAGCAGGTTGATGTGGGATCAAGACTCCTGAGGGGGACCAGAGGCCGTGGGTTCTGAGCTCCCCCAGATGGGCACCCCAACCCAACAGAGAGGCGTCAGTCGCCAGAGTGACCGTCGGCTTGAGGTGGACAAATGGGATACCCTCCTGCAGATGAGCTGGAACGAGCCACCTCTGGAGGACGTTCCACATCTCCTGGGTCACTGTCACTGGCTGGTCCAGAGGACCGGAGCGCTGTGACCACTGGTGGGCCAGCCCCCATTGCAGGGGACTTGTATGCCAGTGGGCCCAACGGACCACGCTGGTGCAGGCCGCCGTGAGGTCCAGAAGGCGCAGGAAGTCCGAGGCAGGGCGCAATTACCCAACCAGAAATGATTGGGCAAAGGAGGAAAGGACATCGGCTCTGTCCGCCGGGAGCCGTGCTCTGGCTCGAAGACAGTCGAGCTCTGCCTCAATGAACTGAATCGCCTGCGATGGCACGAGTTCCGACTTGGCCTCGTTGATGAGGAGGCCAATCTGAGAGCAGACCTTGAGGGCCAGATCCCTGGACTGCTCCACCTCCAACCTGGAGGGGACTGCAATCAGCCAGTCGTCAAGGTAAGGGTACACCCGAACCCCTCGGCGCTGCAGGAATGCTGTCACCACTGCCATGCATTTGGTGAAGACCCTGGCAGCTGGAGAGAGGCCAAAGGGCATGGCCTGGAACTCATAAAGGGATCCCTCTGCTCTGAAGTGGAGGAACTGCTGGTGAGACGGACCAATTGGGACGTGAAAGAACGCGTCCTGAAGGTCCAGAGAACAGAACCACATGCCTCGTTCCAAGGATGGAATGATCTGAGCCAGAGTGACCATCCTGAAGGTTCGAGACCTTAGAAACTTGTTCAGGTTGTGTAGGTCGAGAATGGGGCACCAGCCCCCCGTCCGTTTTGGGACCAGGAAGTACCTGGACACAAACCCTGGGTCGGGGGCCGGGGGTCCGCCACCTCCTTGATCAACTCCTTCTGGAGGAGCAAGGCAACGTCGGCTCAACAAGCCGACAGAGGCGCTGCGGAACCCGTAGCCCCCAGAGGGGCAATGGCTCGATAGAAGGGGAACTGCTCAAATTCCAGAAGCAGACCCCTGCCTACCACTTCCAACACCCAGCGGTCCGTGGTGACAGCAGACCAGGCAGAAAGGAAGTGGCAGAGCTGTCCCCCCACGGGGGGAACCAGGGGAGGAGGGACAAGGTTGGGGGTGACACCCCTCAACCCGTCACTGGGCAGATTTGGTGGAAGCGCTGGCCAAAGAGCCGCCTGCGCCTTTTCCTCCAGACTTCCTGCTGGAGGAAGCAGCAGGCTTGGCTTTGGGGTGCCAAGCATGAGCCTGCTGGCCCTGATGCTGGTGTTGCTGGGCCGGACATGCCGCAGGGGCTGAAGGACGAAAGGGCTTACGCTGCTGCTGGCAGCCTTTGTCCTTCTGGGCAGACGTGACCGAGTCCAAGGTGGTGTTGGACTTCTCGATCTGTTGGAGATGACCCTCCACCCCGGGTCCGAACAAGTCGGTACCCAGGAAGGGGATGTCTGCCAGCTTGTGCTGGGTATCAGCCATAAAGGTGAAGATCCGCAGCCAAGCTCTGCAGCACATGGCCACTGCGGCCGCTACTGACCGGCACACGAATCAGCAATGTCCAACGAAGTTTGAAGCTGCTGTTTAGCTACCGCCCTTCCCTGATCCCGCACCTACTTGACCATCATCTGAAGGTCAGCAGGGAGATGAGGAATCACCTCATCCACGGAGCCCAAAAGGGCATGTGAAAGGTGTGCCATCAGAACAGCCGAGCTAGCCTGACGAAGGCCTAGGAAGGAAGCAGTGTATACCTTCTGCCCCGAGTAGTCCAATTTCTTGGACTCCTTATCGAGTGGTTTGTCCACATCCCGAGCGTTCCCACAATGCCGGAAAATGCTATCGGTCACTAACCCCTCAGCAGAGGGGTGCTCCGAGAAACCGGAGAGTGAACCGGTAGGGACCGCATATTTTTGAGCCATCCTGGCTGAAGTTGCAGGACAAGATGCTGGCCGCTGCCACAGCTCCAGGGCTGGGCCAACAATGGCTTCGGCCACTGGAAAGGCCTCTGTAGGGGAATCCCCTCGGTGCAGTATCTCCTTGAGGGGATACTTGGCCCATTTTGAAACGGGTTTGAGCTTCACCCCAGTGGACTCTGAGATGAGTCGAAGCATTCCTAAAAACGAGGATGGGTTCTCGTCCACCGACTGACCCCTTGCAGACTCCAGGTCAAGTGGCCTGGAGAACAAGGAGGAGTCATCGTCAGACTCCAAGGCTGCAAAGAGCTGCCGAGCGCCTGAGCCACCCTCCACATGCCAAGATCGATCGGGAGTGAGGGTGACCAACAACCTATGGGGCAAGCCCTGACCTGACAGAGAATTCCTGGTCGGGGCCCCAGTCTTCGGTTGTGGAGGCGGAGGTTCCACCACAATGGGTGGAGCAGCCAGTATTGGCCAAACAACTGGTGCCGGTTTCGGCTCCTCGACTACGAGAGGTTGTTTTGGCCGCTCAGGTGACAGCCACTTCATAGCCGGAGAAGGCGATGGAGTCGGCTTATTCCCGGACAATAAGAGCTGCTGCCACATTAAATCCTCGTAGCGCCGACACAACTTGTGCCGGAACCTATCCTCCGAAGAGGATGACGAGGATGAGCGGCGACGCCGCTTTCCATGGTGCCGAGACAGAGACCGCCGACGTCTGCGGGACCGGCTGGACCTGGAAGAGGTCCGAGACCGAGACCTTTGGGGATTCCGAGGGTGGGTCAGAGAGCGGAAGGGGGAAACCCGCTCCTCCCTCGGTACACAGACCTTAACTGGGGACTCCGGCACAGGCAAGTAGTCAGTTTCCACCGGGGGAACCGATATGAAGTAGGGTTGTCGGCATCACCAGTCGACAAACCATCCGACGGGTCGAGAAAAATCTCGACTGCCTGGATATCCAGAGAGTAATGCTTGGTGAATGTATGGACTGTTTTCCAGGTGGCTGCTTGACAAATTTCTAAGATAGGAATATCTCTGGCAGCAGCCAGGGAAGCAGCTGTACCTCTAGTAGAGTGAGCCCTCAGGCCTGAGGGTGGGGTTCTACCCAGTTTTCCATAGCAGAACTGTATACAAGAGACAATCCACCTGGCAATAGATCTCTTAGTGGCAGGTTTGCCCTTACTGACCTCTCCATATGTGAGGAACAACTGGAGGGACTCAAACCTGTGACCCTTGGTGCGCTCTATGTAGTAGCGGAGGGCCCTTTTAACATCCAAGGTGTGCAGCCTCCTCTCTCCAGAGGAGGAATGGTCAGTGAAGAAAACAGGGAGAGACAGACTGATTAAGGTGGAAATCTGAGACCACCTTAGGCAAAAACTTCCTGCTAGTTCTTAGGACCACTTTATCTCTATGGAAAGAGATGATATCAGGCTCCACTGACAGGGCTTGCAATTCACTGATACGCCTGGCGGAGGTAATGGCTACCAAAAACACAGTTTTCCAAGTCAAGTACTTAAGCTCTGCAGAGGACAAAGGCTCAGAGGGAGGTTGCATAAGCTGAGCAATGCAAACATTAAGGTCCCAAGCAGGAGCAGGGTCCCTAAAGGTGGGACTGGTGTGCAGCAATCCCTTGAAGAACTTACAAAACACAGGATGAGCCGACAGAGGAGAGGGCTTGCCTACTGACAAGAAGGCAGTAACAGCTGCCAAATGCACTTTAAGTGTAGCAGGCCTAAGTCCCAAGCCATTAAGATAGACCATATAGTCCAGAACTGTAGGTAACCCGGCAGATTCTGGAGAAATGTGCTTATTAGAGCACCAAATAGTGAACCTTTTCCATTTGGAGTTGTAAGTCTTCCTGGTAGAAGGCTTTTGAGAGGCCTTAAGGATATCCAGAACCCCTTGAGAAAGGTGAAGATCAGCAAACTCTAACTCTTCAAGAGCCATGCCTTGAGATTGAGAGACTTGAGGTTCGGATACCAAATCCTCCCCTGAGAGGATGTCAACAGGTTATAATTCCTGGGAAGAGACAGGGGAAGGTGGACTGCTAAGGAGAGCAACAGAGGGTACCAAGGCTGCCTGGCCCAGTCTGGAGCAATCAGAATCACTTTGCATGATTGTGACTTGATCTTGACCAACAGTTTGAACAGGAGAGGAAAGGGGGGGAAGCATACAGAAGTTTCCCTTCCCAATCCGGAATCAGAGCATCCAGGGGGACTGAGCCCAAGACTAGGGGTCTGCAACAAAAGAGAGGAAGTTGGTGATTGTCTGGGGCTGCAAAAAGATCTATCTGTGGAGTGCCCCATCTCCAGAAAATCACTTTCCAAACTAGGGGATCTAGGGTCCATTCGTGATGGCCCTGGGATATCCTGCTGAGAGCATCTGCTAGGACATTGATCTTCCCTGGGAGGTGAACTGCCATCAGAGAGGTCTGCAGGAAATAGGCCAGGGACCACAACTTCATTGCTTCTGTGCACAAGGCCGTAGACCAAGTGCCTCCTTGCTTGCTGATGTACCACATCGTGCTGGTATTGTCTGTTCTGACCTGGGCCACTTTGTTCTGTACAGATTTGGAAAAGGTTTGCAGTGCTAGAAACACTGCTCTGAGTTCCAAGAGATTAATGTGAAGCAGAGATTCTTGAGGCGATCACAGCCCTTGGGTGGTAAGACCCCCCAGGTGGGCTCCCCAGCCCAGCAGGGAGGCATCTGTGGTGAGTATCACTGAATGAGACTGAGTGACAAAAGGAACTCCTTGCCTCAAATTGTCCTGATCCCACCACCATTGCAAAGCCTGGATCAGGGTTCGAGTCACTGGGACTAGCTTGGTATGGGAATCCTTTCTTTGGGACCAGAAGGCTCTTAAGTGGAACTGAATGTCCCTCATCTGAAATCTTGCTCCCTGGACCACTGCTGTAGAGGCTACCACGTGGCCCAGAAGCTGAAGGAAATGACTTGCTGGTCAAGACACCTGAAGGGTGAATGAAGAGGCCAGTTCCATAAGGGTCCTGACCCTGTCCAGGGGAAGGAAGGCTCTTGCCCTTATTGTATCCAGCTCCGCCCCTATGAAGGTGAGAAGCTGTACTGGCTCGAGAACTGACTTTGGAAGGTTGAGGAGGAATCCTAAGGAAGTGAGCACTTGCTGAGTTATTTGCAGATGTGACTTGACTTGGTCTGGAGACTGACCCCCTATGAGCCAGTCATCCAAGTATGGAAAGATGGAGATCTTTTTTCTCCTTAGAAAAGCAACCACTACTGCCAGGCACTTTGTGAACACCCTTGGGGCTGATGTTAGGCCAAAGGGCATTGCTCTGAATTGATAGTGGCCTGAGGGCAACTCGAACGTGAGGTACTTTCTGTGGGAGCACCTGATGGGAATGTGAAAATAGGCATCTTTGAGGTCCAGGGAGGCTAGCCAGTCCCCTGGCCTTAGAAAGAGCAGAGTTATTCCCAGAGTCACCATTTTGAACTTTGGTTTTAAAAGGTGCTTGTTCAGTTATCTTAGATCCAGGATGGGCCACCATTCACCTGTTTTTTGGGGGGGGATTAGGAAGTACCTGGAGTACAATCCTTTGCCTTTGTGTAGGGTAGGAACCCTCTGTATGGCTCTGAGAGCCAGGAGGGAAGAAACCACTGCCTCTGGGGCAAGGGTCTCCGATGGATTTGCAGGTGGAAAGGATCTGGTTCTCATCTTGGGAAATTTTTTGAAGCTGAGAACCAGTCCCTGGCTTACTACTTCCAGGACCCACTTGTCTGATGTCAGAGACTTCCAGACCTGGACAAAGTAAGCCAGCCTGCCCCCTACAGGTATTGGAGAATCGGCCCGGGCAGACCCATCAGGGTGTCTGCTTGGCAGGGGTTTTAGGCTGAGGGGTGGAAGCAGGCCTGCTCATTCCCCGTCTGCCTCTCCCTCTGAAGAACCCACTCTGAGCATAGGAAGAAGAGGAGGCCAGGGCTTGGTAAAAAGGCCTTTGAAAAGGCCTGCACCTGGACTGCTGCCTTTGAGGAGTGGCTTGCCTTTCTTTGGCCTGAGCACTCCTGTAAGTGGTCCTGTACTCCTCCCTCTTTTTCATGTAGTTCTCCGTCTGCTCCCCAAACAGAGAATTACCAATGACAGGGAAATCCATGGCCTTAGCCTGGTTATCCTGTGATAGGCTAGTACATCTGAGCCAAGCCATCCTCCGAAGTGCCACAGATGTAGCCATGACTCTAGATGAAACATCATTGGCGTCCACAGCAGCATGAAATTGCACCTTGGATGCCTCAATCCCATCCGCAGCCACCTGCTCCAGCTCCTTGGCAAGCTGGTCAGGGGCCTGTTTAGCCAGAGCCAGAACAGTGTCCCATCTGGACTTCTGGTATCTAGCTGTGTAGGCCATATAATTAGCCTGCCTGAGTCCCAAAGATGCTGCCATGTACTGCTTCTTTGCCATGGCATCAATCCTTCTGGAGTCCTTATCTGGGGGGGTGTGATGCCAAGGGAATATCTGCCTTATTACAGGCAGCAGCCTGAACTACCCCAACATGGCTGCATTGCTGAGAAAGGAACTCCCTGTCCGAGCCTGAAAGGGTGCACCTCTTGTCCATTCGTCTGTCCACAGGAGGTATGGAGTTAGGAGTCTTTAGAATTTTAATTGTCTGTTTCCAAAAGATTTATGGAGGGGAACAGACAGTTTCCTGGACTCTGGGATGTCCATCATTTCAACAAAATCAGGCTCCTCCTGATCCTATACTGCTTCTTCCATTGGAAGATGGAGGGTTTCAGCCACTTTTTTGTAAAACATAAAGTGGGAGGGGGACTCAGAAATCCTAGAAGGAGAAACACCTGAAGGTCTGTCTGGGGAGATGTCCGGGTCAATAGGCACATCCAGACTTTCATAATCACCATCATCCTCCTCATACTCTTTCCTCCTCCTCCTCCGGTTCATAAAATTCTTCTGAAGTGTAATCCGGAACCGACCGAACCGAGCCCCTGCCAGATGGTGCCGGTTCATCCGGAACTGAAGTTAGCGACTGCACTATCCTTATCACTTTGGCTATCTTATCAGTGGTCGGAGTATTAATTTCTGGATCCGACCCGGACTATTTTTCTCTTCTCTTCCTTTTAACCAGAACCGACTCCTCAGAATCGGCTCTACTTTTGCCCAAAGAAGTTTCGCCCTGGTCAGAGGACAGTCCTTCTGGTTCGGTCGGAACCAAACCGGGCTGGCCATCCGGGTCAGCGGACTTCTCAGCCTCCCTTTCCCCCAGCCTACCTACTCTCTTATCCAGGGTAGCTTTGGGAAAATTCTTACAAATTTGGCAGTCTGAATCGAGTTGGTCAAACCCCAGACAATAAACACAAGTGGTGTGGGGATCAGCCTTAGCAAAGGCTTCCCCACACACACTGCAGTGTTGAAACCCAGTGGGCTCGTTTTTTTCTTGGGTTTCTCAGACATGGCCAATCCTATCCAAAACTTACCCTTTTTTCGGCAATCCGCCAGGCAAGACTCCCCTATCGGTTCCTGACCGTGTTATGGGTCTTGGAAAAAAACGTAATTAAATCAGTTAATTTTTAGAACTGATACGGACCGGTTACCACACTCTAAGTAATTTCACAAACTTAAGACGAAACTGATCGGTTCGCCAAAATTTACAAGTTCCACACAGAAACTAAATGTAAAACCTATCTAGTACTCACGGTACCACAGACAGAGACTTAAACCGACAGATTCGGTAGCAGAAATTTGGTAGAAACCGAGCAAAAAATGACACTTTAATCGACTTTTTTGAACCGAGCAAAGGAGAAATCTCCGGAGCGACTGTTCAGTGAGGCGGAGTAAAGAATCTGATGGTTGGAGTTTAAACAACAGCAGACAGGGGCTTCAACTGAGCTCGCGCTCAAAGTTCAATGCTGGCCATGAAAAGTTAACTCTTTGTTCTCCGGGGCAGTTGAAAGGCAGGACCCAACTGTAATAGTCAGAATACAACAAGACTCCATGTTGTTTGAAAGTCGACCATCCGGTGAAGGGGATCTCTCCCGCTCCCACGAATGTCAACGGTAGGACTTACCTTTTGAGTCCTTCTTCTTGGACCAACTGGAATGTCCCGATGGTCCTTCTCCCTTGGTGGAGAGGGATTGGCAAAGCTCCTTAAAAAAAGCTGTATATGAAAAGCCCAAGAAGAGCAGGATAAATGCCGTGACCGAGGAGGAAGAAGACACTTGCCCGCTGCCGCCTCCTATAGTGACTATCTGTTCCAACTGTTCCATGGAGCCTGCTGTCGCGGGATACCCGCCCAACCGGCCTCATTAGACTTGACCGGCGGATACTGTTTTTCAGGGCGCCCCAGAAGAAGTCAAGCAGCGTGGTCCTCCAAGACCGAAGCCGAAAAGGATTTGCACAAATCAGAAGCCTGCGAATCGTGGCCAAGCCCTAGGCAGCAGACGCACGTGGAGTGTGGGTCGCTCCAGGGCATCATCTGCCCAGAGGGGCACCAACGAAAGCCGGGAGTCGATTTGTCCATCACAGCCACGAGGGAAAAAGAAGATCGCAGTCTTGTAAGTTTGAGAATTAGTTTTAGGTTAACCGAAGAGTGTGGATCCAGGCCTAAAACGCAGAGCGCTAAGGAGGGAACCTGAGCTTCCAAGCGGTAAGGAAGATCTGGCATCATGGGGCAGAGCCGAGAGTTTTAACATCCGGGTGGGTGGGAGGAGCCAGCTTGAAGACCTTCCGGCAAGATTTAAAGCGGCAAGGAACCTGCCAATAAGTGTGGACTGAACAACATATCCACGTCCCTAGAAATAAAAAGTTTAAAAAAAAACAAAACAAGAACAAGTAGTCTGGAGGATGTAGTAAATAAAGAACAGAGTGTGAATAAATGACAGCTGCAAGATTATAAAGCTTGAGAATAAACTTGAAGACTTAGAAAATGAAAATTGTGAAACAATCTAAGAATCTTTGGCTTAAAGGAAGGTTTAGAGGATGCTGACACCATTTTGTTTGCCAGTAAGATGTTTTTACATATTGCTGGCCCACCTGCTGTCACTAAGTATTATGTTACTGAAAGGGCACACAGATCTCTGAAGTCCAGACCTAAATTTTCAGCAGAAAGTTCATGTCCAGAGAGCTCTAAGGGACAAAAACAATATACTTTTTGATGGGTATAAACTGAAAGTATTCAATGATTTAGACCAAGACACTGCAGAAAAGGGATGCCTTCTTTTCTATATAAAAAAAAAAAAAAGACAGAGAAGCTGGCTTGAAATATAACTTATTTGTTCCTACTCTTCAAAAGATATGGGCTCCTGAAGGGGTTAAAGACAATGACTATGCAGCAGCCAAGATTGGTCTGAAAAAAAGACTTTCCTGCATTATTTCAAATGTTTGATTTTCAATATTAGTTACCTGGTTGCAACGCTTAAATGTGTAAAATGTTGCTGTTGATTGGCTAAGTTTTCTGCTGTGGGTCTCATGCATGACAAACTTGGTGGGTTCATGGAGTCTTCACTTTTGGTTTACTTGCATTTTGTTTTTTTACATTTTTTCCTTTTTGTGTTTTTTGAGACGGCTGTCGGGGTGCACCAACAGCTCCATCGGAATATCTGGTTAATCAGAGCCGTGGTTTATATACTTTTTTTTTTCCTTTTTTTCCCGGTCAATGCTTTTTGAACCTAAATTATATTAATCCTCTACCTCTTCCTGATGTCTGTACACCTCCGGGGAAACGTAATCTCTTTTAGATGGGTTTCGATTCGACTTGTGACCCATATTCAACTAACTGGTAGAGGTGGTGCTACTGTTCCTCCCAAAATTAATTGGATCTGTATGCCCTCATCAATAATGGCTCAGGTAGTTTCTAAATAAGCCATGACAAATTATTGTGTAGTAGGAAAGAGCAGGGATATGCTGCCAAGGTATCCCGTACAATACTGTCACAGCACAGTGTACACTGGGCTCTCATATTTACCTGAAGCCCCCCTAGCCCTGTGGTAGCAGACGTGGGTACTGGGATAAAAATATAGTCTTGGGGATGTAGTGGATATTATCACTGTCTAGTGACACCTATCTTAGCCATTGTGGTTGTAGCCAACCTGAATGCCCATTGTTTGATATAAAAAAATAATAAATAAATAAAAAATGTTACTTTATTAATATCTTTTTAATGCAGAAACATGGCTTTCTCTGGTGGTTTAGTGCATTGTGGGGGGAGGGAGCAGGGGATCCGTACTTAAATTTGAACTGCTGTCCTGGCAAGACTGACCATGGGTCTCTCGTAGAAGTTTGGTGTGGTGGGGGTGCATCCGCATAGCATTTTTCTTTTTCAGCCATTTTGTTTACACATACCTTTGAATTCAGGTTAATTCTGTTAACAGAAGATTCCGTGGTAGCTCGAGACAGTGTTCGCATGGTGTACTCCTAGTGCATCTCGCAAGACATAGATCTGTAAGATTTGCCTTTGAACTCAACAGGGCTTGTTGGGTAAACATGGAACCCACAACATAAACATTGTAATGCATGAGGCCTACATAAAAAATCTTTCTCCTCCGACTGGTTTATTAGTCTGTGTACTAAACCACGGACTCTAATTATTATTTATATTTAACCGTTCTTTCTTAACTGTTGCAGTCAACGAACGCCAGCTGTTCCACGAAGGAAGGTTCATAGTTGGACTGTCTCTTCATATGGGACTAAAGGAGGGTAAAACTTTTATGCCCTTATTTATAGCTGTAGCCTTCGTTTTGAGTACTGAATACTATTGTTTAACATGAGCAACAGGGAAAAATGCCTTCACTGGGAGGTTAGTAATAACGCTAGGAGTTCTGGGCAAAACGGGTCAAATGGTGTTGTCTGGAAGTTATAAGAACTACTGGTTTTACTTATGGCTGCATGCCCCCCCACCCCAGTACTACTGGGGTATCAAGGTACAGCACTCATAGACTAGTGGTGAATGCTCATGTTTAGGAAGAGAAATGTAAGCTTATACAAGATGGAAAAAGAAGGAACCAGTCTAGAAACAATTCTAGAACAGATCAGTAGCTTCACTTCTTATAAATATAAACACACATTATCAGCAAACAGCTTACTGGCCTCTGCCATATTGATTATTATACAAACTTAATAAGGGGGTCCTTCCTTCCCTAAAGAAAACAAGAAGTGTCGATCCTATGGCAATGACACTATATTACTACTGTTACTGCTGTACCTTACTAGAGAATACCATATAGCTAGAGTTCTGGGGGAATAAAAAAAAAGTCTGTTAACAGGATAGAAGCTGTCCAGAGGAGGGCAACTAAAATGGTGCAGGGTCTGCACTGGAAGACATATGAAGAGAGACTTAAGGAGCTTAATGTGTATAGCCTCGAGGAAAGGAGGGAGAGGGGGGACATGATAGAAACTTTCAAGTACCTCAAGGGAATCAACAAAGTCCAAGAGGGTAGCATCTTTCAAAAAAGAAATTGTACAAGAACAAGAGGCACAATTTGAAGATAGAAGAAGTGGCTCAGAGGTAATTTAAGGAAGTATTTTTCACAGAGAGGTTGTGGATGCATGGAACAGCCTTCCAGAGGAGGTTGTGGAGTCAAAACAGCGGTGGAATTCAAGCATGCATGGGACAGTCATAAGGCAGTTCTAGGGGGTGGGGGTAGGAAGAAGTAGGCTGCTGGTTAACTAGGATCTGCAGCTTATCCATCAGGTAGGGAAATGGGCAGACTGGGTGGGTCAAGCGGTCCTTATCTGCCATCAAATTCTATGTTTCTATGTTTCAATGAATGTTTGTATCTACTGTACAACATCCCATAACTAACAGACAGCCTCCTAATATGTTTCTTCCTGGTTTTAGTGTGTAAATACCCAGTAAACAAATGGCTTGATTTGGAGGGATAAGAGTTGATAGTGTGTGGATATTCAACAGCTTACGTGCCTGTTCACACTACTTCTTGAGAACACCGCTCATGTTAGCAGCCCAGCATACTCAATGGTGGATATACAACTAAAGAATAGTCGGCTTAGTTTCAACTAACAAGTGATTACTTAACCTTTGATGTAATCGACAGAGCTGCAGTGTTATCAGGGCTGGCAAAGGAGGTGACGCTATGATACACAACCTGAGCAAACATCATAACACCACACTGGTGTCGCAATGGGAGATCAGAAGCGGTGCCTGGATGCTATAATACTCAGTAATGGTTGAATATTACTACTACAGTGTCCAAGCAAATTCTGCAAGCATCCTGTGTTATTAGTACACTTTTTATTAGAAAGAAAATGATGGGGGGGGGGTGCTTTCTTCAAACCATGTGAAGGCAGGGGAGGGAGGAGGCCGCTTTTGCTTCTTTACCTTTCAGGAATGCACTGGATGGGGGTTTTAGTGAGTGAGTGGGAGGAGAACCAGGGTCCTGCATCAGAGAAGAGGAGGGGCAGAGTGCTATAATAACTTGCACTGCTCACAGCCAGGTATGCTACAAATTTAAATCTGCTTCAGCTGTTTTCTGTCTCCCTTTTCTTCAGAAGTTTAAAGACTGCACTTTGGGAACAAAAAGATCATCTGCCTTTGAACTGTGTACTTTGTTTCACCTTTTGCTGTGTGCTTAATTTGTGCCAGTGCTCCACTCTCTGTGGGACAGCCTTGTAACCTGCCTGTTAAAGCTCCGGTAAACCGGAGAATTGTGACTTTTACACCTGGGGCAGTGAGTGGGAGGAGAACCAGGGTCCTGCATCAGAGAAGAGGAGGGGCAGAGTGCTATAAAAACTTGCACTGCTCACAGCGCGAGCGTGAGTGGCCACTCCGTAGAGAAAAAGGCTGCTTCTAAACTGGGAGACTTATAGGCTCAGATTAGTTTGGTAATTTGGAAATGTTTTTGCTTTAAAATGTTTGGTTAGAAGTATTTTATGTTAAAGTCTAGGTGATATTAGGATAATTTCTTTGTAAATTAGAATAGGGGTTCTAATTTTAAAAAAATTTAAGACATTTTAGTTGTGAAAATTTGTTTGAAAAATGTTGATGTTTAATTTTTAGGATGTTTATTTCTTTGCTATCTTTTGAGTGTTGTAACTCAAAGAATTCATCACAGCAAAAAAATCTGCAAACGAAAAATATTTGGTAAATTGGTTATTTTTATTTAATCAATCACAAAAAAACAATTATAACAAACCAAGAAGGAATACTTTTCAGAGACTATTAAGAAATCAAACTTTGGGAGGATGTTATAGGCCTCTAAATCTTTTTGGGCCTAATAATGCTATATCAAATTTATCTGGGGCAAGTTGTTTTTTTACTAATACTGGGGGGAGATATTGAAGTGAATCCAGGGCCTTCAAATTTAGAACTTAAAATCTTTCATGATAATGCATGTAGCATTAGTTCTAAATCTGATCTTTAAGCAACTTTACTGAAAGATAAAGATCCATGTATATTAGGGTTAAGTGAAACATGGCTCTCAAACAAACATCAAGATGAAGAATTTGGCATTCAGGATTATAAAGTATGGAAAGTAGACAGAAAAACTAGAGGGGGTGATGCTTCTTTTAAAATGTACATTATGCTTTTCAGAAATTATAATACAAGGTAGTGAAAATAAAATAGAATTTTTAGCTGTATACCTGGGACACCTAGGATTGGTAATTTCGATCATTTATTCACCCCCAAGGGTAAAAATAACTGACCTGGAGATAATTCTAACTGAGATAGCAGATAAAGTAGGAAGTAGACCATTAATTTTGATGGGAGATCTAAATTGTGACTGGAAAAATATTAGAGGGAGGCAATTAAAAGATATAGTAACTAACCTAGGATTAAAACAACTCATAAAAAAAACTACCAGGTACACATCAAATATGACAACTGGATCCATATTAGATTTGATTTTGGTATCTACTCAAATTGAAATTGAAGCAGTGGGTGTTTTATCACCATGTCTTGGAGACCATAATTTGATCTGGGCTACTTTGCCCAGGTCTCAGTTTAATCAAAATCGGGTTTTATGAAAATAAAAATTGGACTAGGGACTTCAGAAGATTTTTCAGAATCTAGGTTTTTAGATAGTGTTAGTAAAATAAAATGGGATAGATGTAAATTAATTTCAGATATTGACACTTCAATTAAATATTTTAGCCAAACTTTTGAAGAAGTATGTGATTTTCACGCACCAAGAGTTAAAGCAAAGAAAAAATTAAATAAATTACCGTGGATAAATGACAGACTCTTGAAACAAATTCGAATCAAAAATAGAATTTGGAAAAAAGCATTGAGATCAAAATTAGAAAAGGATTGGATTTCTTTTAAGGTTGCTAGAAATAAATGTAAAAGGTTAATTAAGGCTTCAAAAATTTTATTTTACAAAAATAAAATAGACTGAGTATAGATCCAAGACAGTTTTGGAGAGTGGTCAAGAAATTAACTAAACCAGGATGCGATTCCTCAGAGGAGATATTAAGATTAAAAATTGGGGATATCATTACTGAAAATCCAGAGGAAATTTGTAATGTCTTAAATATTTTTTTTGTAGATCTCCCAAATTGTGAAATTCCTTCTAATTTAGACTTAGAACAAACTAATGTAGAGTTTATACAAAATAAATTTCCTCCATTTAGATTTAAAATTTTAGTCAGTAAAGTATATAAAATTCTTCAAAATATAAATGCTCATAAGGCTTTTGGTAGTGATTGTCTGGAAGGTAAATTCTTAAAGCTAGCTGCTTTTCATATAGCACCAATTATCACTTATTTATTTATTTAACTGGAGTCTTCAAATTGGATATTTTCCCTTATCTTGGAAAGAGAGTAGAGTAAAACCTATTTTCAAAGGGGGGGGGCGGTAGAAGTTAATAATTATAGGCCCATAGTCTTATTACCTCTTTTGTCGAAATATTTTGAAAAACTTGTCTCTAGCCAGATAATGGAATATTTGGACAGATACAGTTTGTTGACAATTAAATCTGGTTTTCGAAAAAAACTATTCTACTACAACAGCCCTTTTGGAATTTTATGACCAAATAAATAGGTCACGGGGGAAAATAGGGAGACAGCTGTTATTTTTGTAGATTGCAAAGGCTTTTGACCTGGTGGACCACCCCTTACTAATTGAAATGCTTCATGGAATAGGCATGAGGGAAGATCCCTTAAATTGGTTAAAATCTTATTTGGATGATCGTTCCCAGAGAGTCAAGGTACAGGGATGTTTGTTAAGAAAGAGGAAAGTAAATAGAGGAGTTCCCCAGGGATCAATTTTAGGACCTCTTTTGTTCCTAATATTCATAAATAACTTGCCATCGACTACAGAAAAATCAGAGATTCGACTTTATGCCGATGATACAGTCATAACTGCGTCCGGAAAAACGGAAGAAATATTACAAACTAACTTGCAGTCTGATTTTCGAAAAATTGAGGGGTGGTTCACCAGGTCAGGGCTGATAATGAACACAAAAAAAAAAAAAACAAAGTGTATGAATTTCCCATTGAAAAAAGTGGTGAACTTGTTTATGATTTATCCATTTATACAGGAAATCAAACTAAATTAGAACAAGTTAAAGAATATAGTTATTTAGGGATTATATTTGGTTAACATCTGTCCTTTTCAAATCATATTATTGCATTGATTAAAAAAATAAATAGAACGGTAGGGGCGTTAAGAAGACGTACGGATTGTTTATCTTTTTTAGACAGCAAAAACTGGCAGATCAGTTAATTATTCCAGTGCTAAGATATGGAGAATTAATACATAGAAATGCAAATAAAACCCCATTGTCTAGAATAGATAGAACTTATTATCGCGTAGCAAGATATGTATTACAAGGAAACTATCGGATTCATTATTGTTTATTGTTGAAGAAAGTGAACAGGTCACCTTTACACATAAATCAGAGTCATTGGTTATCTTTAATACACAAAATGAAATTTTCATCTGTAAATCATCAAATTTCTTTAATATTATTTATAGTGAATAACTATCAAAAACAGATATTGACAAGACCAGTTCACTTAAATAAGATAGTTGTAGGTAAACATTATAATAAATATTGGGACAGGTCTTTGCTATATCAGGCTGCTAGTTTTTGGAATTCTCTTCCTGATGAGGTAAGAGAAATTCCAAATTATTCATTGTTTACTCACACCATAAAGGAGCTATATGCTCACATTTGTGAGTGTTAAATTTTTTTTTTTCTCTAAGGTTCCTTGGGATTTTGAGATTTTATAATCCAGCTTTTGTAAGTCTTTTAGGTATACCGTGTTTGTATATTGTGCTGTTTGTATTTATATGTATTTAACATGGAACTTATTTGTATGTAACTAGTTAGGAATTTACACAGGTCTGTCTTGTAAACTGGATTATGTCCAACTGACATGTATCACCTGTATAAAAATAAATTTTACCTACCTACTTACTTCTAGTATACAATACTGGTAATACAGAAACACAGAAACAAAGAATTTGATGGCAGATAAGGACCGCTTGGCCCACCCAGTCTGCCCATTTCCCTACCTAATGGATAAGCTGCAGATCCTAGTTAACCAGCAGCCGCCTACTTCTTTCGACCCCCACCCCCTAGAATTGTCTTATGGCTGTCCCATGCATGCTTGAATTCCACCACTGTTTTTGACTCCACAACCTCCTCCGGAAGGCCGTTCCATGCATCCACAACCCTCTCTGTGAAAAAATACTTCCTTACATTACCTCTGATCCGTGCCCCCCCCCATCTTCACATTGTGTCCCCTTGTTCTTGCACACCTCTTTTTTGGAAAGATGCTACCCTCTTGGACTTTGTTGATTCCCTTGAGGTACTTGAACGTTTCTATCATGTCCCTCCTCTCCCTCCTTTCCTCGAGGCTATACATAATAAGCTCGCTTAGTCTCTCTTCATATGTCTTCCGGTGCAGACCCTGCACCATTTTAGTTGCCCTCCTCTGGACAGCTTTCATCTTGTTTATGTCCTTGCGGAGACTGGGTCTCCAGAACTGCACCCAGTACTCCAGATGGGGTCTCACCAGCTATCTGTACAGAGGGATAATAACTTCCTGTTTTCTACTGATGATGCCTCTCCCTATGCATCCCAGTATCCCCCCAGCCCTCCTTACAGCCCTCTCACATTGCTTGCCCACCTTTAAGTCATCTGATATGACTACCCCCAGGTCCCTTTCCATTTTTGTTGTTGTTAGTATCTCACCCCCATTGTGTACTCTTCCCTGGGTATTTGTTTCCCAGGTGCATTACATGCACTTCTTAGCATTAAATCTAAGCTGCCATACATCTGACCATTCCTCTAACCTTGCCAAGTCCCTTCTCATCCTTTCCACCCCACCTTGTGCATCAACCCTGTTGCAGATCTTTGTGTCATCTGCAGAGAGACATACTTTTCCTTCCAGTCCCTCCGCAAATTCGCTTACAAAGACATTGAAGAGGACCGGTCCTAATACTGAACCCTGCGGCACCCCACTAGTAACCCCCCTTTCTTCAGAGCGGACTCCATTTACTATTACCCACTGAGTTCTATTCTCCAGCCAATTCTTTACCCAGGCTATCATCTTGGGACCCACTCCCAAGCTGGCTAACTTGTATATTAATCTTGTGTGTGGAACTGAGTCAAATCCCTTGCTAAAGTCTAGGTAGGCCATGTCCACCACCCTCCCTGATCTACTACTTTGGTCACCCAGTCAACTAAATCTATTAGATTTGTCTGGCATGACCTTCCTGCTGTGAATCAATGCTGCCTTGTGTCCTGTGCCCCTCTGGCCTCTAGGTACTCGACAATTCTTTCCTTCAGAAGCGACTCCATCATCTTCCCTATCACTGAGGTTAAACTAACTGGTCTGTAGTTTCCCGCTTCTGCCCTGCTCCCACTTTTGTGAAGGGGAATCACATCTGCCCTCCTCCAGTCCTCAGGTACCACCTCATCCTCCCATGATTTGTTAAAGAGGGTACTCAGTGGTGTCACTAGTTCTACCCTTAGTTCTTTTAGAATTCTGGGATGAATCCCATTAGGCCCCATTGCTTTGTCCACCTTCAGTTTTAAGAGTTCTTTCAGAACCCTTTCTTCTGTAAATGGGCTGGTATCAACTTCTGTGTCCAGAGTGTTTCTACTGTTTGTTTTAGGTACCGCCTCCTCTTCATTTGTAAATACTGAGCAAAAATATTTGTTTAGTATCTCTGCCTTTTCACAGTCACCCTCTGCCCACCCCCTCCTCTTTATTAAGCCTCACTATCCCTCCCTTAGTCTTCCTTCACTCCCTGATGTACCTAAAAAAGGTTTTATCCCCCTTCTTAATTGAGTTGGCTATCTTTTCCTCAGTTCGGGCCTTTGCTGTTCTGACTGCCTTCTCAGCTTCCTTTTGCTTTAAATGATACATTTCTCTGTCCTGCTCCTTCTGTGATTCCTTGTACTTTCTGAATGCTTTCTTTTTCTCTTGAACCTTCACTGCCACCTCCTTTGAGAGCCATAGTGGTTTCTTACATCATTTCGTTTTGTTTATTTGCTTCACACAAAGGCTTGTTACCTCTGTGATGGCAGTTTTTATTATTCCCCATTGTTCTTCCACCCCTCCTTCCTGCCCATTTGCTAGTGCATTCCTTAGGCACTCACCCATTTTGGCAAAGTCAGCCCTCCTGAAGTCCAGTACTTTTGCCTTTGTATGGCTTGACTCTATTGCTGGGTTTATTGTGAACCATACTGTTCGATGGTCGCTAGTTCCCAGATGGCTACCCACTTCTACATCTGTGATCCTCTCTCCATCTCCATTTGAGAGGACCAGGTCTAAGATTGCTCCCTCTCGAGTGGGTTCCAATGCTAATTGTCTAAGGCATGCCCCCTGTATGGCACCTAGAATAACCCCACTCTTCGAAGTGACTGCTGCAACTGCACTCCAATTAACATCTGGCATATTCAGATCACCCATCAGCAATATCTCCCCTTTATCTGCCATTCTAAGCATACTTTCTATCATTCCCTTGTCCATTTCCTCCCCGAGAGGGGGGGGTCTGTACATAACCCCTGTGCGGATTGTGGTGCAATTGCTTGCCTCCAAATTGACCCACAGTGCTTCTTCTCCTCCCTGTTTACCCTTTTGTTCTGTTACTTTGATTCCTTCTCTTATGTAGAAGGCTACTCCTCCTCCTCTTCTACCTCCCTGTCCCTCCTGTAGATAGTGTATCCTGGTATGTTTACATCCCAGTCATGATTCTATGTGTACCATGTTTCTGTGACTGCCATGATATCCAGATGTTCCTCCTCCATCAAGGCCACTAATTCAGGAAGCTTGTTACCCAGACTACGGGCATTGGTACTCATTGCTTTCCATTTTTGATGGCTTTACCTTTCAGCAGCATCCACCACTGACCTTTCTACCTTGGTCTTTTTCTCATTTAGTACCCTGTTTTGTAGGGGGAGGCTTGGATTTTCCTGCTGCTTATCAGTGCCTCCCCCCCCTTGACTAGTTTAAAAGCTTGCCAATGAAGCATTTAAACTGATTGCCCAAAAGAATTGTTCCCTTCCTGGACAGATGCAGACCACCCTGCCAGTATAGGCTGGTGTCCCTCCAGGTGGAACCCCAGTCCCCAATGAAGCCAAACTCCTCCCCCCTGTGCTCCACACCATTTTTTCAACCAATCGTTAAACTGCATGGTGCAAAGTACCCTCGCCTCACCCATGCCACTGACAGGAAGCACCTCTGAGAAGGATACTGTGTGTGCTACTTGTCTTAAGCCCCTCCCAAATTCTACAAAGATCTTCTGCACTGCTCTAATCTCATGATGAGCCAAGTCATTTGTCCCTAGGTGGACAATGATATCCAGCTCAGACTCCCGTGCAACTGTTCTCGTGATCCTAAGGATGTGCTTCCTGTCCCTCCAAGCCATGGCACCAGGCAGGCACCTTACTTCAGTTTTCCCTGCTCCCCCCAGTTCTATCCCCCTAATAATCTAGTCCCCCACCAGGAGCTGCTTCCCTTCCCTGTGGTGCCCTCTGCCTCCTTCCTGAGGGCCTCCCTTGTGACAGTTGTCTGCACCCACCTTAGTCTCCTCTGCGGGTGCATCCATAGGGGAACTATGCTCCCCTAGAATGGTGTATGGATTGTGGAGTGGAACAACTGACGGAGTGTGCCTCTGTTCCACCACCCTTACCTTCCCCGAGCCCACTGTGGTCCAACTGCTGTGCTTTCTTCGCAACCTCTGAGGTAGTGGTGGTGGCTCTGGTGCTCCCTGGATGGGGGAGGTTCCCTTGTTACTGTCTAGTTCAGCCTGAAGATGGGCAACTTCCTCCCTCAGGGCAGATAGCTGTCTGAAAACAGGGCAGCATCTCAGCCTCCAGAAAGACTCCAGGAAGACTGCTAACATTTTTCAAGTCAAACTATCTCTGGCTGGAAGCTGCAATACTGAACATAGGATTTGCAAGAAAGTGAGTTGTGCTCACAACAGAGGGAGGTGAACCTTACAATTGTCTTTGGTTTGGAGCAGATATTCTGCAGGTGGAGGCTACTTCTAACTGAAAGGTGAAATAAGGAACTTAGAATTATCAGGAAAAAGACAGCCTTTGTTACAATTCTTAAGATTTTCAGTGCAGGAAGAGTTTAAAGCACAGCTGCCTTATTTTGGGGCTGACTGCTTTCAGAGCACAAACCACCAGACTGTTTTGGGGCTGGGGAGGTTTTACCTGTGTCTGACTTGGATGTCTGGATTTTTCTCTGTTTGATAAACAGGGTATTTTCTCTGTCAAATTGTTGTGTAGGGTATCTTGCTGACAGGAAGGCACCCATCGCATTGGAGGGTCAGAGCTCTTAGCTGATTGTTTTGTGAGGGCACAGTTTACGCCCAACCCCTTCCCACCCTCACCCCACCCACCCTGGAAATAGTTCCTTTATACTCAGGTTCTGACATCATTTCCTCAAGAGTGCAAGGTGCATATCACTGTCATATCCTCTCTAGCACACTGCACTGACAATACAAGCATGCACATTATATTATATATATATATATATATGTGTGTGTGTGTGTGTGTGTGAGTGTAACAAACCAATCACACACAAATAACAAAAAAAAAAAGTAGATAAACATGTGGTGAGTAGTGCAATGTAATGGCTGTGGGGCAGCAGTCTTCCGAGTCTTTCTGGAGGCTGAGATGCTGCCCCTATTGCGAGACAACTCTCTGCCCTGAGGGAGGAAGTTGCCCGTCTTCAGGCCACACTGGACAGTAGTAAGGGAACCTTCCCCCAGGCCACACTGGACAGTAGGAAGGGAACTTCCCCCATCCAGGGAGCACCAGAGCCACCACCACTATCTCAGAGGTTGCGAAGAAAGCACAGTAGTTGGACTACAGTGGGCTCAGGGAGGGTGAGGATGGTAGAACAGAGGCACACCCAGTCAGTTGTTCCACTCCACAATCCATACACCATTCTGGCGGAGCATAGATCCCCTATGGATGCACCCACAGAGGAGACTAAGGAGGTTGAGGACAACTATCACAAGGGAGGCCCACAGGAAGGAGGCAGAGGACACCACAAGGAAAGGAAGCAGCTCCTGGTGGGGGACTCAATTATTAGGGGGACAGAACTGGGGGGAGCAGGGAAAACTGAAGTAAGGTGCCTGCCTCGTGCCATGGCTTGGAGGGAGAGGAAGCGCATCCTCAGGATTATGAGAACAGCTGTATGGGAGTCGGAGCTGGATGTCATTGTCCACCTAGGGACAAATGACTTGGCTCAACATGAGATTAGAGCAGTGCAGAAGGACTTTGTAGAATTGGGGAGGGGCCTAAGACAAGTAGCACACACAGTATCCTTCTCAGAGGTGCTGCCTGTCAATGGCATGAGTCAGGCGAGTAATTTTGCACCATGCAGTTTAATGAATGGTTGAAAACATGGTGTGCAGAACAGGGGTTTGGCTTCATTGGGGACTGGGGTTCCACCTGGAGGGACACCAGCCTATACTGGCAGGATGGTCTGCATCTGTCCAGGAAGGGAACAAGTCTTTTGAGCAATAGGTTTAAATGCTTCACTGGCAAGCTTTTAAACTAGTCAAGGGGGGAGGCACTGATAAGCAGCAGGAAAATCCCAGCCTCTCCCTACAAAACAGGGCACTAAATGAGAAAAAGACCGAAGTAGAAAGGTCAGTGGAGGATGCTGCAACAGAAGGTAAAGCCATCAAAAAATGGAAAGCAATGAGTACCAATGCCCGTAGTCTGAGTAAAAAGCTTCCTGAATTAGTGGCCTTGATGGAGGAGGAACATCTGGATATCATGGCAGTCACAGAAACATGGTACACACAAAACCACGACTGGGACGTAAACATACCAGGATACACTATCTACAGGAGGGACAGGGAGGGTAAAAGAGGAGGAGAAGTAGCTCTTTACATAAGGGAAGGAATCAAAGCAACAGAACAAAAGGGAAAACAGGGAGGAGAAGAAGCACTGTGGGTAAATTGGAGACCGGCAATGGAACCACAATCTGCACAGGGGTTGTATACAGACCCCCTTCTCAGGGGGAGGAAATGGGACAAGGAAATGATAGCAAGTATACTTAGAATGGCAGAAAAAGGGGAGATATTGCTGATGGGTGATCTGAATATGCCAGATGTTAACAGGAGTGCAGTTGCAGCAACCACTTCGAAGAGTGGGGTTGTTCTAGATGCCCTACAGGGGGCATGCCTTAGACAACTAGTATTGGAGCCCACTCGAGAGGAGCAATCTTAGACCTGGTTCTCTCAAATGGAGATGAAGAGAGGATCACAGATGTAGAAGTGAGTAGCCATCTGGGAACTAGCGACCATTGAACAGTATGGTTCACAATAAACACAGCAATAGAGTCAAGTCATACAAAGGCAAAAGTACTGGACTTTAGGAGGGCTGACTTTGCCAAAATGGGTGAGTGCCTAAGGAACGCACTAGCAAATGGGCAGGAAGGAGGGGTGGAAGAACAATGAGGACTAATAACTGCCATCACAGAGATAACGAGCCTTTGTGTGAAGCAAATAAACAAAATGAAACGATGTAAGAAACCACTATGGTTCTCAAAGGAAGTGGCAGTGAAGGTTCAAGAGAAAAAGAAAGCATTTAGGAAGTACAAGGAATCACAGAAGGAGCAGGACAGAGAACTGTATCAGTTAAAGCAAAAGGAAGCTGGGAAGGCAGTCAGAACAGCAAAGGCCCAAACCGAGGAAAAGATAGCCAATTCGGTTAAGAAGGGGGATAAAACCTTATATAGGTACATCAGGGAGCAAAGGAAGACGAAGGGAGGGATAGTGAGGCTTAATAAAGGGGAGGGAGGGTGGGCAGAGGGTGACTGTGAAAAGGCAGAGATACTAAACAAATATTTTTGCTCAGTATTTACAAATGAAGGGGGGTACCTAAAACAAACAGTAGAAACACTCTGGATACAGAAGTTGATACCAGCCCATTTACAGAAGAAAGGGTTCTGAAAGAACTCTTAAAACTGAAGGTGGACAAAGCAATGGGGCCTGATGGGATTCATCCCAGAATTCTAAAAAAACTAAGGGTAGAACTAGTGACACCACTGACTACCCTCTTTAACAAATCATGGGAGGATGGGGTGGTACCCGAGGACTGGAGGAGGGCAGATGTGATTCCCCTTCACAAAAGTGGGAGCAAGGCAGAAGCAGGAAACTACAGACCTGTTAGTTTAACCTCAGTGGTAGGGAAAATGATGGAATCACTTCTGAAGGAAAAAACTGTCGATTATCTAGAGGCCAGAGGGGCACAGGACCCAAGGCAGCATGGATTCACAGCGGGAAGGTCATGCCAGACGAATCTGATAGATTTCTTTGACTGGGTGACCAAAGTAGTAGATCAGGGAGGGGCTGTGGACATGGCCTACCTAGACTTTAGCAAGGCATTTGATACAGTCCCACACAAAAGATTAATATACAAGTTAGCCAGCCTGGGAGTGGGTCCCAAGATGACAGCCTGGGTAAAGAATTGCTGAAGAATGGGACACAGAGGTAATAGTAAATGGAGTCCACTCTGAAGAAAGGGGGTTACCAGTGGGGTACCGCAAGGTTCAGTATTAGGACCAGTCCTCTTCAATGCCTTTATAAGCGACATTGCAGAGGGACTGGAAGGAAAAGTATGTCTTTGCAGATGACACAAAGATCTGCAACAGAGTTGATGCACCAGGTGGGGTGGAAAGGATAAGAAGGGACTTGGCAAGGTTAGAGGAATGGTCAAATGTATGGCAGCTTAGATTTAATGCTAAGAAGTGCAAGGTAATGCACCTGGGAAACAAAAACTCAGGGGAAGAGTACACAATGGGGGGTGAGATACTAACAACAACAAAAATGGAAAGGGACCTGGGGGTAGTCATATCAGATGACCTAAAGGTGGGCAAGCAATGTGAGAGGGCAGCAAGGCGGGCTGGGAGGATACAGGGATGCATGGAGAGAGGCATCACCAGTAGAAAACAGGAAGTTATTATCCTTTTGTACAGACAGCTGGTCAGACCCCATCTGGAGTATTGTGTGCAGTTCTGGAGACCCAATCTCCGCAAAGACAGACAGGATGGAAGCTGTCCAGAGGAGGGCAACTAAAATGGTGCAGGGTCTGCACCGGAAGACATATGAAGAGAGACTTAAGGAGTTTAATATGTATAGCCTCGAGGAAAGGAGGAAAGGAGGGAGAGGGGGGACATGATAGAAACTTTCAAGTACCTCAAGGGAATTAAAGTCCAAGACGGTAGCATCTTTCAAAACAAGAGGTGTGCGAGAACAAGGGGGCACAATTTGAAGATAGAGGGGGGTCGGCTCAGAGGTAATTTAAGGAAGTATTTTTTCACAGAGAGGGTTGTGGATGCATGGAACGGCCTTCCGGAGGAGGTTGTGGAGTCAAAAACAGTGGTGGAATTCAAGCATGCATGGGACAGTCATAAGGCAATTCTAGGGAGTGGGGGCAGAAAGAAGTAGGCTGCTGGTTAACTAGGATCTGCAGCATATCCATTAGGTAGGGAAAGGGCAGACTGGGTGGGCCAAGCGGTCCTTATCTGCCGTCAAATTCTATGTTTCTATACCCCACAGCATAGTACTACTCCCCACATAACTGTCTACCTTGTTTAGTTTTTTTTGTGTGTGTGACTGGTGTGTTATATAGAAATATATGTATTTATATAATGTGTATGCTTATATTGTCAGTGCAGTGTGGTAAAGAGGATATGACAGTGATATGCACCTTGCCCTCTTGAGGAAATGATGTCAGAACTCCAGGTATAAATGAACCACTTCGGGGGTGAGGGGTGGGAAGGGTTTGGGCCTAAATTGTGCCCTCACAGAAACAAACAGCTAAAGCTCTGACGTACCGCTGCAATGAGTGCCTTCCTGTCAGCAAGATGCCATACATGACAATTTGACAGAGAAAATACCCTGCTAATCAAACAGAGAAAAATCCTAACATCCAAGTCAGACACAGGTAAACCTCCCCAGCTCCAAAACAGCCTGGTGACTTGTGCTCTGAAAGCAGTCAGCCCCAAAACATGTCAGCTGTACAGAAGGGCAGACACAGAAAACAGTATTCAGTCTCTGTGGGTTTAAACTCTTCCTGTACTGAAAATCTTAACAATTGTAACAAAAGTAAAGCAAACTCCACCTCCCTCTGTTGATTGAAAGACTGCCTTTTCTGATAATTCTAAGTTCCTTATTTCACCCTTCAGTTAGAAGTATCCTCCACCTGAAGAATATTAACTTTCCTAAGGAATCTGCTTCAAACCAAAGACAATTGTAAATTGTAAGGTTCACCTCCCTCTGTTGTGAGCACAACCCGCTTTCTTGCAAATCTTAAGTCCAATGTTGCAGCTTCCAGCCAGAGGTAGCTTCACCTGAAGACTATTAGGTTATCTGATGAGCCTGCTAAAATTAGTACTTTTATCGAGGTCTATAAGATTCTTCCAGAGCTATTGGCTGTTAAGAAGCTGTGATGTAAGCACTTCCTGACACAGTCTGGCCTGGCCTTTTAAGGCACACAGAGATAAACAAAAGAAAAAAAGTTTCCACCCCCTAGGCACTGTCTGGGTCCAATACACAGCCTGTAACCTGCTCTCAATTCAGGGCTTATGACAAATTCTTAGCCAATGAATACTCACAGTATTACAAATATTGCAATGCAAACAGTCAGTCACTAACTCCAATCAAGTCAGCTGTGCAGGAGGGCAGAAACACAGAAAACAGTAAAATCTTAACTGTAACGAAAGTAAAGCAAGCTCCACCTCCCTCTGTTGATTGAAAGACTGCCTTTTCTGATAATTCTAAGTTCCCTGTTTCACCCTTCAGTTAGATGTTGCCACGTGGCTGTAGACGTTTTGAAAATGTTTATTACTGTTAGTATATTAGGCCTGTTTATGTACAGTATTCCTATACAAGTTATTCTATTATTCACTATCATCTTTTCCTCCTATTCTTTTCTTTCTAGGATATGTGAAGCCGTTAAATAGGATAGGTATACATACTCAGTCAGATTATACAAAGGTTCTATTAACTTGGATCCAGTTCTCACATGGCAGGTTCTGATAATATAAACTTGGTTACATGAAATGTCAGGGGTCTGAACCATAAACTCAAAAGGTATTCAGTTCTGCGCCACCATAAAAATTTTAACCCGTCAGTAGTATTTCTTCAGGAAACTCACTTTAAAAAAGACCATTACTCGTTAATGTGCAGGGAATGGGTGGGGCAAGTTTTGGGGGCATGGGATAGCTTGCAGAAAGCTGGGGTACTCAATAAAGAGAGGGCTGAATTTTCAACCATGCTCTGTAGTGGGGGACCCTTCTGGACATTATATAATTGTCAATGGCAGATTAAAGGAATAATGCACAACAGGGTGTGTGTCGTGCTGGGATGTCACGCCTGGGGTGATGAGGCACGAGGCCGTAGGCCGAGTGCAACTAATCACACCAGAAGTGACGTTATCCCAGCATGACACACACCCTGGAGTGCATTATTCCTATTATACAATGGCTTGTTTGTAAAACAAACAAAAAAAATTTGAAAAACTATGTTTAACATACATTTTTTGCCATAGTTTCTCAAATGTGTAAGGTTACTTTATATATATAAAAAAAAAAGCACTGATTTCTTGTTTCAGCCAAAAGGTGGAGCGGCTGTATTTTAATGTGGTTCTGTACTTCCCTTAGCAACATTTTGTCAGTGTTGCCACTCTTTGTCCATGTGCCTTATTCCCTTGTTGTTTATGTTGTATTTTGGCAGATGGTTTTGAGTGTTTTTTTAATTTCTTTTTCGATATATTTGTGTTTCCCTGACTCACTGGTCACATTGCTGCTCTTTGGAATCTGAGATTGCCCACCCCTTCCACCCACCCGTCATGACAGTCTGCCTGCTATGTGTAAAATAAGAGAAAAGACACATGTAGGTGGTAGGGAGATGATTTGTTAGTTGTTTTACTTGGTGGGGTTTAACAAAAAAAAAAAAACCTGAATGAGAGAGCTTAAAATGCGAGCATACGAGTGACAGCTGCGTGGTGGCTGTCTAAATGCACACTTGCTCCCTCATAACGAAGTCACTTGCACGGAGTCGCTGTTTCTTCAGTTAAATTAGTTATACAATGATTATTTTAGTACAACTGCTAGAGAAACAATATTTATGTATGGGGGGGGGGGGTTCTTTTCCTTCTTATTGGTCCAAATGCCGGCACTGGTTAAGCAGCAACCGAGGCAGTTTTGAACTCTGGAGGCAGAGAGTAGACGCTCGCAGAATCGCGCCAGGGAAATTTGCAAGTTATGGATTCTGGGCTTTGCTTTGTTTTCCGGCTTCAGTTTTTGTTTTTTTGTTTGTAAACTCGGTAATAAACTTGTTGGAGCTACGTGTGGATTGCTTAATTACTGAGAGAGCAACTGAATCTCTACTGGGATGATTGCTAGCTCTGAGTAGACTGGGCAGTGATTTGTTTTGATGCTGCCATGTGTGAAGTGGTCATGTGTCTACTGGGACTAGATCCATGATGTTATGCCAGGATAACATCAAGGGTCCAGTCCTAGACTGACCGATCAGAAGCCAGCATTCTTCCTTGCCATTGTATAATAGATGAATATTTTACTTTCGTTAATGTATATGGTCCCACCACCCCTTCTCATGATGTCTTTGCTCAAATATTTTCAAAGACTGGGGGTTTTATGGATAGCACCATCCTTTTAGCAGGCGACACAAACTGCATCCTCGACCTTATACTGGACGGATCCTCCTTCAGACCTCCGAGGAACAAGGCTGACAAGGAACTAGTGGATCTTACAAAAAAAAATTGCAATTGGTGGCTGCATAGTGGGTGCAGCACACCAAAGAATACACATTCTGGTCACAGTGCCACCAATCTGGTTCACGACTAGACCAAATATACTCCCTCAAAGAACTAACTGATAGAATTATTAAAGTGACAATAGAAGCACATGTAAATCAGATCACTGCCCGGTAACATTAATCTTTAGTAAAGTGGTGAACCCATGTAGAACTTGCAGGTGGAAACTTAATTTCCGTTTGGGTAAAGTGGAACTTGTAGATAAGCTTAAAAGTAGTATCTCAGAATTCCTTTCTCTCAATGACCTGAGGGACACCTCCTGGTGCAACACTTGGGACTGCCTCAAGTGTTATCTAAGAGGGATCATAATTAGCGAAGCTTCAGTCTTTAAAAAAAACAAAACATTAAGAGACAAAACGAAGCACTAGCTAAGATTAAAGAACAGGAGAAAGTGTTGTTCACTGCTGACTCATTTGGCAAACTGGAATATTTGGCCACAACTTAAGATGGTATATAATGAGACTAAGGTCTGAAGCAACTTTTACCATAAGGAAGGCCAAGTTAAATTACATAGATTCTAGACCAAGGGCAGCTAATATATTAGCAATCAGACTGAGGCAGAACAGACAGATCACAAATATTACAAACATCAAATGCAACACTACTGGTAATATGCTTTCAGCATATAATCAGATACGTGGGGAATTCCTGAAGTTCTATAGAGTACTATACCTATAACTTTTAAATAAATAAATAAAACTATATCAAGAGGAGAAAGGCGGGTGTGGTCAAACCTTAGAGGCATTTTGTGACGGATTAGACATTCCAAAAGTGCCAAATGATTTTAAAGATAACCTAGGGGCTCGTATAACAGAGGCTGAAGTCACTGAAGCAATGAAACAAGACTTACAAAAACAAGGCACCTGTCCCAGAGGACTACTCAACTAATTTTTACAAGTTTAGTAAATAACTAGCAAATGTGCTAGTTGAAATTTTTAATGAAGCCAGGGATAAGGGGTCACTTTTAAATGAGATGACCAAAGGGTTAATCACTCTAATTTATAAGCAAGGGAAGGATCCTCTCTCCTGTAGTAACTATCAACCCATCTCTTTAATAAATTCCAATACTAAACTATTGGCCAAAATACTATCCAATAGACTGGAAAAAGTGATTCATTTGCTCATTTCCAAACAACAAATGGGCTTTATGAAGGGTAGGATGTCACTGGACAACACAAGAAAACTATTTCATGTCATGCAAACAGCAAACAAAAGCCTAATTCCACGCAGCCTTCTTTCTCTTGATGCCGAGAACACATTTAATTGTATATCATGGTCCCATATTTTCTCTGCACTACAGCTATACGAGTTCTCTGATGCCTTCTTGCAAAGGGCTGACATTTTATATACAAATACTAGCTCTGCGGTGGTGACTAATGGTGTCATATCTCCTTATTTTAAAATTAGGAGGAGTACCAGGCAGGGCTGCCCGCTTTCCCCTCTGTTATTTAACCTTACAATTTTGTCCGCTTAACAGAAGACTAAACAAGGATAAGGACACTATAGGGATCAAGGTAACCCACAGTAGTCATTTGCTAGCTGCCTACGCGGATATCCTACTGATTATTTCTGACCCCTCCAAATCCCTACCAAAAATCATACAAGTCCTACAGGAATTTGGTGGGTTTTCAGGACATAAACTGAACATGAACAAAACCAGTTTTCTACCTTTTAACAAGTTTTGCTTAAAGGAGAATGTCTCCTCCCTTGATCTTGCTTGGGAAAAGGAACACACTGTCTATTTAGTGATAAAAGTTTTTAACACACTATATAAAACTATAATAAAAAAATGCAGTCAAGACTAAATGTAGTGTGATTGAGGAGCTTTGTAAATGGGATAAATTGCCCCTAGGTTTGTGGGGGAGGATCCACTCAGTCAAGATGAACCTGCTCCCCAAACTGCTTTATCTGTTTATGATGATCCCTTGCCGCTTCACCAAAAGATGGGTTCAGGGTACAACTTTGCAGGCTGCAATATACATATGGGAAAACAAGGGAAACAGGATGGCTTATACTAAAATATCAGAACAAAAAATAAAGGTGGCATTAAAGCACCCAACTTCTACTTGTACTTTCTAGCAGCCAGGACAGCACAAATATCTAAGTGGTTACAGGGAGACACGGAGGAAAGTTACACACCAGACTGGGTCTGTTTTGAAAAGGAAATCTTGGACAGTCAGGGCCTAGACTTAAAGTCCATACTCTATGCTAAACTGCCCAGGGCACTAGGTAATAAATTATCCAATACATCCAGGCAAATAAAACAGGCTAGTTTCTTGCTAAAACTGAATTTAAATCAGTCAAGAACACAACCAATTTGGAAAAATCTCACCTTTACACAGAATGGCAAAGTATTTAACAACCCCACATGGAAAAATAATGGTATTTGTTCGGTGAAGGACATAGTTAAAAATGGTGAGCCCATGTCTTTCCCTGATCTGACAGAATGTTTTAATATACCCGCTGTAGACAGAAATTTCTACGTTAGTTTAACAACAGCACTTAAAAATAAAATACACTTTTCATCAACTGTTAATGATAATTCCAAATCTCTGTTAGGGTGCATGCTCATCTTGTCTTCCATATACAGGCTGTTCGTAGATCTGATCAGGGGTGCCTCCTCCAAATCCATACAGTGGTGGTCTCAGGTGCTTGGAGTAGACACAGAGGAGTGGGAATGGGAGAGGATTTGGTCCTCACATTTTCAGGCTTTCAGCACAGTTAACCTGAGACGTATCCAGTTTAAGACTATTCACAATCTCCACTATACCTCTTATCAAAGACACAAAATGGGACTATTAGTTGCTGCAACTTGCCATAAATGTAAAGCTGCAAATGGAACGTTATTGCATATGTTCGGGGAGTGCCCTGGGGTATAGACACTTCGTAAGGAGGTAGAGAACAGGTTTCGTGATCACCCTATGATCTCTAACCATATTCATACTGCCACGTGTATATTGGGATATTTTGACCCTGCTTCCCTCTGGTCATGTGAACAAAGCAGTATGCTTATGTTAATAGGTGTGGCCATAAAGACAGGTTATTTTAAAATACTGGTTAGAGATAATATTCCTACAATAAAAGAATGGAGGAATAGTATTACAGAGATGCTAAAAATGGAAAAGTTAGCTTTAATGATGAAAGACCAATCAGTAAAACTTGACAAGAAATGGGGTATTTTGCACCAGGCCCTTACTGTCACCTCATAGGTGGACTGTGGGGAGAGTCTACACCTACTTACTGACTGTTCTATGTCATAACAGCAATCGCGGAACAATGACCACCGTTGGGTAAGTGTACATTACCCAAAAGTAATTACAGTGATGTACACTCACAGCGACTAGTTTTCTATGTTATGGGGGGGCTTCGCACCCCACACTACTTGCAG